>PVJH01000424.1:0-324239 GCA_004026705.1 Nesogale talazaci | reverse complement strand
CTCGATTATCTTCAAGTCTTTGAGATTCCAGGCATTCAATCACTTGTTAGCTGGGTACCATCGTTTCTTCTACTTTGTTTGCCTTTGTATCCATTTGTCATCAGCAATATCGGGAGTCAATTGGTCCATTGATTTTGATTTTTGTTCTTTGATACCTGATTGTTTCAGCACTTCATGATCGCACAGGTAAGTGATCTTCTTTTATGGTGGGTTTTGTTGCTTCTGAGCTAGATGGCTGCTTGTTTGTGCTCAAGCCTTTAAGACCCTAGATGCTCTATCTTTTGATAGCTGGGCCCTTCTGCTTTCTTCACCACCCTTGCTCATGCTCTTACATGTCCTCAATTGGTACATTGGGGATGTGTGCACACAGTGATATATGTTTGTTTTGTTTTGTTTTTTTCCACCCCATTTGATGTTTATTGCCTAGACCGTTTACCACTTTCACCACCATTTGACCATGCTGGCTGTTGTGCTTCTTCTGTGTGGCTGTGGTCTCTTCTCAGGTAAATGGTCTAATGTTTATCTTCAGGCTTTCAAGACACTTGATAGATCCTTTGATGGCTGGGCACCTTCAGCTTTCTTCACCACATTTGTTTGTGCACCCATTTTACTTCAGTGATCATGTTGGGCCATTGAACCTCGAGGAATGCCAGATTCATAGAACAAAGCGTTCTTGCATTGAGGGAGCACCAGGGTGAGGGCCCAAGGTCCACCTGCTACTCTAATATTTGGCCTATATATATGTTCTTAATTTTATTCCCAACTTATAATAGATAGTTGTATCTATGTATGGACATACCTATATTTAGACCTCTGTAAGTGCCCTTTGTCTTCTAGCTCTTTCCTCTATTTCCTTCCATCTCCTTCCTGTCCCACCATTATGTTCCACCTTCATTGGCATTTCATTGTTTTCTCATATTCATTGTCCTTGCTTAATCCCGACCAGACCTCCCATACCCTCCTTTCCATCAATTCCTAACCACTTATTGCTCGCCCAACCCGCCCATGTGTTTGTCCTCCCCTCCTTCTCCTCTCCTCTCTCGTGCCCCCAGGAATTATTTGCCCAGTCCTTTCTGTGGCGCAATGGGTCTCCAGAGAGATGTATTCCTGTGAGCATCATGTGTCGGCATGGAGCTTGGATCTTCTCTCTTCTTCTTCCTCCCTTCTTTTCTTTGTCCCTGTGGGTGTGGGATCCTTGTCCCTCCCCCACCCTGTTCTCTGCCACACCCACTACTAGAGATGGAGTCCATTTGACTTGGGTTGCGTCCGGCTCTATAGCTCTCTTTTCTTGCATCATTTCCTATGTCCACATTGTCTTCATGGTTGGGTGTTTCGTAGTAGGAACTGCTCACCCACTCTGGTTTCTGTGGAGACAAGACACATACTCCCACCCTGGGTGGATTAGTGCCCCATTCCTATCACTTTCGAACTCCCTTTTTACTCTACTCCCTCCCCCTCACCCTTCCCCCATTACTGCTATTTTTAAAGAAGTTATGGCATTCATCCGTTTTTAAAGAAGTTTGGTGATGATGAAGGCTAGGCATTGTACCACCAACTGAACCAGTTCAAACCCACAAGTCCCTCCATGGGAGAAATATGAGGCAGATTACTAATGCAACATTTATAATTTTAAAAAGTCTACACATTATAAAATTTCCTACGTAAAGTTGCTACAAATCAGAATAGACTGATTTCCAGTGGGTTTTAATTTATGGATTAAAAAAGCATCCTGAACTTTCTTCATCCAGTTACATATTTTCTTTGGTATAGTCTTCCTGCCTATATCCCCACATCGGGCTTTTCTCAACTTCCTTTAGGCCATCAAATAAGAGAAAGAAGAGTAGAAATGTTTTTTCCTTGCTAGATTGCAAGTAAAAGCCATTAAAAAAAATAGCAGTGATCACAAAGAGTCTATGCTAGTATAAAATCTCCTGTGATCAAAGTGGTGAAATGGAAATAACAAGTCTGGAGTCAGAACTGTCCCAAATACTGATTTTCCCATCAATTTATCAATTATGTAAACAGGTTGGATCTATTTCTTTATTTTCAAGTTGTAATAAAAATATCTGAGTTTCTAGTAAATGTAAAGTACCTTGAATCAAATTAGGCATAGGACAGTGGCTACAAAAGTTCTTATTTATCCCCACTTCATTTCTGATTCACCTCTAGCTTTTGCTTAGTGTAGTTGGTGCTTTATCTAGCTCTCTTTACTTCCCAACAGCAATACTCAATTTCTAGGGCAACTTCTTTCATTATGAACTGAGAAGATATCCTTACCCTAACATAAACACTAGATTATGTTTACTAACATTTGAAAACTCTCCTATTTAGCATTCACGCATCTTCCTTGCAGAAGTGTTCAATAAAGTAATAAATTAGAAATAATTTGTTCTAGGTTTACCACTGCTGCTTCACCTTCAAGATCTTAGAAACATATCTTTATCTGTATTGTGCATTTCTCAAACAATTCTTTCCTTGTGATAGTCCCAAGATGCAATTGAGGGTAGACACCTCAGAATATCATCCATCTTCTCTTGTCACATGACATTTCATGTCAAAGGAATGTGAAAATTGATTCAGGGTAGGACAAAGTTCATTGAGAAAAGCTGTTTCCATAAAGTCTAGGAATGTGTGGCAGGTTTGTAGGAACCAACACTCGTGTGCCACAGACCACTTCGATCTATGTGTGTTTGCTGAGGCACTTCTACATTGCTTTACCTAAACTGGCAAAGGAAATTTACATTTGTAACCAGGAAGGAGTGGATGTGTTTCTTTGTTGTTTGTCGTGTTTTGATTTGATAACAGTGTTTCTACAAGGAGAAGAGATATCAGTTGATAAAGTGATATCAACAAATACTTAAACTATGTCTTTTGTTAACAGAAATGGCAGAGCTGTGTCTTCTTCATCCCTCTACCCACAACACTCAGCAAAATTCTTGGTTTATGAATTCTCAGTATTTGTGAAGTGAATGAACTTAATGTTTTTCCAAATAAATCTCTAACTATGTGTTTCACACAGTACTGCAACTTCTATCTTAATTCAATCCCAGATAGTGTTATACTTCTCAAGGAATTTCAGATTAAGTAGAAGGCATGCAACTGGCACTTGTTGGGTTGTATGTGTGTTTGATGTAGGAGTAAAACAATCAATGGTAGGATTTTTGATGTTGGAGTGAATCAAATAATGGTAGGGTTGTGTGTTTGAAATGTTTTAATTCAGATATAAAAATATTCCCATCTCTCTCTTAGTTAATTAGTGCTGTCATAACAACATAAATAAATGGAGATGAGTTTAAAGACTATAAGGGGAAAAAAGAATAGAAATTATTCTTCTGGCAAATTTAGATGCGTAGTTTAAATGACTATACTGGTCATTTCCATTCCTTTTATGAACCTCTTGATCTAATTTGTTGTCTATCAACAATCCTGTTCTTCCTTAACTTGTAAATAATCTTCATATGGCACATGTATCTCCTTGAATGTATGTTTCAGTAACTGTTTATCCTTTTTTTTAAATTATACATCACTCAGAAAGCATTAAGTTTAGATTTTACCCTACTCTGCCTGGAGTTCATTAATATAACACAAGAAAATTCTAATTTCCAAATTGGTTCAAATTTACAGGTTCAGGGGTTAGGAGTCCACATTTATTTGGGGTAAGGCAAAATTCATTCATAACACTAGTCATGTACATGATGGAACATTCCTGTATCTAGAAAGCAAATGGCAACATCAGAAGACATATGTATGGCCAGGTGGAGTCCTAGTTTGCAAACATACTATAGCCGTTTAATTCAAATACATATCAGCTCTATAGTTTGCACCTGGAGTTAGTCCCTATGCTTTAATATAAAAGATTCTGTAGCATTTGAAGCATAATTTTCTTAACATAAATTCAATAAAACATCTATTATACATAGAACATTTCTATTATTGGAAATTTATCTATTAGCAGTTTCATTGAAAATGACTTTTTTTAAAGCATTCTCTGTAACCTACATATACTGCTAGAATGAAGTTCATTACGAGCAATGTAACTTAGTACAATTGGTTTTATATCTGGTTGCTCAATTTGGGAAATTGTTGATACCTTTCTCTTCAACAGGGTTTTGCAAGGCAGTGAAAACATCTGAAGTGCCACCCACAGCAGCTACTAAAAGGCAAAATGGCTTCCATGTGACTTTCATTTAATAGAAAACAGAATCTGGTGGTTGTAGAAACCTTCCATCCTACAACCTAAAATTAACTCACAAACATTTTTTCTTTCAGAAGTGCTGGATATATTATAGGGTGACAATTTTTAGGAAAAATTCTTAGAGATATTTAGTTCAACTCATTATTTTTGAGATGAAGAGATGTGGGTGTAGAGAGATAAAGCGACATATTGGACTATTTCCTCTCTTTTTGTAGCCTAAATATATTAAGTAAGTGATTCTACAACATAGAATACATGTGTGCATTCAAACTAAACTGTAACTGCTTACTCAGATAAAAAGTCTAATGATGCTGTCAGAAACAGGGATCAGCTGTAAATTACAGAGGAGGAATTGATTTGTAAAGGGATCTAATTGACTGGACAATTGCCCTTTTCTGTACTTCAAAGTAGATTTTTTTTTGTGGGGGGGGGGGGCATCACTGCTCTCCGGTGGTGGGAGTAGGAGGCCCAGCCCCACTGCTGGAATTGCAAACTAGATTTTTAAAGTAGATTAATACATCATTGAAATGACTCATAATTCCTTACTTTGATTGGAATTTTTGAGGGGAGAAAATTTCATGTAATAGGTTCTCTTTCTCTAATCTGGAAAATCCACTGCTCATCTCATCTCAAATGTAAACAAACATCACTGCTTTAATTTTTACTTTCTTACATAATCTTTTTATTTATTACCATGGGGTCAATCTATGGAAAATAGTGGGTAAAACGATGAAGAATGATGCAAAAATTGGAATATATACTCATGCAGATTACTGAGACCTCTGTTATTGCTAGGATTTGATGAATATATAGTATCATATATGAAATGGCTTATTATGTTATTCTCTGAAGTTTGAGTTAGTACAGGTCTTCTCAGGCTATGTTATAACAGAAAGTAGGAATGGTAACTTAATCCTGAGGCAAAAACCATTAATAAATATGTTCATCCCATATTAACACATCATTTTTTCCTTTTCCAACTGGAATAGAAAAAAATATTTTCTTAAAGAATAACCAAATACCATATACCAGAAGCCTGCAATAATAATAATCTGCAATAAAATAATATCATTCCCAGTAAACTGCAAATAGAATTTTTAATCTCCAGAGTCCATCCAGATTCTGCAAGGGAAGACTGCTGATTCTAATAGTACAGAGGTCACTATGGTTTCATCTTAGGTCTTCAATGGCAGAATTGATTTTAATAATGCCTCTCTCAGGTTAGGTTCTCTAGAGAATCAAAACTAATGATATTTATATGTATATACAAAGAGAGTTACATCAAGAAATGGCTCACACCAGTTTTGAAGTTGCAAAGTCAAGTCTGGTTCAAGGTCAAGAAACAGATGTAAACTTAAGTCTTTTCCTGAATTCAGGGAAGCAAAAATAAGAAACAGGAAGATCACAGATTGATGAATACTAAGGTCAATGAATCTGAGATAGGCTGAATGAATCCTAGGGCATTTAATAAGGTGATATCACAGGAGGTTAATAAATCAGTTGTAGAATCCAAATCCAGCTGTAAGAGTGACCAAGCTTTGACATGTTGTCAATGTATACTTAGAGTAGTCCACAGTCTTCAAGAAATAGCTTTGAAATATAGCATTCTTTTTAATTTAAAATTTTTTTTAGGCCTCACTGCCCTCTGTTGGAAGTGGGAGGCCCAGCCTCCCTCCTGGAGAGCTGCTGCTGGATTTGAACT
Organism: Nesogale talazaci; assembly: GCA_004026705.1. Classification (NCBI taxonomy): domain Eukaryota; kingdom Metazoa; phylum Chordata; class Mammalia; order Afrosoricida; family Tenrecidae; genus Nesogale; species Nesogale talazaci. The sequence continues at coordinate 318,342 of PVJH01000424.1, read as the reverse complement.
GCCAAGCCAGTAGGACGCAGTCCTGCAATCAACCACTACACCACCGGGGTTCAGCCCAGCATTCTTTTGTATAACAGTTTTTTTCTAGTAAATTAGTTGGAGGGTACATTTCACATAGTTAATTTTGCATTCAACAGTTTAAACTACCGTTCAAAACTCCAAGTAGTTTACCATTCACCTGCTCTCTCACTTATGGTCTGCCTTCCATTTAACCCAAATTAACACCCATCAACATTTAATCTAGATCATGATTATATCTTCTCTAGCTTCCCATTCCCCACCCCCTTCCAATATTGGTAATCACAGAAGTCCTTTCCCATTGCAATATAATTTTAAATCTGTTTCTTTAATCCCCTGGTAACTGTGGTCTCATAGGTACCAGAGAATTGGTAGCCATTCTTCCATGGATGGACATTTACTGCAGGTTGTTCGCATCTCCTTGCGATATGAATAGAGCTTCGATGAACATGGATGTGCATATGTCTGTTCATATTATGACTCTTATTAGGATATATACCAAGCAGAGAGATTTCTGGAATTTATGAAATTCTCAGCTGTTTGAGGTAGTGCCCTATCACTTCTAACAGTGGTTGCACATATTTACAGTCCCACCACTAGTTTATGAGAGTTCTGATGTATCTGTAGTCTCCCCAGCATTTGTTATTTTCTATTATTTTTAACGTCATTGTCAGTGTAAAATAATAGCACAATGTTGTTTTAGTATGCATATTCCTGGTGGTAAGATGTGAAATTCTTGAATACTAGTTTGGTCGGGGGTAATGTAAGATGTTTTTCCTTGACCTTTTTAAATATGATAGCTATACAAGTCAGAAGCACAGTAGGGGGCCTGTATTAAGTTGGGTTCTCTTAGGAAACAAGAGTAGTTATATATGCTTACCTCTATTACTTTGGGACTGTATTAGCAACATCTGTATTAATAATTATATAAAATATATAAAATAATATATAAAAATACATTTATATCTAATAAATGACTCATACAGTTGTATAAGCAAGTAGATCTAGTATGGTTTAAGTCCCCCACCTGATATTAAGTTGGAGATTTTCTATGATTCCTGTAGCTGTTAAGGATGGCACACCAGGAAGCAGAAAAGCAACAGGCTGGTGCAGACAGAGAGAAGGAATTTAATATCAATAGATTAGGTTCATGACTAAAGATTTGAATGAATTCTAGGCTTGAAAGCAATATGGCAGTCTACTACTAGTTCCCAGGGTCAGTAGGAAATATAGTATATAGTTGGTTTAAGTCCAAAAGAATGGGGTTCAATGAGACAGATGCAGGATATAGTCTGAGCAAGAAGAGTCAAGTCTTTCCACAGATTGCTAAATTAGGAGTAGACCACACCCCCTAGGAAATTTCCTTTCATTTGTATTGGGTTATGTCCTGATTAAGGGCTTAGCCGTCCACCCTAATGTTTCCACCACTGTTGGCTGCTTACATGTGAAAAGCCTTAGGTGCCAAATTACTGAGAACAATGGCCCAGGTAAATTGACACAAATCCTAACTGTATACATTCCAATTATAATTTAACATTCATGGAATGAACACTAATGGAGCTGTGAACACATGGGCAGCTACAATTATGGACTTCATCTATTACCTGAACTCTATGAACTCTTCTGTATTTAGGGAGTCATAATCATGGCTTAGGTCTCTAGATATTAATGTAATCAAAGACTCTCTTTACAATTGTCCTTAATTTGTTTGGATCACAGCTCAACATAAAGAAAACACCTATTCATGATTGAATCAGTAAGGAATATCAAAATAAATGGAAGAAAGTTTGAAGTTGTTTAGGACATAATTTCAGATCTATAATCAACACTCCTGGAAGAAGCAATGAGGAAATCAAACAGGATGTCCACTGAGCAACTCTACTGCAAAAAATCCTCCCAGTGGTTAAAAATGAATGCCGTCATCTTGAGGACTAAAGTACATGAAAGTACAGCTGGCTTGGGCCAAGGTATGCTTGTGAAAAGTAGGACGTGAATAAGGAAGACTGAAGAAGACCTGAAATCTTAGCATTATGGTATTGGTGAAGAATGTCAAATATACAAAAAAGAAAAAAAAAGAAAAAAAAAGAATGTCAAATATACCATTGAGAAGGAGAAGAAATAACAAATATGTAGTGAAGGAAGTTAATCCAGACTGCTCCTTAAGATCAAGGATGGCAAGACTTGCACTCATGTATATTGGATATACCATAAAGAGAACTACTACCATAGAGAGTCCACTGGTTTTTCTGAATATAGATTTTAAGCTATAGCTTTGTTCACTGCCCATTTATTTTGGCCTTAGGGATGCCAAGCACTATTAACCAGATACATAACACCCTTGTGGGCCAAGGCTTTTTGGCTTTTTGACCTTGATGGTCATTACAATAATTGTGCCCTCCTGGTTTCTGCCGGTTAAATGCCTCCACCTGGCCTGTATTATGGAAATTGAATTAGCTTCATGAATATTAATGACCCTGGCCTGTTACCGTTTCTTACCATCATTTCTACTCTGCAGAGGTGTCTTTCACTAAATTTAGTGACAATGTGCCCCCGTTAAAGGAGCCCTGGTGGCATAGTACTCTATTTATTGGGATCAAATGTTCAAAACCACCAGTCAATGAGTTAGAATTGACTCAATGGCAGTGAATTTGTGTTTGGGGCTTCCTGTAGGAGTGAATACATGATGGTACTTTCTATGCATCTCCATGGATCATATCACTACTTTCTTAACTTTTCTAACCATTGCTCTATCTCTTTTGAGCTTCAGAGTAGACCATTGCTCTCCCCAGATTTCTCACTAAGTTTACCTAACCCAGTTCTTCCTCGCACGCTGAAACTTTTGTCCCACTAAAGTGCTTCTAAGTCAACAAACATTGCTTATCATGTATTATGTCCCACCTCTCTGGATCATGCATCCTTAGCATTCAGCTCTTACTAGAAAATTCTAGTGAACTTCCACAGTTTCATATGATATTATCTTATTATTTCCTTCTGAGATTGTGTTGGGATTTACATAACTTCAAGATGGAAGTGGAGATACTTCCTGTAGCTGGGGAACTTGCTTGGTGAAGAAACGACTTCTTCAGTGAAACTCTGTTTGGGTATGCTCATTCTAGTGTGAATTTGGGTTAACTATGGAGATGCTGGCTATTGTGTACATCATGGGGTATGTAGACCAAAACCCTCATGCACTCAATCCAGTTGTCTGCACTACATGTTTGAGGAATCCAGGACTCTAGATGAGCCTGAAATTAGTACAATAGACTTGCCTTCAATGGTCATGAAAGCATCATTATATCTGCAACTCTATACAGTTCTGAGTCTCTTAACTTATATTTGATATTTTTCCTGCATAAGACATGACTTCATTTTAAATAATCAAAGAGGCCTGCTTTCTGTTACATTGAGCTTTTCATTACTTGTCAAGAACTTTCAGTTTCTTATTATTATGCTGTAGATGGTCAATCCAACCTCACAATAGCCACAGTTCTTTTGGTTACCCAATAGTCAAGTCAGACAATCATCAAAAATGGACTTAGGAAATAATCAGATTATGAAGAATAAATAGACAGAATAGGCATTGTTATCCCCATCATGCTCAACTATGTTCTCTGAGCCACCTGAGGGAAGGTTGTTTTTGTGTGGACATAGTGATTGACTTGGAGACATGGCACCTGGGGGATAAGCCAGCTAAGCTCTGTATATCGAGATCTAAGCATGGCAGCTACCAGATGCCAAGTACAGTTCTGTCATACTGTGGATTAGGATGTTTAGATCAGGGATTGAAGAATTTTTCTAAAGTCTGTAATTTAAAGTTTCAAATTGATATTTCTTGGTGAGTAGCACCCTATTTATTTGCAGCATCTTTTATTGACTACTAATGGGTTCTAAGTAATCTGCTAAGTAATCAAAAGATAAATGTTCAAATCCTAATTCAAAGCTACTGCATTCCTAACTTGCTTCTCTTCCTGACATCTTGCTTTCTGGTTCTTAAAGGGAAAGCAGGTCTTCAACAGGCAAAGTGTGTGTGTGTGTTTCTTCTGGGCAGAAAGAATGAGAACAAGAGACATAAAATTGTATGAAAATTTTGAAGAATGACCCAGAAATTGTGCTTAGATAATAAGAGTAATGCAATAGAAAAAGAAATCTTGTCAAATACAGGGGGAACCTACATATTCCTTTGGGCCAGAGAAATCATTTTTTCTACAGTAACAGAGGACCTGGCTTGTGGAAAACTGATTGCCCCTTTGATGGCACCAGAAAGGCCTAGTAAGATCCCTAGGAGAACCAGATAAACAAAGCAGATCAGAATAGTACTTCAAAAGCTCTAAAAGTTCATTTTCCTTTGGAACAATGGGCTAAAAACTATATACTAAATAGAGTGGTTGCCTGATAAATATTTAAATAGGAATCAGAGTCCTCTATAAAGGACTAAATGCATGACACAATTGAACATCACCATCATGCCTAGGACCAGTAAGTTCACAATTTGGTAAGAAAAAAATGTAACTAGATTAAACCAATGCCAACACCAACCTGATATTGGAATTATTGGAAAAGGATTTTAAAGCATCCATTAAAAAACATGATTCAGGGGGCCATTTTGTGAAGAGAGGGAGTCTGAGCGGTTGAGACCACCTTGCTGACCTCCAGCGACCGTCGGCTTCTTCGTGTAGAAAGTGGGAGCAGGAGATTCACAATTTTCAGCTGTGTGACCAACCTTATCAAACCCAATGGCCAGCAATGTCACCAACAAAACAGACCCTCGCTCCATGAACTCCTGTGTATTTATTGGCAATCTCAACACTCTTGTGGTCAAGAAATCCGATGTAGAGGCAATCTTCTCAAAGTATGGAAATATCGTGGGCTGCTCTGTTCATAAAGGCTTTGCCTTTGTCCAATATGTGAACGAGAAAAATGCCCGAGCTGCTGTAGCAGGAGAGGATGGCAGAATGATTACTGGCCAGGTTTTAGATATTAATCTGGCTGCAGAGCCAAAAGTGAACCGAGGAAAAGCAGGTGTGAAATGATCTGCAGCGTAGATGTACAGCTCTTCTTTTGATTTGGTCTATGACTTTCAACGGGATTATTATGATAGGATGTACAGCTACCCAGCAAGAGTTCCTCCTCCTCGTCCTCCTATTGCGCGGGCTGTAGTGCCCTCAAATTGCCAGCGCTTATCAGGAAATACTTCAAGAAGGGGCAAAAGTGGGTTCAATTCCAAGAGTGGCCAGCGGGGCTCTTCTTCCAAGTCTGGAAAATTGAAAGGAGATGATCTTCAGGCTATTAAAAAGGAGTTGACACAGATACAGCAAAAAGTGGATTCACTACTGGAAAGCCTGGAAAAAATTGAAAAGAAAGAGAGCAAACAAGCAGTTGAGACGAAGAATGAAAAGTCTGAAGAGGAGCAGAGCAGCAGCTCCCTGAAGAAAGATGAGACTAATGTGACGATGGAGTCTGAGGGGGTTGCCGAAGACTCTGATGAGGAGGGGGACCTACTGGATGATGATGAGAATGAAGATCGGGGAAAGATCAGCTGGAGTTGATCAAGGATGATGAAAAAGTGGCTGAGGAAGGAGAGGATGACAGAGACAGCGCTAATGGCGAGGATGACTCTTAAGCACACAGTGGGGTTTAGAAATCATAGCCCATTATTTCTCTCCCTAGGCGCTGGCCTAAGATCAGATTTTTCATCAAATCCTCCCTGCTCCCTAGTATTACCTTCAGCACACGTTCACTGTTCTCCCCCATCCTTGTCTTTCCCTGTTCATTGAGTCATTGTGCCCTGCGCCGCCTAGTCCCACTTTTGCTTCCTTTGATGCTCCTAGTAGTTACACTGAGTCTTTCCTTATAATGTTTTGCTTTTCAATTTGATACCTCTTTGACTTAGCAATAAAAACGATGTATGTTTTTTTAAGAAAATATGATTCAATAAGTAATTACAAACCTCCTCAAACAGATGAAACAATAGAAAATCTCAGTACAGACATCAAAGTTTTAAAAAACAAAAATAATTATAGAAAAAATATATAGTAACAGAAATCTGTTTTGACTGAATAATAGAAAACAAAATGGAGGATAGAATGAATTAAGTTCAGAACATATCAACAGAATCTACCAAACCAGAAAAGCAGAGAGAAAGTAGGTCCTAACTAGCACTGAGGAAGTTTTCAGAGATTACCAAGACTTCCACAAAAAGAATAGACAACAACTGCAGAAAATACAAAATTCTTTTGTAGGCAGTATTAAAAACAGGCAAATGTAGAAGAAGCTTTAACTGGATTGAAACAAATTAGGCTAGGTGACTAGAAAAATGTAAATAGGAATTGGTCAACTGTGAAATTAAAATTGCCTTATCCAAAATGCACTAGTTTATATATCTTCTGACTTCCTTGGAAGTAAAAAGTAATTTGCTAAAAGTAATGGTTTAACAAAAACCAGCTCATATCTATGCTTCTAATTTCAGTCCTCTGGTCATTCTGGTTGACTGGATGAAGAACTTAAGCTTGAAAATAGAAATGTTATGAAGGTTAAACAAAGCATCCCAGCTTGAAATACAAAGCTGCGTGAATTATAGACACAAGGCATCTTATAGTGTCGAAGAATCTTAGGTACCTATACAAGTTTCTTATCAAAAGAAAATATCAAGTGCATATAAAAATCAATTTGCTTCTCAATTGCCAGCATTTTTAGGTATACTATTGGTGAATAAAGTCTTATTTGTATCCAATTCTCCTGAGAGCCTGCTTTCTTTAAGACAGGAGGCAGGTATAGCTTAATCATGCTTCATCCACACTTGAAATGCTCACTTAAGAGGGTTTCTCAAACTGTAGGCTCTCAGAAATATAAGAGGCTTGTTGAGTTCTCAGAGGAGCGTCCATTGCCAAATAAAAAGTTGGGGTATTATTGGGCCCAAGCTGAGCTTCTTGAGTAATCTGTGCAGTTGTGAGGGCTTCATGCTTAGAGGGACACCATGCTTGTAGTTGACTGCCCTTCACGCTCTCTCTAAATTTTGCACCAAGTCCTATTGATAATATATATGATCCTTCTTGATCCCGAGATCAGATAAGTGAGGCTGCACCCCAATGGGTGCCTGTGATTGTCCTGGCATCATTGCATGTGCTTCAGGAGTCTGAAGAGGACTTACAGATTGGTATCAGACATATGGGCTAATATTAGACTTAAAGACTTGGACTGGACTGGGTTGGAATGCTTTCTCAATGTTCCATTCCTCTTGTATATTAACCTCTCCCTTATATACATTTGTGTGTTTATTAATTTGTTTCTCTAGTCTACCCAGACTAACACATCTACAAATCAATGGACAAGAGAAATAACTAAAATTGCTAAAACCCCAAGAGTATCCATTGCCATTGCTGCTTTTCAACTTATTACTGGTATTATATTTTTGCACATTATGTGAAACATTTGTGAAAATGTATCACTGTAAGAGTGTGGTTGGGATTAGTATTCAAGTTTCACAAGATTATATTATTAATCCAAATCATTTGTTATTCACCTTGAATGGTGAAGCATTGAACAATTTTTTTTGATATAGTGACTTTATCTTTTGTTGTTTCCTGCATTATTCAATATTTTACTCATGGAATTCCTCAATATTTAATTTTTTCTTCAGTTCCTTAAGCTTGATAAATGCTATACATATTTTTCCCTTTTGACTTTCTAATTCCATTTTTTGAAGACATTATAATATTTTACTTTTTTTCTCAAACTGTTCTTTGAAATTTTATGTTCAACTCTTGTGCTTTATCATTTCTTCTAGTTGCTTTATATTTTGTATATTAAAGAATTAGCATCAGAGTTTCCTTTGGCATGTGTTTTATTCCTTTATCTATTTCCTATCTTTTTAATGACTGTTTTCTTTCTTCATGTATAAGGCATTCATATGTCTAACAAATCCTCTTAGTTCACTGGTGTTCAGTGTATCAAACTTATGGTTCAAATGATATCTTAATTCATATGCAATATGTTCAAGATTATACTCTGGCTTCTGTGAATTTATTTTTCTTCACCTTCAACTTGAAATTGCTTGTCTCTGATGAGCAATTGATGGTCTCTGTTCCACCAACAGCACCTAACTTAGAATATTTTGAGTTTCTGTATCTTCTCTTGCCATCGTTGGAGATGCTTTGATTCCAGTGCATTCAGGTTTCCATGGTCCACACATTTATATTATTGAAAAAGGACATTTGCATTGAATACATTGTTGGTCTTGCAAAATTTCATTATGGGATGTCCAGCTTTTTTAAAATTTCAAATCCAAATTGACTAGTAATTGATTCTTCCTTTTTATTTCCAATTTTCACATTCCAACCACCAGTAATTATCAATGAATTATAATTGCATATTTGCTTATTTATATTGCAAATTTTGGTAGATTTATTCAATTTCTTCACTTTTGACTTGAGTAGTTTGTGTGTACATTTAAATAATAGTCTTATTAACCTACTAGGCATATGGATCTTTTCCTATTCTAACCGCATTGCTCTTCAGAAAATATTTTGCATGTCCATTTTGATGGAAAACATGACATCAGTGCTTTTGGGTATATTATTCTGGAAATAATAAACCATACTATTATCTGATTCAAAATGTGCAATACCAATCCATATCTGCTCATGAATGTCTAGGCTAATGGTCATTATATGTTCCATTTTATTTTTTATGACTTAACAATTTTCCTAGAGTCATACCTCTTATTTCTATCTTGTTATTATTAATGGATGAGTCGCATCCATCAGGAAATGAAGTCCAAAAGCTCTGCTTCATCCCCATCATTAAGATTGACTCTAGTTTGAGGTGGAAGCTCTTCTGTACCCATATTCTCAATGTCTTCCAATCTGTGGGACTCACCTACTGATATTATATCAGACAATGTTCTCCTGGTGGTCATGTTTTCAGTATTTAATTTCTCAAAAGTGGACTACATACTCCATTTTTACAAGAGGTTTTACTTGTTGATGGCAAGAATCATATTTTACTCTATTCCATCATTAAGTTACATTATGTTTTGTGTATTTTTTCAGTATCTGATAATGTTTCAATGCTATCCATATGTTTTTCTGTGACTAATGCTTCTGAAGTGAACTATCTATTCCTTCTTTATATTTTGCTCTTACTCTGGAAGCTTCATTGAAATCTGCTCAGTTTGGATGACTCTGCTGGTATTTAAAATACCTTCTAGCATCACAGCAACATATAAGCCTCCACAGTACAACAAAGAGACAGGTAAATGAAAGACATTTTGAATTAGAGAGGTGAGCAGAAAACTTCAAATTTCCAGGCAGCTGAAGAATAATAGGGTAAAATATTGTAATTAAATGTGAAAACACCCAGCATTAGAAAACTGAAAGGAAAGGTCATAATCATCACATATTAAATTGACAAAAGTAAAAAAAAGTCAAGTCTTGAGTTCAATGTTGAAAACTTATAAGGGAAAAATATTGAACAATGCAGGAAGCATCAAAGTAAATGGGAAAAATATATAAGGTCACTGTACCCAAAACGAACTAGTTACCCACTTCAACAGAGGCATGTGATCAAGAACCAAATGGTTTTGAAGGAAGAAGACCAAGCCACACTAGAAACAGTAGTCAATTACAAGGCTCTAGGAACAGATCGAACCCTGAAAGTATAGGGGTTACACCGTGGGCTGCAATCCACACGGGCAATAGTTCAAAGACACCAGCGCTCCTCTGGAGTAACACTGGCATTTCTATTGAGGTGATCAGTTACAAACTCAAAAATAAACAGGGGTTTGTTATGAGTGAAAATTGACTTGACGGCAGTGAATGAGGGGAGTTGATGAAATCCCAAATGAAGAATTCAACAAGATAATGGAGCACTAGAAAGATGCATTTATTTGTGCCAATAAAGTAGGAAGTAAGCTACCTGAGAGAGATTCATATTTTAACCCATTATGAAGAAAGGTGACCCAACAGAATACAAAAATTATTTCAAAATATAATTGATCTCACCTGCGATTAAATTTTTGCTGAAGAACATTCTACAATTGTTGCAGTCGTACATTGACAGGGAACAGCCAGAGAAGTTCAATTTAGAATAGAACAGGATTTGGAACAAGGGATTTCATTACTGACTTTAGATGAATTGTGGCTCAAAGCAGAGAATATCAGAAATATTTTTCCAAATGTTTTATTGATTATACAAAGACTTTTTATTGTGTGGACCTTAAGAAACTATGGGCAGATTAAGAATGGAATTCCAGAGCTCTATGTTGTGCTCACAAAGAACTTGTACATGGATCAATAAGCAGTTGATCTAATAGACCAAGGACTTCCTGCATGGTTTAAAATAAGAAAAGATATGTATCAGACTTGTATACTTTCACAATACTTGTTCAATCTGTGTGCTGAGAAAACCAGAGAATGCGGATTAGATGGAGAGGAATCACAGATAACACAACCTTTCTTGTGGAATGTAAGGGAGACTTGAAGCACTTGCTGATGAAGTTATAAAATCATAGCCTTCTAATTTTTTTAAGGTTGAAATTCTTTGTAAAGCATATCAAAATCCTCATAAGTGAGTCAACTGGCAACATCATGTTTAATGGAGAAATGATTGAAGTTGTTAAACATTTTGTCTTGCTTGGATGCACAATCAATACACATCAAAGCAGGTGTCAAGATCAAAGTATGTATTTCATTGGCTAAATCTACTGAAAAAATATTTTTAAAATGTTCAAAAGTAAAGATGTTACCTTGGTAACTAAAGTAATTCTTGTCTGGAATCATGGTGTTTTAAATCACCTCATATGCATGTGAAATTCAGACATAAAAATAAGAAATACCAAAGAAGAAGCAAAGCATTTGAATTATGCTAACTGGTGTTGAAAGTCCCAAGCACTGCTAAAAAAAAAAAAAAAAAAAAAAAGATGTGTTTTGGGAAAAAAAAAAGTCAGAATGCCCCTTATAGGCAAGAATAGTGAGACTTCTTCTCAAGTATTTTGGACATGTTTTCAGGAGAGAACAGTCTCTGGAGATGGAAATCTGGTTGGTAAAATAGTTGGGCAGCAAAAAGGAGAAAAGCCCCTCAGGAGATGAACGGACACAGTGACTGTAATGATGGGCTCAAACATAACAGCAATTATAAAGATGGTGCAGGATTGGATGCTGTTTCCTTCTGTTGTATATAGAGTATGTATAGGAAATATACAAAATAAGTGTCATGATTGACAAATGACTACACCATCATTAAGTACAAATTTGTTCTTCGACACATTTTTATCAGACAAAAATATGTCCAATTTAAGCACATTTTTTTCCTCTCAGAATCGGTTGCCTTTTAACTTGTTGTTTTCATATTTATTTTTGTGATTTAGCATTATAGCATCAACTTCACAAGCCAATTTCCCCCTGCCCATGACACCTGGAAAACAAAAACAATGTGATAACATATAGAATATGTGATGGATTTTGAGAACTATTTTCTCTATTGTTATAAAGGAAACAGTATAAAAGCAAAAAACAACAAACATTCTGATGGGCCCTGGGCATTTCTTAATTTGGGACTGAGAGAAACATATCAATAATCTAGTCTAACTAAAGCTAATTACGCAAGCTTGTTTCTTTGATTTTTGAATGGCCCTTATGATAGCTAAAATAGTCTATTACTTATATATTTGTTCTTTTACTTTTCTTTCGGCTTTGCCTGTTAAATGAACTATCTAAATTAAGAAATGTCTCCCAAAGAAAACTTCTTAGTTGTCCACTATTCTTTGAACTTTAATTCTCAGCACTATATGTGGATGACAAACAAATGGACATTTTCATTCCTTATCTAAAAATAAATCTCACATGTCCATATAAAACTCACATGTCCATATATTTATTTTGATTTCCTTTACTTTAATTTATTTGATTATCATGCAGAAAACTTTAAAAAATATTTTTACCCACTGGTAGAGATACATATGTCGGAAATAGGCATATTAATATTTTAATAGATTAATTTTCTAAAGATAAATGTTAAAGTGTGATATTTAATACATTTGATCTAGTAAGAGTAAATTGTTTTTAGGTTAAATAACATGACTTCTGTATAGCAATCAATTTAAAATTTTTTCTTACTCTGTAAACTTTGTAGTCTAAGGAGAATTACTAAAACTGCAATCTTGCAAAAATATATGCATTATCCTTTAGTGTTACCACTTTAACATATAATAATATAAATATATAATATGATATTATCATAATAGAATAATAAAACCATGATAGGAAAATTAACAAAGTAGCCCACACCTGTAAGGGAGATGCATCAGAATTTACTTAACTTTAGAGACGAGAGAAGAATCAGGTTGAACCCAAAGCTCATTCTTTTCAGGTGAACACCTTCTCTGTTCTGCAGCATTTCTACTATTTCTAACACGAGTAGTCCCCTGTCTGTCCCTTTTCTCCCAGCATGAATCCAAACAATCTCTGTTTCCCTGGTGAATTTTGCAATTTGTTGAAATGACCACAAAGGGGTTGCAAACTACATTATTCTTTTGTTTATTGGAGAAGTGTTATAACTTTGGGTTACTAACAACAGGAGATAGGAAATAATTCTGCAATCAGGAGAGTTGCCAAGTAAGACAGTTCTCAGCAGTTTCTCAGCCCTTCTTTCATCCTGCCAGTAAAATAATAATTCTTTAGCTCAACCAACATCTGCCTGAAGACACCACATTCTAAAATATTTCCTTCCACTCAGCTATCTTTCCATGTGTTAGCAAACCCAATGCAGTCGCCTTGGGTTAGTCTCCAACTATTTGCTGCATGAACATAATTCTACTTTTTCACTTTGGTTCTACGCTCTGCTCCCATTCCTAGTATTTCTTGCTCTCTCAAGCTCTTTACAGTGCTACAGCTCTCTTTCTTCTAGAATGAGGAAGTTTCCATTGCAGGGACCCTAGATTCAAGGGGCACACTGTGCTCCAGCCCTTCTTGGTGTTACTGAAATCCCCCCCCTCAATTGGTATGAAATTGCCCCTCCCTCATTTCTTGTCAATTTCAAGCCAATCCTGTTAATACTGCTATACTTAACATCAAGCTTCTATCTTGCATATAACTGAAAACACACTGAGTCCAATTGTATCTGATACATCATACATGAACAAAGGAAAGATATTCAATAAGTACATGTGAAGAAAGTAAACTGACAGTCACAAATCTCGTTTTTGCAATTTGATCATGTGGTTGTAATTGACAGGTAGATCTACCCCGTTCTATACTCATTCTGTATTATCTTTGCACTCAGCAACTGCCTTAGCTAGCTGTGGTTTTTTGCCTGGTGCGGTGACCCAGACCTTCACTGTTCAGGGGTCTGGGTCATTAGACATCCTTTCAGGATTGGGTTGTTGTAATTTACCATTTACTTTAATCACAGGACATGGTAGTACTAAGAGACGACCTACGGAATTTCCTGGATTCCAGACATGTTCTTCTTCACCTCCATTATGTAGCACTAGTCCAATTTCTCCTTGGTATTCAGGATCAATCATACTGCTCAGCACATCTACTGAAAATGATTATCAGTATCATATGTTACCCAAAAGGTTAATGGTTTGAGTCCAATCAAAGGTACCTTGGTAAAACATGTTGTGATCTACAACTGAAAAATCAGTCATAAAAAAGCCTATGATACACAATTCCAATTTTCTCACTTGAATTCACCATCAACTGCAGATGACTTGTTCACAGCTATTTTCAGTTTTGTTTTTGTGCAAGATCTTTCTTCATGCTTGTTATAGAGTTCATGACAAACATGAGTACCCAGTGACTTACATACAGGCACTTTGAGACTTTAAAGCCCTGTAATCATTCCTTCTCACTAGATTTGCTGTCAATCTATATATCCCCCAGTGGCTCTTTAGTTCACATACAATCTTTTAGGTGTTTTTTTTTTTTCAGAGAAATCATTACTAAGTTCTTTTAAGTGTCTCAGGAAGAGAGTTTAAGATAATATAATTAAATATCAGTAAAATTTAAACAAACATTCATATGGATTCATCACATTAATTTTACATATTTCATAATCTCATTTTAAGTGAGGAAATGGCAGAAGAGGTCACATCTGACCATCTTCAGGTTTAGTAAGGAAGAGACTCCAACTCCACATCTACCCAAGGATAATTCTTATGATGGAGAGGTCAGACATACTTCCATTTTCCATTTTTTTTCCTATTCTGATACAGCCAACCCTCCCATGACAATCTACCTCTTTCTGGGTTCAAGAATGTGTCACAATGGCTACATGGAACTTGAAGAAAGTATTCATGATTATGAGGTTTTATCATGGAACTTAATGGATTATCCACAAACCATGATCCGAAAACATTAAGGAAGTTGTCCTTTGTCTAAAACCATACCTCTTCTCAGACATGCCAGTAGTCACACTTTTTTCTGGTCCTCAGTTTCTCAGCTTCTGCCTTGTTTCATACATCAATAAGCCCACCAGTAGGTCTCACTGTCTCATCTTGACTCATCTGTTCTCTCTCATAGTCTTAGTGCAGATACCTCTGCTACCTCTATAGCCACTGCAAACAGGGATCTTGATAACCTTAAGTGTCCTAATTTCTGCTTCTGAAATTGCTCACGTGTAATGGTGAAACTGATAAATGACCAAGTTACGAGCTATTCACTTCTTATTTGCATGTTCCCATCCAGTCATGTCATGGGATTTGCAAAGGTTATAAATGGAAAAGCCATATTAAGTAATTTAATTTCACCATATTTAAGCTAACAGCAAACAGACTGTATTCTGATATTAAAATATACCAAAAAGTTACACACTCCAAATCCAAACACCAATCCAATTTGAAAATTGGCATTTTATTGACTGCATAAGTCAACTAGAACTGTACACATGCACAACTATATTCTCACGCTGGTGTTATTGAACTGCTGCTAATCACAAGATTGGTCGTTTACATCTGGTAGTTGTTCCTCTTGAGAAAGATGAGGCTATTTGTTCTTGTAAAGGTTTCCAGTGTTGGAAACCCTACCTAGCATCTCTATGAGTCAGCATGGACTCACTGGCAGTTGGCTGGGTTTGGTCACAGGCAGTTGAGTGGGTTTGGTCTACATATATTTTAAATGGAAGACATACAATTATATTTATATCAATTTTTCAAATGAATATGAAGAAGAGTTGTGTTCCCTTACTTAAAAACATAAAGATAGAAGGAAAATAATAAGTGCAACTAAATAGATAACTGTTTTGAAGAAAGATGCATCTTTAAATATGCGCTTTGGATTCAGATGCATGCATCCAGTCTGTAGTATATTTTCAAAATTAATTTAACAATTTCCAAGAACTGGTAATAAAACAAAAATCTTAAAATTTCTAAAAGTATTAAACATCTTTTACATCTACATACTCATCCTGGGTTTTAGATGGACATCTTCCAAATAAGCCTCAAAAAATTGAATTCCCCAAAGCAGACTGATAACTTTTATCACAGATCAATACTAGTGACACAAGTAAACACTCCTTTTCAATACTCTACAAGTTCCTTTTGTAGATTTCTAATTTTTTTTAGATTTTTAAATTTTATTAGTTTATTTTACTCATGTATTTCTCTTCCATTTACTCAACCTCATGTGTATTGCTAATATGTGCTACAGAGGGAATCATGCAAAGCAGTAGCCTTGTTGCAAAAATAATTTCTATTGCAAAGATTAATATATGACTAGTCATAATGAGGTAAAGATTAATGTTCCAAGTCCCTGATTTTTCTAAAGTACTATACTATCCCATTATTCCTGATACCAATCACAATTTTCCCCTTAATATAATTCCATATGTCCCAGGATTCTACAATTCACTGCAATGTCTTACAGAACTCATGAGCTACTCAGGAAATGTATTATCTGGTTGCGCATTGGAAGGACCCTCCTTATCTACAAGACTTTGGAAGCTGGTAGGTAATGTCAGTTGATAGATTATAATTCAGTCCTAGAAGGTGGAAGTTGGGCAAAGTCAGGGCAGATGCAGAATCCTGAACATGAGAGCAAAATATCCCAAAATGAAAGCAGATGTTGTTTGCTTAGCTAATCAAAATGCCAAGATGAATGTCATGATCACCACTAGAGTTCTGGGACTGTAGTCTTTTAGGGTAATAACAGATATCTTATTGGTGTTTATCATCAATGAGTGAGGGCTGGTCTTCTTTTCATGTTAGTCAGGATGGTGATGGAGCAACACAAAGATGACTTTATTAGAGAGATGTGTAGCTTTGAGTTTCTAATGACCATACTTCAAAGGAAACAAAGGTGTTGACTTCAGTTATAACTCTAGTAAGGTTGGGACTCAAAATATCCTCATTCGTAAGCTTATTACCTCCAAATCGGTAGAGACTAGAATGTTCAATACACCACAAAAGATAGAACGTTAGTTTAAAGGGCCATATTAAGTAATATGGTAGTTACATAATCTGTTATCAATTTGAGACAGCATAAAGAAGGGATGGAGTATATCCTGTCAATCAAGTCACAGCTTGATGACCTCATTTGAGGTACTAAGGAGATAAATTGTTCATTGGAGACAGGATACAGAAACACTCCCCGCAAAACATGCTTGCTTCCAAGACACATCGTACTACACTAGAGTTCTGGAGCTGAAGGAGCCACTTAGAGATCCCCACCAGTGCTGAGATGCGTACAACTTCACTGTATCCGCAAGACTTTCCCGCACTGGTCTCTGATATTCCTGCAATTGACATCATTCCATGTTTTTCGTGAGTCTGAAGAGGAATTTATAGGTTATCAGATATATTGGCTAATATTTTTCTTAAGGACTTGACTGGGCTGGGACGTTGTCTCAATAGTAAACTGCTCTTCTAAATAAAACTCTTTCTTACACATATATGAGAGTCTTCCTGGATTTGTTTCTCTAATCTAACCAGACTACCACAAGGAATAATAAATACATCAGTCTACTCCATGTCTCTTTAAGCCATTGATCCTTTCTCATCTGAAATATTAACTTCCTCCTTCCATTTTTTATTATTCCATAACAGCCATTGCCAATTAATGTTTTAGTTTGGCAAAGAGTGAGGCCATTGAATCATTTAGTTCTGCTGTATAGGAGTCCATTTGATCTGGTTGGTTAAATAATTTATTGATTTCATTCTTCCTATGCCCAGCTAGAATTCAACTGAGAGTTTATTCCCTGGCTCTATGTCTTTCTCAGGTATAAACATAACTAGATACTTTCCCACTCCTCAAACCAAAACCACATCCATCTCTGTTGAGTCAATGCTGACTCTGAGAGATCTCCTGTGGGCGTCCGAGACTGTAACTATTTATGGGAGTAGAATGCCCAGTTTTTTTCTCAAGGAGCTGGTGGTGGTTTCCAACTGTTAACCATATAGATCACAAGCCAAAAAGATCACAGTGATCTTTTCCACTATATAACCCATTTATTCATTCATTGACCCTCGGTTTTTAATTTCCCTTCTTTTCATTTTCTATATATTAGGCCAGGCCTACATATAATCAAAGAAAAATTAAAAAACTCAAATCATATACACCATCATCCTGTTCATTCTGAGTCATTGTGACCCCATAGGATAAAATGGAACAGTCCCATAGGGTTTCCAAGTTTTATGAAGCAGACTGTTTCATCTTTCTCCCATAGTTTTAAATCACTGACTTTTCAGTTTAGAATCCTGGTAGGTTAGCCAATGTATCACTAGTCCAGGGCTCGCTTAACTAAGTAAAAAAAAAAAAACAATTGAACAAATCAAATCCATGATCATTGAGTTTGTTCTAATTTATAGTGACCCCATGTGGTGTGTTCAAGATTGCAAATCCTTAAGGAACAGTCAGCTTCAACCTTCTTCCGTGAAGTGCCTGGTTTATTTGCAATTCTACTCATTTTAAAATGAGCAGCCCAATGTCTCAATATGTTGTCCCTGGTAGCTCTGTTCTTCACATAATAATGTGTAAAACTTCATCTCTATATCTTTTATTTTGTACTTATTATTGCACATTCAACAGTCTATACACATTTTGTTCCAACCCTTCAAGGTGTCACCATGTATACTACTTTATCCACATATTTCCTGTTCCCATTTCTCCTTCTTAGCCCTCTGAGCTTTTTCCTAGGGTAAATTCTGCCCTTTTTATTTGTAAATGGTTGATTATTCTAACAGAGGTGTGTGCTCCATTCTAAAGGGTAACTGAAGGCCATAGTTGAAGATGTTCCACCAATCTCTAACCAGTCACTTAGCTAGGTCTCATATCATTTTGAGGGCTTTATTGTTTGTTTGTTTGTTTTGTTGACAATATAGAATAGAACAATAGCTGATTTCTGCTCCACATTTTTCTTCCACGGTATCAGAACCTTCTTACTTAGGCTTTTCACAATAGTTGGGAATCATAAGCTCATCTAGTAAAGATATCTAACACAGCTATTTTAGGTGCCTTTTAGATGCCTCAACTAGACACACAAAGAATCTCATTGGTTAAGAAGGATTCCTGGTGGGGCCTTGGATTGCACATTGAATTACTGACCACACAAGGTCAGCCACTCTCAGGAAGAATGATATGGCTTTCCACATTCTATCCTAAGATTTACAATCTTGGAAACCCATAGGTGGCAGTTCTACTTTGCCCTTTTTTGGTTACTATTGGTTGGAATTGAATCGATGAAAGTCAGGTTTTTTTGGTTCTTAGGTTTTTGTTTTTTTGTTTTTTTAAGGGATAGAGTTAGAAGAAAAGAGGCAAATTTGCTTGTTTGTCTCTGGAAAATACTTGAAGCCCAAAGTTTGGATTGGCTACAAAGTAAGAAGTAAGAAGATCAAGTGACATTTGAATCAGAAAGAAGGGGTTTGGAGAGATCTTTGAAGAAAGATCTAAAAGAAACACTAAAAGTTTAGGGATATTGTTGTTGTTTTCAGCTGTGAATTCAGTTCTGAATCATGAAAACTCTAAGTGTGTCAAGTACAACTGCTTCATAAGGTTTTCATGGCTATGGTCTTTTGGAAACATATCTCCAAAACTTTCCTAGGAACTTCTATATAGGTCTGAATCACCAAACATTTGTTTACAAGTTCTCTGTTTAACTGTTTGGCCACACAAGAATTTCTGTGCCAAAAGAGATCATTGTAAACCTCTCATCAAGCTACTGTCATAGAGATGATTCAAAATAATAAAAACCCTATATAGACTTCCTGAGATGCTGTACATTATTATGAGAACAAACAACCTTTTCTTTCAGCTGAAGAGTGGATTGAACCTTTGATATTGTGACAACAGCCCCAAACTCACCCAGAGTGGTTAGCACCTCCACTACTTCCTAATCCAGAGCATAGTTAATTTTTAATGAGAAGTTTACTTATTTATCTTTTCTCTATTTTCCCTTTTAATGTGATCATTATCATAAATATGAAAATAATATTTTAAAAAAGGTATGCCAGTTAAATTGATTCAAAACAATGCACCTATTACTATCATTTCATCCAACCCCATAACATTTTAAATTATCCATTCTATATTTTCATCCAAGTAATGCTGATATTAAAGATGATTAAATACCAAAGTAGATGATATAACAAGTTTAGTACATACTAATCAATCATAGTTTGATATTGCAACAGTATTTTTTAATTTTTAGAGGAAATATATTTTCACTTAAATGAGCAAGACACTTTGTGGATCTTGCGAACTTTGCAATATCTTTATGGCAGAACGTAAACTTGCCAGATCCTGTATAATCTAGCATTTAAGGACTCATCTAATGCACTTTCTTTGAATATATTTCTATTAACCAGATTAATTCTACAATGGGCCAAGTTTTGCACTTCTGCTCACCTTCTAATTGTGAAAAATATTTTAATTTACATTTTTCTCTATTCACTTAAAACTAAAGAGAGTCACAGCGAAGTCCTGTCTAGAGCGAGGACATTTCTTTGTAAGTACATCAATAATGCAAAGCTTACATCATATGGACTTAGACCAAGATTGAAATTAATACCATTTGCAAAGGTTTCGCGGTATTATCTCCTAGATCTCACCTTGTCCCTTGTTTTGTTTTCCAAACTGCATTAGGTTTGATAATTGCTTATGCAACTGACCTACCAGAGATATTCTGAACATTACTAAGACACTTTTTTCCAGTTGAGAAAAATGCCTTGGGTGGTTGCCTAGCCTACACCCATTAACATGCACCCTCACTGCCCTCCTGTGATATACAGAAAAACAATGCAGAGACAGGAAGGTGGGGAATTAAATTAGGTGAATTGTCCTTTAGTGACAAGGTGATGAATCAAATAACCACAGTTGTTTCTGAATATCTATTTTTAGTTCCTTATTCCAGAAATTTCCTTAGCAGGTAAGGCAAACAACTGGAAAATCTAATAAGTGAAAAACAGTCACATTTAGTTTAGCTGACAGTCTTTTACAGTATGGGTATGAAATTTACCCTTGACTTATAAATAGGGACATACAGATAAAGAGAAAAGGAAAAGCTATGAATTGCAAATGCTTAAGCAAGATTTTTCTTATACTGACAAAACTACCAAAATGTCTACCAGTCACATACTATCCCACTGCCATTGAATAAATTTCAACTCATAGTAACCTAAAATAGGGTGACCCAGGCTAAGACAGATGGAGTCCAAGTTCCAACTCCTACAGTGCCCATGTTGGCCCTGCTCCCAAACATTTTCTCTTTTTGTTTTGTTTTGTTTTGGGGGGGCATCACTGCTCTCCGGTGGTGGGAGTAGGAGGTCCAGCCCCACTGCTGGAACTGAACCTCCATCCCAGTGGGCCACACTTCCACGCACAACCACTACGCCACTGGGTCTCAGCCCCAACATTTTCTTTTTAAGATTCATTGTTTCTTGGTCAAAATGCATCTAGAAATAAATAAATGCATCTAGCTATAAATCTTTATGGGAACAAACCATATTTTCTCCCTCCCATCTGCTGGTGGTTTTGCTCCATGAATTTTGCAGCTGTCTGCCTAATGCTTGTGTGACAGCTTCACATACATGACAGTCTTCAAGAAGAGTCTTCATTTGGTAATAACCAGACTGCTATAATCTAAAAATGATTCCTTGATTGAATTCCTTAATGGAGATATTTAGGCAAAAACTCATTTATAAGAAACCTTCCTATAGACTTATACAGTATGACAAAAGCAGAAAGCAAAATTAATATTTTCATTGTTTAGAGTGAGTGTTGCAGGGAACAGGATTGATTATTCCATCCTGGATAATAAAATAAGAATAGTAGTATCCTGTTTATAATATCAACATGAACAATACTATTAATTATAATGTTCTGATCCCAGGAACATAAGAGTACATTCTAAAATCAATCACCAATTGGAATTTCTCAGATGGGAGGGGGAAGGAGGCAGGTCATTCAGCTGTCAACAGGACTATTTCAGCTAAGAATTTAATATGTTTTGATAATTCTGATATAAATATTTCTAACCTGATAATATCTTGATTTATAAAAGCATGAAAACCAAGCTCTAAGGTAAGCCTTAGATTACACTTGTGACCCTTGCAATGTATGTTAATAGTTTGATTACAATATACATAAAACCTAGACAGAGATGACAATGTTTAGAAACTGAGAGATTCTTGTGTTATAGAAAAATGAACCTTCTATTTTGCATTGGCAGGCCAGCCTTGACAAGTGAGTACTGAATTCAGGCAATAAGTTTGTCTGTAACTGCAGTTGGACATAGTTATCAAGTTACAATGAGTGCAAAGGTAGGTTGCTTGCTGGTTGCTAGGGTAATGCCTTCTTTAAGGATTTGCGGAATTGGTGCTGGACAATCGGTAAGGTTTTCAGGGACCTAACAAATTATGATTATGAATCTTTGCTTGTTGCTGCCCTCATAAAAATGAAGGGGCTGGTGTTGTATTAATTTGACACATTTACACAACTTCGTAACCATATACATAGTTCTAGCAAGATAAAAATAAAAAGCTTACAATTTGAAATGTACCAGTCTTATCTATACATTATATTTTATAAGTGAGCAAAACAAAAATATTTTATATTCCTATCAATGAAAGTTTGTAAGCAAGCTACCTTATGCCTTTATCCTCCCAATTTGGGATATCCAATTTCTATACTGTCCACTTATATCAACCTAGTGCTATGAGGAGGTGAGCATGTTCTTAGATGTGAAGACTCTTCAACCTTGGGTTCTTTATGAGTCCGCATCCATAAGCATAGTTAAAACAAGACAGGCCAGGCAGGCCATTCACAAAGTCAGCAGCAAGATAAACTGAGTCACAGACTTAAAATTTTATCTTCACTTTATTGGGTTCTGGTCAGCTCCATGTGGCCCACCTTACTTGGCCTAAGCAGCATGCCTATCGGTCACCTCATTTTTTTTTTTTGGTGTAAGACATGAAAAATAATTTATAATTTATCAAGGGTTCATGTGGGAAGAAGGGGGGGGGAGGAAGCGGGGGGTGGGGGAATGAGTTGATACCAAGAACTCAAGTAGAAAGAAAATGATTTGAAAGTAATGGCACATTTGTAAAAATGTTCTTGACACAATGGACGGATGGATGGATGGGGATGAGTTGTAAGAGTCCCCTATAAAATGTTTTTTTAAAAAGAGCTATGAGTTTCCAATAAAATGACTAAAAAATAGTAAGAGTAAAATCACCTTTTTTTAAAATTCATTTTATTGGGGACTCATACAGCACTCATCATAATGTATACATACATACATACATACGTTGTCAGTAGTTACATCTTTTCTGGGATGGGGTGGGGTTCTTTTTTTTTTTTTTTTTGATTTGTGAGAAGTAAGCCAGTTTTATAGGGCAAGCAAGTTTAGGCAATTAGCATATCGGGTCACCTCATTTTTTGACCAGAGTCTAGTTACAAATTTTTAACAACTCTAGTCCCTTTAAGCTAGGCCATGAACTTTAGAATAACCAAGCTGCTTTTGTTTTCTGCCCTAGTTTTGGTGAAACAGGTCCTTGGATTTTAATGGCCAGATCTAATACATCTCCATATTTCTGCATTTATTTATCCTTCCACTCAACGACTGGATCCAACCAGTCACATAGCAAGTATCTCAGGCGGCTTACAGGCTTCCTTTAACTGTCTGTCATAGAGAAGAGGGTCCCTTCATGGACCACCCCAATTTTTCAGTTTCTTACACAAATCACTCATTTAATTTAAAAAGTCAACTGTTTCTTATTTTTCCCTTCAGTCTGTCACAGCAATCTTTTCCAGGGTCTGCATATGTCCAAAGCACTGAGTGGGGCTTATCTTGTTAGAACCTTCTTTGCAGGCCTGTGCAATACCCATTTTAAAGATTCAAATTGATGGCTGAAAACAAGTAGGCATACAAACTTACTATTATTTGCTTTCCAATTATCACTTTTTTATCAATCACTGTATTAATAGCAAAAATTAAAAGACAGAATAGGCCTAGTGAAGCCAGGTCCTAAGCTGAATTAATAAACATTCAAATTTAATTTTTATTTATATTAACTATTTTATTTATATGAGATATGGCCTTAGACCTCTGGCTTCAGTAGCCCAAGGCAGGGTCTTCTGTTACCCGACCCTCTCCCCCCCACCATTTTACTAGTCAGCCCATTGTCTCTGTTAGAGAGAAGCTCAATGGACTTTTTTTGAGCTTAAAATGTACATTTATGGGCCGAGCCCCGGTGGCATAGTGGTTGAGTATGGAACTACGGCCCGTTGGCTTGGCGGTTCAAATCCAGCAGCAGCTCTCTGGGAGCAAGGCTGGGTAGCTCCCACAAGCACCAGAGGGCAGTGATGCCCCCCCCAAAATGTACATTTATTACATTTTTTTTTTTGCCATTTTAGAGAGGATTAATGAAAGAAAATTTCCAGGAATCAGAATGTGTTAGTCCTGGTAAACTAGAGAAACAAATTCATAGACATGCATATGTATATAAGGGTACAGTTTATATGCAAGAGGAATGGAACATTGAGAAAGCATCCCAACCCAGGCCAGTTCAGTCATAAGTGCGATATTAGCCCATATGCCTGATACCAGCCTTTAAATCTCCTTCCAACTCATGAAGTCACAGGCCAGTGGATGCAGAATCCTGGCGCTGTTCGGAGTCTCCCCATGGTTCCTCACTTCCAGGGCTCAGGGTCCATCAACAGCATCCAGTGGTGGTAGAAGCAACTCAAGGGGTAGCAGGGCTTTCCCCATGGCGTCACCAGCTTTAGAGGTCTGGTTCCATCAGGGTAAGGCTGTGTGGCTTCACTTCCGGCTCCTTCAGCACCTCGGACGCTGCCATCTTGTTGGTAATTCATCGTCTCAGATTAACTCCCCACAACTGGGGAGATAGCTTCTCATATCCATGAAGGAAATATCGCGAAATTTCCCAGAAGTCTCAGGAGATAGCCATGCCTAAATGGAGGCCTTATTGGCTATTCAATGGCTATCTCCAGATTAACAGGCTAGACTCCACCCCTACATCTCAATCATGAAATTAACATAAGCACATGGCCGCTACACAGAACTTTCATTTTCCATATTCTTCTCAGAAAGCAATTGTGTTCGACCACCAGAGGGCAGTGATGCAAAAAAAAAGAGAAAGCAATTGTGTAAATAGTGCGGCCTTATTAGAACTCTGACTGTATAGCTTAAGGCAATTTCTGCAAATCTTACTGTTCAGAGGAACAAAAAATGAAAACAATATAAATTGAGCCTGGGCTAGTCCACCTTTCTGTTATGCCATTCATTTCTTAGTGTTAGCCCAGTAAGAAAATTCTAAATAATTCCAAATATCTTTGTTAACATAATTACAAATATTTATATTTATATTTTCAGAATGCTTTATAAAGACCCAATTAGCAATAGTGACAGAATTATTAAAAATAATTTACAATGTAGCCTTTGACAGCATAGTTAGTGACACTTCTTTTGGACAATGTTATAACTGAAAAAACTCTACAAAACTTATTATTCTTTGCCAATCTGTGCAATATTATTTTTATGTATAGTAAAAGTCACTCCTTT
Organism: Nesogale talazaci; assembly: GCA_004026705.1. Lineage (NCBI taxonomy): Eukaryota > Metazoa > Chordata > Mammalia > Afrosoricida > Tenrecidae > Nesogale > Nesogale talazaci. The sequence continues at coordinate 293,313 of PVJH01000424.1, read as the reverse complement.
TAAGGAGAAAAAAAAATCTAAAATCAATTCAATTAAGAAATAACTGCAGAGCCCCAGTGGCATGGTGGTTGTGTGCAAGACTGTGCCCCACAGCATTGGCAGTTCAAATCCAGCAGCAGCTCTCCAGGAGCAAGGCTGGGCCTCCTACTCCCACCAGGGTAGTGATGCTACACACACAAAAAAAGAAAGACAGAACTAAGATACTTACACTTAAATTTTAGGTTTATTTTCCTTCCCTGACCCCTTCCTCTAAGGATTTTAGTTTTAGATAACATTTCTTTAAAGATCCCACACATAATGGATAAGAGCTATATCCCAACGTAAAGTTCAGCATGTCCTTTTTGTTGAGAAAGTGACTTTTTCATACTCCATTGATTTTGCAGTCTATAGAGTGTCATGGGGGACAACCACAAGTCCTGGTGAATGTTATTTAGCAATTTGTATTAAAGGTGGATGTAAGCCTAATGAGAGTGATCTGCACTTACTTTAGATGAAATAAGAACTTGATTAGCCTTACCAGAAATATACATTCAGGAGTCGTAGGAGAAATTATTAGGTCTTGGACTGAGATGGCCCTTGAAGGAATCTCTGGAGACAACTTTTTTATTGCAAGAACATATTCTTGCAGTCAGGCACATCGAAGAAAAATGCATATATTATTTTTATTATCTGTTGAATTATAAAGACAATTTTATCCTCAATTGGGCAATGATTTCAATATTTAATTTATTATTATCATTGCCATCGTTTAACAATTTCGAAGACAAACAATGAGAGAAAGAAAAGTGCTTGCTTCTAGGATCATCTGGCTCAGGTCATATATATATATGCCATCTGGCTCTCAGGTTAGTGCTTTAATTTGACACAAAGTCCCACCTACACTAAATCTGAGGTTAAAACCATTAATTCCTTACTGAAGAAGAGAAAATATAAAGGGGCCGTTACCAGAGAAATAAACAAAACAACTCCAATGTAAGTTTTTGATCTGCTGTGCTTTTCGCCAGGGCAATAGTAAGCAAACCCAACCACTAGGACCACAGGTAGAGAAACAGGGAAATAAGAGAAGAGGCAAATGCATTCCAGAGTCAAAATGTAGAGAATAGTAAAAAAAAAAAAAAAATCCAGGAGAACTGAAAACCCGGGAAACTGAGGATAAAATCAGACTTCTCATGTATATGTTGTTTTAAAATTGTCCTGATTAAAATGTATCAACTTTAGCTGACAATTTAAACCTTCCATAAAAAGCATACACACAAATGATAAATATAAGGACACACAAACAACAACAACAAAAAATACACAAAAAGACACCCAGCCAGTCTAACCAAGTTACACAAAAAGAAAAATAGCCAAGTTACACAGAAGTCAAATATCCCAGTTACACAAATTGCTAGGTAAACAGCGGTCTGAAAAGACAAGCAACCAACTTAACCAGGTTACCAGACTTGATAAGCAGTGGTCTAGAAAGACTAGCAGTCACATATAAGTTACCAAATGTCTCAAGCATCATCCCAGTAAAAAGCATCCTTTTTTAGTCAAATTGAAGGACCCTTAGACATTCTGTCAGAGGAATAGGAGACTCAGACCGAATTCTAGATTTTCAACAATCCTAGGCAGCTCCTCAAATAGGAAAAGTAGGAGTGCAGAGCCCTGGTGGCACCAGGTGCACCTCCCCTATTGGTTCCACACTTACAGAAGCAGGTGCCAGTTGGAAGGATCAAGACACAGTGGCACAGCGGCTTTCTGGTCAAGGCACCAAATTATTGTGAGTTCAAATACATGACAGTCACAATGTCTCAATCATTTAGAAGAGGGTTTTTTTTTTATAACCAGACTACTAGCATCTAAAAGGAACTATTTTATTGCATTCCCAAGTGGAGATAATAGCCAATCTATATACCCCCAATCCCATGCATCAGAAACCTTCTTATAGAGTGAGTAGTTATGACAAAAGCAGAAAGCAAAAGTCATGTTTTTATTCTCTAGAATAAGTGAGCATTATAGGGTACAGGAGTGATTATACCCTCCTGGATAATAAAATAAGTAGTAATATCCTTGTTAAACATCAAAGGGAATAGTATTATTAATTACAACATTCTGATCATGGTAACAGAAGAGAACATTCTAAAGTCAATCTCCCCCGGAGGAGACTTCTGAGATGGGAGGGGAAAGAGGGAGGTCATTCAGCTCTCAACAGCTGCAGTGGCTAGACTACTTCACTTGTCTGGTAGAGTCACCAGGACTAGGTTACCACAAAAGAGAAATGACAAGCTTTATTAATGCTCAATTCTCCCCCTAGTGTCATTTTACTTTCTTTGATTTTCTGTTTCTTTATAGGAATGAAACCAATGCTGGAGAGCTATATATGTTTTATTATAGTTTCTATACTCGTTTGTTTATTTGTTTCTTCTCAACAAGACTGGTAAGTTTGGAAAGAACTTTAGTAAAGACTTGTATGACCAGATTTGCCATGAATATACAGCTTAAAAAATTCAAGTCTATGAAGTTACACAAGCCGCCAATCAGCAGTGAAGGAACAAGTCCACATGGAAGAAGCACACCACTGGTGTGATCATGAACAGTCATAGGGACTAGGTAATAGGCATCAGCAGACACATAACAAACAAAAACATATCGCTGAGAATGAATGGGACTGGAACAAAGATCCAAAGGCCACCTCTACACAGTGGAATAATCTCCCCACAGAGGGACTACAGGGAGGTGATGAGTAAAGCATGGATGAGCCACATTATATTCCTTTGGTTCCTTGAGATTTCCTTACCTCCCACTACCAGTGCTGCTTCTCAATTCAGACTAGACCAGAACACATACACATGTATAAAAAGGGATGGGAGATCACGGCACACAGAATCCGGAACAGGAACAGAAACAGTGATACCAGAAGGGTAGGGGGAAGAGGGTGAGAGGAAGAGGGAAAGGTGTAACCGATTGCAATGATTGACACAGAACCATACAGTCCTCTCCAGGAATAAGAACTTCAGAAAACATGGGGTAAGGGAGACAGCGGTCAGTGTAAAAGATGAAAATAATAACAATATACAGGCTATCATGGGTCTATGAGAGTGGGGGTGGGATGGGGAAAAGAGATGATACTAAGAGATCAATGAAAAGTAAATATCTAGAAAAGAATGAGGGCAACATATGTACAAACATGGCTGATACAATTGATATAGGGATTGTGATGAGTTGTATGAGCCCCCAATAAAATGATTAAAAAATAACTTTCAAGCCTGAAGTTGTTATATTGAAGGATGATATCGATAAAATTTTGAATGATGCAAGAAGTTTCAAAAGAAGATGGAAGGAAAGCCATGGTATCAAAAATAATTGGTTAACAATCACCCATTTCAAGAAGTAGCATTCGAACATGAACCGATGTTAGTGAAGGAAGACATTCAAAAACTAGCGGTATTAAATGAAGAAGTACTAGTATCACTGAAGACATTAGTGAAAAACAAACTTCCTAGAATCCCAAGAATACCAGGTGAACATTTAAAGAAGCTGATGCTTTACTGAAAGCACTTCCTAATCCATGTCATGAAATTTGGGAGTCAGCTAACTAGTCAATTTACTAGGAGAAAAACATATCAGTGGCCACAATAATAAAAGTGACCAAATTGAATGCATAAATTATAGAGCAATATGATTGTGTAAGTCTGGGTAGACTAGAGAAAAAAATCATATATATGTATGTGTTTTATATACAAGAGCAAGTCTACACTAAGAAAGTATCCCAACCCTGTCCAGCCCAAGGCCTTAAGTCCAATATTAGCACATATATCTGATACCAATCTATAAAGCTCTCCTCTCTAGACTCATGAAACATATACAATGATGTAAAATGCAGGACAATCACAGGCCAGTGGGTAGAAAGTCTTTGAATCCAGTGGCATTGTAAGCATCTCAGGGCTGGCAGAGACCTCTCTTTGGCTTTTCAAGCATCTCAGCACTGGCAGTAGTCTCTAAGTGGCTTTTCAGTTTTCGGAGTTTTGGTTCCATCAGGGCAAGTCTATGTGGCTTCTCCTCCAGGATGTCTCACAGGGAGTCAGCTTTGTGTCTTGTCAGTAGAGTGTCTCCGAGGGACTGAGCCAAGAAATAGTGTCTCCTGTCTCCAAGAAGGAATGACCATATTTCTCAGAATTTCCAAGAGAAAGCCAGGCCCACAGAGGTCTTATTGTCTATCTCCAGATTGACAAGCTAGACTCAACCCCTACACCTCAAATTGACAATAGATCAGGTGACTGACACAACCATTAATATAGAAAACAAATAAAATTTAGCTGAAGATAATTCAGGATATATGCTGCAACATTGTATGTAGTATCATAATTCAAAATCAAATTCATTGCCACTGAGTCAATTCTGACTCATAGCGGCCCTATAGGGCAGAGTAGAACTGCCTCTTTGGGTTTTGAGACTTAAATCTTTATTAGAGTTGATAATCTCATCTTTCTCTGGTGGAGCCTCTGGTGGGTTCAGTCTTTACTCCTATCTGTCTACCTATCTATCATCTATCATTTATCTATTACATAGAGTCACTCATGAAGAGTCAAAAAAAAACTTCAAGAATCTTAATAGTAAAAGAAGCAAGTTGACAATAAATAGAAACAGGGATACGATCTACATATATTTTGATTAGCTAGGACTCTTTGTATATATAAAGAGTAGCTACTGTTGTGTGCTATCTAGTTGAGAGATATATAAATAGAATCCCTGTTTCTAATTCTTGTCAGTTTGCTTCTGTAGTTGCTGTTGTTTTAAAGGGCTCAGAGTAAGTTTTGATTCTTCCTGGGTGATTCTATGTACAACAGATGAAACCACTCCTTGGTCCTGCACCTTCATCATTTCCAGCATGGCTGAGCCCATTGTTGTAGGCACTGTGTGAATGCAGCTCATCTATGTTCTTCCTCTTTTTTGATGATCTTCTATTTTGACAAGTATGGTTGTTTCATCCTGACACTGGTCTCTCATGATTATGTGTAACGTGTCCAAAGTACTTGATATTGTCAGAACATCTTCAATTCCAAAGAACAGTCTGGCTATACATCTTCCACAACAGATGTTGCCTGTTCTTCTGAACTTCTTGATAGTTTAATATTCTTTGCCAACACCATAATTCAAAATCATCAATTCTCTATAGTCCTTAAATTTTCAACTTTCCATGCATGGTTTGGGTCTAGTGCAACTTATTAGTATCTTTGATACTTAACTTGAGATGTCTTGTGAGGTAGATTTGCCCAAGGCAATATGCATGCTAATATTTTTAACTGCTGATTTCATAAATGTTGATTGTGGATTTAAGTAAAGTAAAATCCTTAACTAATAATTTTTCCTTTCATCATGATGTAGTCTATTGGTCCAAATGTTTGGATTTTTGTTTTTGTTGATGTTTTCATATTTATTGTAATCATTACTGATTTTCAGCACTGTGTTTCAAAAGTGAGAACACTTTTAGCAAGCAATGTTGTATATTCTACACATTAAAAGCTGTTAAAAAGCCTTCCTCCTATCCTCATGCTACATTCTTTTTCTTTTAGTCCAGCTCTCTGAATTATTTTTCAGATTACAGAAGTGTGAAAGTATACAATCCTAATGAACACCTTCCCTGATTTTTAACTACAAATGATTCCTTTGTTTTGTTTAAAGGTATAGATGTAGGTAAAGATTCCACACAAATACAGTTAAATATTCTATAATTTGCATTACTTACAATGCTATCTGTAGTTTGTTTTGATCCACAGACTCAAACATGTTTGCATAGTCAGCAAAACATAAAGTATTTCCAATATTCTCTGTTTTTATACAAGATCCATTTGATGACAGCAGTGATATTCATTTTTCCATGTCCCCTTGTGAATCTCCCTTGAAATTCTGGCAGCTGTCAGTTCACATACTGCTGCAAATATCTGTGAATTATCCTCTGAAAATGTTTGTTGAAAGGTGGTATTAATGAAATAGTCTAATTTCTGTATTCTGTTGGGCTGTCTTTCTTTGCAATTGGCAGAAATATCTTTGAGAGGGACGATCAGGTAGAGATCTTCCAAATTTCTTTACACAGACTAAGGAGTGCTTCTACTGGTTCATCAGCTTGTTCAGCCATTTAAATTGGTATTATTTCAGTTCCTATTCCAGGAAGAGTTGAATTCATGTGAGTCAGAATCTTAGTGGTTAGCTTTGGCAGTGGGAAAAGACTAAACACCCTTTCAATGATTTAAAAGCTACAGGTGATGGCAAATGTGATGAAAAATTGATTTCCAGAAAAACAATTGTGAAGATGGTACAAGGCCAGGTGATGTTTCATTCTGTTATACACACATTGCTACCTGCCAGAACCTACTTACTGCCCTACCAGCCACAATAGAAGTTCTTTCAAGTGTTTCAAAATGAGAGTAAATTTATATAATTTTAAATGGCAAATAAGAGTTTTATGTAATTCAGCCATCAATACTAGAACTGCCTTAAAATGAAAACAGGACCAAAAAAAAAAAAAGAGAGAGAGAGAGAGAGAGATTTCCCTTATATTAGAACTGGCTTAAATAGTGTTACCAGAGTGTAACTTCATCACAAATTGGGGACTCACTGTATCAATGTGGTCTAATGATCTAAGTATCTATGCAACTAGCAATCATTTGTCTACTCGAATTCATTTTGTAAAAGAAAGCTAAAGGGAAATATGTAATGTGCTAAGAGGAGATTTGCTCTCCTGTTGAGAAGGGTCTGTTTGTCCATGTTCTTGTTTTGATCTAATTCTCTGCTTTTTGTTATCTTTTCTATTTTCAAAGCTTCCTAGAGTTTAGGTGCTCTTAGAGTTATTTTTTAAATAAGGGAAGCCTTTATTGTGAATGAATTTTGTTTACATGTGCTCTGAATTAAGTATTAGCATAATTATGAGAGACGCCAAGAAAATTCACTTTTTATTTTTCTGGCTGAATCTTTTTCCCCCCTGGACATTTTTCTTTGCTTTTTTGATGTCCAGAAATTCCCTGCAGCCTGTTGGCAGACAAGAACTGCCCTTTGTGTGTCCTAATTCATATCCTGCTCAACTTTTCCAATTCTTATTCACTTGAATACTTTATATGAATGAGTAGTCTTTCATTTACCCAGATTTATCTGACCTCAGTTCTCTATAAAGAGAAGAGCAATCTTCGCCTATGAAATTAGTGAAAACAAAATTGTTTATAATTTAATTTGTTTCTCTTCTGATGTTTTTGCTTCTCAAAGAAAAAATGCTCTTTATCTCCACTTACTGAATTCATCTTTGTACCATTTACATGACCCTGAAAATTACATTAATAAGCATTGATTTTACATCTCAGAGGAGAACCATGAGAATTAGAACCTTGTAGTTTTTATCAAGCAGGAGTTCTTTTAGAATATAAAGGTGAACAGAAGAACTCAAACTTTTTTTGTTTTTGTTTTAATATAGATTTTGTTGGGGCTCATACATTTAATACATCATTTGAATTAAGCATATTTGTATACATGCTGCTACATTCATCTACATTATCTACTTGAATCCCTCCAGCATAAGCTCCTCTTCCCCTCTTTCCTCTAGTTCTTTATTTTTTTTAATTCCAATTTCCCATATTTCCCCTTCCCCTTCTCCTCCCCCATGAACTTCCAATAACTTACAAATTGTTGTTACCTCTTCATATCTTACACTGTATAATGTTTCACTTTACTCACCTTCTCCCCCCACCCCCATTGTCCACACTCCAGAGAGGAGGTCACAAGCAGATCTGAAAAATCTGTTCCCCCTTTCTACTCCACCATCCCTCCACCCCTCAAGTGTCACCACTCCCCACTAGTTTCAAGGGATTATCTATCCTAAAATCCACATTTTCGACTCCAATGTGCATCCCCTGGTCTACACAAATCTGTCTGGCAGAATTGGGATAATGATATTCAGTGGGAGGAAGCATATGAGAACATTTCATTACTATTACACTGTGCATAGACCTGGCTCATCTCCTTGCTATAAGCCCTCGGTAAGAGGATGTCTTTTCACTTATTGATGGACTTTGAGTCCCCAGTCTGAACTCCCCCTCACTAATAATGATAAATCTTTTAGGTCTTTGATGATTGATACTGGAACCCTTTGACACTTCGTGGTCATACATACTGTTATCCTTCTTCCATGGGTACTTAAACTTTTTAAACAGGGGACCAGTTCACTGTCCTTCAGACCATTGGAGGGCTGGACCATAGTTTAAAAACCAAACAATGAATAAATTCACTGTGACTCACTTAGGAGTGGACTACTAAGCAGGACAGCAGTGGTTGCCAAAACACTTGACGGGTCAAATAAATGTCCTTGGTGGGCCACATGTGGCCCATGGGCCATAGTTTGAGGACCCCGAACTAGAGCATTCTCTGAATAATCTAAATCTTGATTGTTCTTGGCTTCTAAAGAAAAATCCACTTAGAGATATCTTAGAAGAAAGGCCTTGCAATCTACTGTTGAAGAATTAGCCACTGGAAACCCCATGAGCATAGACTACTCTAATACACATGGGTTCATCATCAGTTCCAATTGACTCAATGACAAATGATAACTAATAAGAAGAGGCAGAGTGACTGGATGGAAGAGAGATAGAGTGAGTAAAGGAATGTATCTTTTAACAGCATACTTCATTTGTACAATATACTGGCCTGTGAAGCAATAGTTCAATGCATGTGATTCTTACAAGGCCATGGGATTGTTTGACACACATAAGCAATTTATGCATGCCTTTATAAAAACAAAGTTCAAAGAACAATACCATTTATGAACATTTTAGGTGTCTCATGATGGCCTTGAATTCAACCTGAGCATTCTACAAACCCAGTGTTAAGAATCTTTGTTCAAAATCAGCAAGATTATAGAGTATAGATATTTAGAGATATGGTCAATGTGGAAAGTTAATCTCTTTATAATAATTTTTTAGATCACAGGGGTGAGGCTGTACTCTAAATGGACCTTTGGAAAACAGGCAGGAAAAACAAATTGTAATTTCTATAACTTTATACCAATTAGAACTAATGGTGATAATTTGTCGTCTATTAGTCTGTGTGGTTGAGGATGCTGATAAATAATGCTATTAAATTAGTTCTATTTGTTTAATGGAAAATACACAGAAATGGAGACTTACCTCACAATGAGATTTCATAATGATGAGTTTAGATTTTTCATTTTCCTAATGGTAATTATTGACAAAAATAGGTTTGGAGAATCAACAAGGTGCAAGTTGAAAGCTGCAGCTTGCAAAGAAGGAAAACTGATGTGAGTTTCCCCCCTTGTCCTTAATTCAATGCTTTCTTGCAAAATAATGTGAGTGTTATTTTTGCTCTGTCAGTTCCAAGGGCAATAAACTCACCATGACTCAATGTACTATATACAGGGCTCAGGCATTGCTATCTGCTCTATCACTTGACAGGTGAACTAAATTATAGAGCTCCAGACACAGCTTATATTAATAGATATATTATTGATAAAAGCCCAATCACTGCTGAAAATGTTAAAGTAGATGTAAAGCCAGATATTATTTGAAAGGTAAGCTTGAAATTTCACTAAATCAACTTCAAAGAGGCATATACAAGGTGTCTCCAATTAGTTTATGGGAAAATACCATTGTCTTTTCATTTACTGTAAATGGTATACATATATTACCTTACATATGTATGTTAACACTGATTAATTTGCACAACCCTGAAAATGTCAGTTCATAACTCTGCATTTTAAATTCTTTAAATAAACATTAACTACTCTCTTTACTTTAGTGCCTGTGTTAGGTTTGCTTACCTAAAGAAACAAACAAGAAAAAAACTTGGTCAGTTCAACTCTAGACCATAAGTTCAATGGTAGCTGGGACCCTCTTCAGAGTCCTTTAGCTGCTGACTGATGAGGCAGAAAGGTAAAGCAGGAAGCAAGGAGATCTCAAGTCAGTGAGTGCAGTCATGTGAATCCAAGGTTTGTGGAATAGCTAGCTCTCAGGGATGAATGGGGAGTCCCCAACGGGATCACAGCTGGAGGCAGACACAGAGATCCAGTGAAGTCTGAGGGAGAATGCAGATGTAAGTGGCAGAGTGTTCAACCCTCTTTGACCTCTCTGTCTTATACAAAAGGACTTATGACATCAAAATGATGTCATCAGACTGCGACATGATTGATAGCTAGATTCCCACTTCTACCTTTACCCAAGAGTCTCTAGTTGCCTTAATCCCTAGCCATCATGGTGCCCAACCAACTGGAAATAATAAGTACATATCTTTATCTTGTTATATGAAGTATCCTGCAGTTTTCACTATTATAGGTACTAGTATAAATAAGATATTAGTAACACAACTATTGAAATGAGCACTATATGTGCTAATTAATAACAAATATTACATAATAAAACAATTTTATCAATAATTTTTTTGATGTAAAAACAAATTATATCAAATTTTCAAGCCCCTTGTACATTAACAAAAACACACATACTTTGGGAAGCATATACAATTTAAGTACTAACATCAATTTAATCTGGTGGATCTCAATTAAGACTAACTTTTAAATTGTTATATAGTTAAAGAGAATATTTAAAGGTATACAATTATACCATCGTTCTTGACAAAAGAAACATTATTTTTCTTACAGCACTGTAGCAGAAGTTATTTTTATTTGCCAGACTCTGAAAACTACACTTACAATCTGTATGTATAACTTTAAGTACTTTTATTTTAAATCAATTCTTATCAAGATGTATTGTCATAAAGAAAAGTGCACAGTGGTAATTAATGAGTTCATAGAAAAAGAATATCCATTTCAGAATGATCTTGTTAAAAAATAGACTAACACAATAAGCTAAGTACACTTTTCATTCACTTCAGTCTTATTGTCTCCAATAAATAATCACTCTATATATTTTCAGTATTGTTTATAAATGAAATGATAATAAAATATTTTCTGTGCCTAGAGCCTTTTGTTCAATAATGTGTCTATGAACATATATTATTTATGCAATAATATTATCACTTGAAGCATATTTTATCTATTCTCATTGCATTATAATATTCTGTAGTGTGAATGAATACACTATAATATATTCTCTATATGCTTTTACTATTCATTTGTTTTGTTATGTTTCACTTATCATTCAGTTTACTTGTTCAGTTATATTAAAAGAAATTGTGCAATCACTACCACAATCAATTTCAGAATATTTTATCCTTGTTCTTATGGCTGGTAGTTCCCCATTTTGCCCCATCTTTTCCTGCCATGCCCCTTGACAATTATCAATCCAGTTACTGTCTCTATACATCTGCTAACCCTGTATCTCATACAAAGAAAATCATACAAAATACAAACAGGTAGCAAACAAACAGAAAATCTCAACACTAATGACTAGACAGAACAGAAAAAATTTCTTTAGAAATGAAAGCAGAGAATATTAAAAGCAGAACAACTTTAACATGAACCAAAGTGAGGTCAAATGATAAGACATTGCACTTGAACATAGCTACCTTTGTCATAATGTATTTCACAACAGTTTCTTTTGGATAGTAAGGCTATTCACATCTGAATTTTGGTCAAAGAAGACTCAAAAGAGGTTTAATGCATATGTGAAATGTGCAAGTGGATTCTGGCTTCCACTATCTTGGATACCATTTTGAAAACCAGATGTCCCCATTTTAAGCTCAGATTCTTTTTTTTGCAGGGGGGGTGGGGGTGGGCATCACTGCCTCTGGTGGTTGTAAGCGCTAACCAGTGTTGCTCCTGTGAACCGCCGCTGGATTTGAATCTCCAAGCCCGCAGGCTGCAGTCCTGCACTCAATCACTCAAGCTCAGATTCTTGCATTGATTTTGGATTTTTTTATTTGTGATCCTTGGGTCACACAGGCCAGTGAGCTTATTCCATGTGGACTCAGTGTTCTCTATATTGTTGCTAATTCTCCTTGCCATCACTTCTTTGAGACTAATCCTTTGCCTCTTGGTAATTTGGCTAATTGGTTGACACAGATTCATTAATCTCATAAACATATATTTATATATATGTATATATATGAATTGAATGATCTCAGAGTATGCAAATGTTCAGCTTTATTTGGTGGACAATTTTAGAAAATGACGGTGCCATAACCCCACTTCCTCTTTTTATTTTGATTTGGATGAAGATTTACAGAGTAGACCCTGAGATCTCTATTCAATAACTTTCAACATATCGATTTCAATTTTCCCAAAGCCTATCACTAATATCACTTCCTCTCACTGTTTCCTGTTTCCATTCCTTTTTCTTTCCCAATTCTCCTTGGGTACATGTTATTTTTCTAATCAGAAGTGGTTGATTATTCTATTAGAGTTATGAATTCAGTTTTAAATGCATTACCTGAAGCTCTTTTTCTTTACATTCCAACAGTTGTACAATCAGTTTTGTTTATAATATTTTAAAAGCTTTTCCAGTATGATTTAATGTTTTAGAATCATGTTATAAAGTTTTTTTAAATCATTTGTTATTAGCTATAACCTTTATTTTTAAATTTCACTAATTGTTTCAGTGTTTATAATATATGTATTTGCTAATTATAGTCTATAGGGTGTTGACCTAGATCATATATTACTTACTATATAAATTACAACAATTTTTCCCATTCCTCCTTTCTTGAATGTGGTGCACTTTTTGTCATACATCCTACTTTTACATAGCTAGAAAACTCACACTACATTGAAGTATTTTTTATTAAAACTACTTTGAAAGACGTTTAAATAATAAAACTACTCTTATTTCTACCTGATAGAATTTTCCTGTTTCAAGGACTTTCTTTAACATTTCATTATGTTATTTTCCTGGTGATTGGTTCTTTCAGGTTTTCTATACTTAAATGTCTTCCCATTACCTCAATTTGATATGTACTTTTGCTTGATATGTAAGTTTATGTTTTCAGTTTTATTCCCTGTCCCTCTTTTAATAATTAATATTGCTACTTCTTTTCTCTCTCTCCATATATATATATATATATTGAATTATTTACTAGAGTCTGCATCTTTTCACTTTTATATAGCATGAATTTTTTCCTCTATTTGCTTTTAAGATTTTCCATTTATCAATTACTTTGAGAATTTTATTTGGATATGTTTGGCATAATTTGTTTTTCATGTTTTTTTCAAATTCTCTAAAGATATTAGTTTCCACTAAATTTGGAACATTTCCATACTGTTTTGCTTTCTTTTCAAATACATCATTTCTTGCTATCTCTTGTCCTTTGGGAACTTTTTGTGATAGGGTATTAAAATTAAACAATTTCCCAAAAGGCTAGATAATGTTCCAAGACTTGGGAGGGAGTAACCATTAAATATACCCCTGCAAGTCAGCCTCATTGATTGCTCATTATTGCTGCTTCTTGCTTTTTCAAGGAATTGAAATAACATTTGAAATAACATGAATGATGCTTAAAATAAAATTTATTTTCACAGTATCTGTATCTTTGGGTTTTGTTGTATTCCATCTGCCTTGTTCTTCTGAACTGTTTGTAATATTCAGACAACCAAAAATACATTCTTTCTATTATCACGAATTGTAGATGACATATACACAATAAAAATATCAGCAAATCACTTAACAGTTGTCACAGAAGTTTCCCCAGAACTGCTTGCCTGATTACTATTATTTCTGTTTCCTTCTCACTCTCAATAACTGATCTCTTTGTCAGTCTGTGACAACTGTCTACTTAAGTTTTACTAAAATTCATTAATGCTGTTTATTTTTAAAATTATTTTTTCTTACTGTATTTTTGCATAACTTCAGTGATTGATTATGACTTCATTTTCACTAATAGCTTCCTCTGCAAAATATAGTTTGCCATAATGGTATATGTTGCATTTTTTATCTTAGGTATAATCATTTTCCATTTCTGGGAGTTTTATTAGACTTTTTTTCCACTGAGCACTATTGACTTCTTTATTTTGCTACTCCTGTTCTGATTTGATGCTACTATTATTATATCTAATTTTGCAATGTTTTCATGTAGGCCAAATTTGTATAATTTTCCTTTAGAGGGAAATTATTTTTGTCCTGATTAAGAATATTTTTCAATGCATTAAATTTATAGCATTTCTTGGTTCTGCCCACGCTTCTTTCATGCGAGGAGCAAATGATCATTAGCTTTCCGGATTTCAATGGAAAGCAGGTTGCAATAATTCTACAGCATCATATCCTGATATAGAATCTTCTAAGCAAGATTGAGGAGGCGCAATTCCTCCCAGGTGACCTTTATAGCCATATCGTTTAATCCTTGAGATTGAGGATTGAGTCAATCCTTGAGATTGATGAGGGTCTGGATCTGTGGACATGGATATGGAGAGGAGGTATGGAGAAAGAAGCATTGTTTGGAAATGTAATCCCCTTCCATAAAATTAACTGGTAACTGGTAACTGTGCTTTTTTTTTTTCCTTCTTTGCTTTTCTTTCATTAGAACCTGGCAGGATATCTCTGAACCTTGGTCATTTTCTTTAATCCTTAGGATACTGCTATCAACTGGGATTCTCTATTATTGTCTTATTTGGATCAGCTCTAAAGATGTTCACAAATTTCAATCTCTCTCTTTTTCAAATTTAAAAAAAAATTTTAATTTAATTTTTTAAATTTCAATCTCTTTTGAGGACATCCCAGAAATAATAATACTCAAACTTGGCACTTCTTCCTCTATATTGCTGTTGATTCAAAATCTGCAGGCATCAAGCAGAGTTAGACATATAAGCACTGGATAGGACACGGGAGAAGTGCTCTACAGAGTTTCTGAGATGATAAATCCACAACAGCAGCTAATGGTTTTGTACTTCTGACCTTGACATCAGCAGTCCAACTCATCATATGTGTCAAAACCAGGGCTCCAAAGCAAGCACTTCTATATCATTTCCCACAGATTCTACAGTTCCATCAGTGTGGTGTGCAGAGTTCGCATCAAAATGTTATTAGATTTTTTTATGTTGTCAGGTTTCTAAGTAATTTTTTGATCCCATAAAATCTAGCTAAAACCTTTAATTCTAACACTGTTTACACTCTAACAGAGTTTATACTGTTAATTGTAATATTTATGGCAGTTCTGGGTTGGAGGTTTTTTTCATTATTAATATTTCTGCTTTATTTTTCACTATATGTAAGACTTTATGAACACATCTTGTTTTCTATAAATATTTCTGAAAGAGCCCTGGTGGCATAATGTTGGGCTGCTAACTGCAAGGCCAGTAGCTCAAATCTACCAAATGCTTTGCAGAGGCATGGGAGGCCCTGCTCTCCTATAAACAATCATAGTTTCAAAACCCAGGGGAGATGCCTTACTCTGTCCTAGTGATCCTATCAGTTACAAGTGACTTGATAGCATTGATTGGGTGGCAAACATTTTTTTTAATTGGTAAATGCTATTTTGTTGGTTGTTTGTTTTGAGGATCGGGACAGAGAAATTATGAACAATTTGTGCATAGATTTTGGGCTGTTGTTCAGGCTGTATTTCTGATGTTTGGGCTTGGCAGGGGATGTGAGATTTGGGCAGTCTGAACACTTGCTGCCATCTGCTGAGGAAGTCCTCAGAAACAGACTGAGCTCAGTGTCCCCAGCCACAGCGAGACGGCGCTCGGCTGCAGATCTCCATCCTGCTCCAGGTCTCCAGCTAGCAGCCCATATTCTTATCAGATTGTCAGTGTAACAGGATTGGGGGCAACAGCACCCCAGAGTCTTACAAGATAATATATATTTCTAGGAGTTTGGAGATGTCTCCCAGAGTCAAGGTCTTGTTTAGAGACCCTGATAGGGAAGAGAACTCAGGGCCATTGAGTCTTCCTCTGAGTTACAATTAAATTACTCTGAAGCTATTTTATTCATTTGGAGTTTGATTTGTTTGGTGAAAATTGGGAAGTATTTCATCTATAGCACATTATAAGGCTCCCTTTTATATACATGTCCTTGTACCATACCCAGTATCTTGTGATTCTTGAGGTTTTTCAATCTAGCGGACAGAAGCAGGCACTATTTTCAATCTAGTCTCTGCTATCTCTATTCCTTTAGGATGGTTCATCTCATAGACTGTGGGAATTTTTCTCATGATTTCTCTGTTCAATGCAGTGGAGGTCTTGAAGGAGGCTTTCTTCAGATTTACAGAGCGCTCCTTGTGTCTGTACTTCTCCATTTGATCATACTTTGCCCAGACACCTCCAGTTACTTTAGTTTCTGAGACTTCAAATTCGACCTCTGCAACTCAGGGAATCTCAGTACCTAATATCTTCCCATTGTATATTCTATGGCCAGGACTTTTTCCTCAAAAGAGCCGGGGGAAAATTTAGTGCTCACCAGGTTGCTTACTGGCTTTCAGTGATCCATGTCATTTGTAACTGTTGTTGTAAATAGTTGTTTTCATAGTTCACTTGAAGCAGGAAGGAAAATCTAGTCTCTGTTACTCAAATTTTATCAGAAGTGAAAATTCCTCATGCTTACATACGTTGAATTTACATTTCTTAGGTGATTGGTGTTTTTAAAGGACTGTTTTTAATATGCTGATTGAAATGTACATACTCTTTCAAAAGTTCTTATTTAGATGGGTTGCACTTTTTACATATTTGGGTGGGAGGCATCCTTTCTGGTTTGTTTGAAAATTTCATAAATATTCTGTACACTGATCCTGAGTTGAATGAAGTACACATTGGATGGATACCACCTCTCCATCAATGGCTTTGCTGGGCAATCCTAAGGAGCGTGGAAAGGCCTTCTTTGTTATCTTTTCTTGTTTGACGTGTTCACGCTGGGTCTTTAACTATGGATACCATACGTTTATATCCTCTAATATGGTTTTAGAGAAGGTTTTTATTCTACCTCTCATATTCATATGAGTTCTCAAAGAATATGCAATAGGTACTTGAATAGGGTAGAAAATAAGATTAAAATACAAATTTCCAGTATCAGTACTCATGATCATATATTGAAAAGAAAGTATTTTCCATTCTGTTCTTCTGTTATCTTTACTATATAGCAATGGCTTATATATTAATATATTTCCCTCCAAATCAAATTTTGCCCTGTTAATTGAATGGATTGTTCTTAGACTAGTAGCACCCTGCATTTACCAAATATTTTATTTGTAAGTGCAATTTCTCAAATTTTGATGTTCTTTTTCAGTGTTTTCCTGGCAATTTTTGTTCCCTGGAATTTTGACAAAATTTGAATTCCTATGCAAACATGGAGACATTTAAATAAATAAGGCAGCATCTGGAAAAGACTGGAAGATGTTATGTATGGAATTGGACCTCTAATAGATGTATGGAATTCTTGATCCTTGTACTGATGAATGAAACTCTTCAGAAATAATGTTTCCTTTGGTATGTAAATTAGATCACACTCAAGTATGTTTGGTCCTAAATATAATCATCATTGAGCTATAAAAAGAGTAGAGTAGATATAGGCATGTGTAAGGAAAGCAGAAGAATCAAGGAACAAAGGCAAGGCCAGGGTGCCTAGGAACTGACACAGGCAAACCTTTGATATAGACCAGTATTTCCCAAAGTACCTGATGTCAGCCTCTTGGTCAGCTGTTCTCAACGTGAAGATATGACTCCTTTGGGGGGGGGGGGGCAAACAACCCTTTCACCGGGGTCTCCTAAGACCATATTTCTGATAGTCTTAAGAACCAAGATACCATTCTTCAATCCATTTCCATGCGGGTCTGCCCACATGCAGATATGTCCACATATGGGGTCATCAGAACATGAGGCACTGTATTCAAGGGTCACAGCATTAGGAAGGTTGAGAACCATTGCTCTAGGTGGTGCTAAAACCCTAGGAAGTACCACAAAAGAAAATACTTAAGCATTTTTTTTTAATGGGTGGACTAGAGAAACAAATTCTTATGTAAACTTACATATAATTTCTATGTGTATATGGAAGAGATTTACATATAAGAGTAGTTGAGTACTGAGAAAACACCTCAGTTCAGTACAGCTCAAGGCCAACATCTGATATTAGCCCACATATCTGATACCAAACTATAAAGTCCTCTTCAGACTCATGAAACACATACAATGATGTTGAATTCAGGCCAATCACAGGTCAGCGGGTGGAAAGTCTTTGAATCCAGTGGCATTGTTACCATCTCAGTGGTGGCAGGGGTTTCCACATGGCATCTCCAACTTCCAGGCATGCACGAAGGTATATCCAGGTGGCTGTTCCTCAGGGATGTCTTTCAGTGAGTCAGCAGAGAGAGAGTGTGGAAGTCATGTATTCATGATGTCAATTTCATGATTAGGAAGTAGGGGTGGAGTCTAGCCTGTTAATCTGGAGATAGCCAATGAGTAGCTGATGAGGCCTCTGTGTGGGCATGACTTTCTCCTGAGAACTATGGGAAAGCTTGTGGTAATTCCCAATTGGAGAAGAGAGAGTAGACTGAGTCTCCGAGATGACAAACTCCTGATAAGACGAGATGACTGCACGCTGATTGATCCTGATTCTTGGAGAATGGAGGAGATGTTAGAGAAGCCACATGGGCTTGCCCTGATGGAACCAGACCTCTGAAGCTGGAAAAGCCACAGAGAGATCTTTGCCAATGCAGAGATGTTTCTATCACCAATTGATAGTGCTGCTGCACCCTGATCCCTGGAAACGAGCAGCCACGAGGTGACCCCTGCCAGGGCTGGGACTCAGCACCCACTGTCCTGTGACTTTCTGAGTCGAAGGGAGACTGTATAGACTGGTATCAGACATGTGGGCTAATATTGGACTTATAACTTTGAAGTGGACTGAGTTGGGATGCTTTCTCAGTGTTTCATTCTTCTTATATATAAACCTTTCCCTTATATCCATATATGTGCTTATGAATTTGTTTCTCTAGTCTACCTGGCTAAAACACACACACACACAGAGAGAGAGAGAAAGAGAGAGAGAGATAAATAGATAGATAGGAGAGAGAGAGAGAGAGAGAGAGAGAGAGAGAGAGAGAGAGAGAGTTCTTCCTACTCCAAAGAGGAAAAACCAGATTTTCCAGAACACTCAGGAGAGAGTCATGCCCATACAGAGGCTTCACTGGCTATGATCTGATTGACAGACTAGATCCCACCCTTCACTCATAATTCTCTCAAGTCCCAAATTGACACCAGATTGTGTAACTACCACAAACTTTACCCTGGATCATGAGATATGGTAAAAGAAAATTTCTTTTAACTTGCCAGGGGGCAGTTATTTATTAATTTTTCTGAAAAGAGGCACTGGATCAAATACATTTGTGAACCTGTGACAAAGGCTGTTAAGCTTCTGGACTATAAGAAAATAAATCTGTGTATTTAAAAGCACACACTGTGGTATTATGTTAAAGCAACACTAAGCAACAGAGATAGAAATGAGGTAACCTACTATGGAAATAATGTAGGATCTATTTATTTATCTATTTCAAAATTTATCTATCTATCATCTGGCTATCTCCCTATCTATCATCTATATGCCAACCACAAGGTTAGCAGTTTGAACTCATAAACTTCTCTGAGAGAGTAAGATGAACCTGCATGCCCCAGCAAAGGTATAAACTTTCAGAAACCAAAAGGAAAAGTCATTTTCTATAAAATTTCATTGAATCAGAATTGATCTGTATGCAGTGGATTTTGTTTTTGGTTTAGGGTTTTTTCCAGTGGACCTCTGCTTTCAAATGTGTGTGGTACATAGACTGTGAACTTATCACCATGAGTTTCTTTAGAAGTTTTAATATTTTCTCAATTTTTGGTCTTCCTTTGACCCTGTTTACCAGTTGTGGTATCTTTCCCAATACTGTTTGTGCTGTTGCTTACTCAGTGCTTGTTTGAGTGGAAAGTGTAGACGAAATCTAGTGTCTTTTTCAAACCTATTGTTGCCCTAATCCTCCAGCCCATTGAACCTGGAGAATTTTAACTGAGGGAAGTGAGTATAAATAAGAGAAATTCAAGGGTCTGTGTTTTCACCAAGGAAACTAACATAAGCAGATTTGAATTATTTTACTTTGATTAAGACCCTACCACCACTGTCTGTCAGTTTGTTATGCTGGTTGCTGCTGTGCCACTATGATGCTGGAAGCTATGTCATTGGCTTTTCAAATGCTACCAGGGTCACCTATAGTGAACAATTTTCAGCAGAGCTTCCATACTAAGAACAGATAACATGGCATTTATAATTTCTATTGATACTCTCAACTCTTATATTTTTAAGAAATCAGAGGAAGTTAGGCTAAAAAATATGCATCCTCTTCACAACTTCTTGCTCCACTATTTCCTGGAGAAGAGAGGTTCTGTCGATACCCAGAGTCTCGTTGCTTTACTTATCTGACCTGAAGCAAAGAAATGACATGAACATACACTGAACTCTGTTTTAGGGCAGTTAAAAATAAGGAAAGAGTGCCCATTGAAAGATATGACATAATGTGAGAGTGAATAGACAAGTGCTGTTACATTGTTTTAGCACTGTTATAATATGCATTTTAAAATATTTTTCAAATCACATCTTTTACTTATAAGTAAAGGAAAGCTAAATGTTCATATACTAACCTCTGAAAATTTACTTGTTTGATAGGTTTATAAGTTTGTGATAACTTGGAAATTTAATATATATGTGTGTATTTAAATTTAGATCAAAGTTAACAAAGTTAAATATCCATTATTTTATTTTAAAAGAAAATTATCAGTAATAATATTTACTCAACGAAAGAGAGGCAGAGTATGTATATGCAAAGGGTCGATCTCATTGAAATTGTGAATGAAAGCACATGTGTAAAAAAAAGAAGCACACGTGTGCCATACCCAATATAAGTATATTTATATACTAAAACTTTATTAGCCAGGATGTTTTACTCCAGGTTGACTAGAGAAAGAAGTCCTGTGATACTCATATAACTATAAGAGAGAGGTTTTTGTCAAGAAGTATATCAAGAAAACATCCTATTCCAGACCAAATTATATCCTTAATACTGAAATTAGTCAATACGTCTCTCTTCAGATTCATGCAGCCACATGCAGTGATGGCGAATGCAGGAATATCACCGGGGTGGGCATATCTCCAGGTCTCTGGTAGCAACCAGAGTCAGCCAGCAGGTGAAGGCAGATAGAGGTGGTGGTTCCCAAGGCGCTCTTCATGAGGAGACCATCAGGCTGTGACAAGTTGAGTATCATCCCTACACTTTTATGCATCTTCAAGTTGTGTATATGTCTTCAATTATGTAACTACCACAGTGGGTTATCTGGAGACAAAGCAAATGAAGTGATTATATGCATATATGCAGAAAACAATATTTGTAGGGTCATAGTCAAAGTAAAATAATTCAAATCTGTTTATGTTAGTCTCCTTGGTGAAAACACAGACCCATATATGCAACTGTAAAAGTGGGCAAGTTCTAAGTCTGTGGACCAGATAGTTAGCTGTAAGCTTTTCCCTGATTCATGTAGTGGCAAGGACTAATGAAACCAAGGTACACTGATCATACAGCATGATTCTGACTACAGAGGTGAGGGTTATCAGACAAGATGGCTGGCTACTGATAATCCTAGGATCAGCAGGCAATGCAGAAGTCTGCTGACTCAAATGTAAAGAATGAGATGTCTGCTAATTAGTCAGATTTAAGATCCTGACCCACCAAAAGCAAACAAGCTTTTGTCCTTTTTGTCCATATATATTGAAAGCAGGTGATCTCCCAGGAGAAAGATTTTTTTCTTTTTAACATTTAAAGGATTTTATTTGTTGAAGAGAGCTGTCAAAGGAAATATGGTGAAATGAAAATCTACTAAATCTGAGTGTTGTGCACATAAAAAGTAATAGCACCCCCACTCTGACTTTTTTAAATGAAAAGCTGTTTGATACCAGCATACAAAATTACCCTTATACTGCATTTATTATTCAAAGGAAGCAGTTACCTCCAGTTTTCACAGTAAATTAAATCACAGAATGTAGGTCAAATTATATAAGGAATTAATAGTTCCTTGGTGGCCAAACAGTGAGGTGCTGAGTTAAAAAGTGAGAGATCGGCAATTCGTGGTAAGAGGCCCTTCAAAAGTAAGGCCTGGTGATCTGCATCCGAAAAGTCACAGCCCTGACAACCTCTTGGAGCCAATCTACTAGGTGCCTGCAGGGTCACCAAGAATTGCGGCCAAGTTTATGGCAGCTAAAAACCACTTTCAATATCCTTTAAAATCATTTTATTGGGGGCCCATACTACTCTTATTACAATCCATCCATCCATCCATTTGTACAAGCACATTTGTACCTTTGGTGCCCTCATCGGTCTCAAAATATTTGCTGTCTACTTAAGGCCCTGGTCTCAGATCCTCATTTCTTTGCTCTCCCTCTCCGCTCTCCTCTCCCTCATGCAATCTTGATAATTTATAAATTATTATTATTTTGTCTTGTCTTACCCTGACTGATGTCTCCCTTCATGCACTTCTTGGCTGTCTGTCCCCTAGGGAGGGGGTTATATATAGGTGCTTGTAATCTGTTCCCATTTATCCCCCACTTTTCCTCCATCCTCCCAGTATTGCCACTCTCACTAATGGTCCTGAAGGGATCATCTGTCCTGGATACCCTGTGTTTCTGGCTCCTATTTATATCAGTGCACATTCTCTGGTCCAGCCAGATTTATAAGGTAGACTTGGGATTATGATTGCTGGGGGGAGGAAGCATTTAAGAACTAGAGGGAAGTTGTATGTTTCATCATTGCTATACTGCACGCTGACTGGCTCATCTCCTCGCCATGACCTTTCGGTAAGGATATATCCAGTTGCCTAGAGATGGGCTTTGAGTCCATACTCCACACTCCTGCTCATTCACAGTATATGACATTTTCTTTTTTGGTGCCTGATACCTGATCCTTTCAACAGCTCATGGGCTCACAGGGTTCTGGCTGCCATCAGCAGGGCTCCATGTGGCTTGTCAACAGGCATGTGAAGCAGAGATACTTGAAACACTCCAGGGAGAGGATGAGAGGAAAACTCCAAGAATCCTCTTGAGAAAGCTACACCCACAAGGAGGCATCAGTCAGTCTGTGATCTAACTGACAGACTAGACTTCAGCCTTCACTCAAGTTTATAGAAGATTATGTAACTTCCCACAAAGACAAATCAAATCTTTAAGAATACACATGCTATTTTTTCTGAGAGTTGGGCACCATCTGGTTTCTTCACCACATTTAGTTATAGTGCCCATATCTTCAAGATCTACTCATGAAGGCAAATATCAAGTATCATAAGAATTAATTATTCTTATATTGGGGTTAGAAATAAGTGTGAATTCAAATCAATTCATATGTCTATGGTTTATAAATCTCTGCTCACTTTAGAGATACCATTATCTTTTTTTTTCACTTGTAAAAATTTTATTATGTTTAAATAAACATTCAAATCCCTGGAGTAATACTCACAGAGCCATTTTGTGCAGAATAAAATAATTTCATTTGCTTAATACATATTTTAAATACATATTTTAAATTACTTTAAATTACTTTAATTAAATACTTTAATTTATCATTTTAAGTTAGAGAAAACTATAAACCATCCATCTGGGATATATGGTATTATTATTGATAGTGTCATTAATTTAGCCAATGGAATAGAATTGAAAACACTATTGAGGAAAGGAAATTATATAAGTACAGGCTGACTTCAAATCTCAATGCAAAAATCTTTCATTTGTGCAGATTAAACTCGTAAGTGACTGGACATTCTTTGACTCTGACCACAGTAAAGGGAGGTGAGTAGCCTTGCTATTGGACAGAAAGTGTTGTAAATTTTCTTATGGCAGAAAAAGTTAGATTAAAATGTAATACCTTATAATTTGATCTCTCTTTTGATCCATTTTAAAGTTGTTTTAGCTATGTTTTTCTATATTTGGTTTAATCAGTTGTAGGATTTTTATTGTTTGTTTATTTGCTTTCTATTTGTGTTTTTATGATTTTTTATATATGAAATCCAGCATAAGTAGATTTGCAGAGACTGTAACTGAATTGATAATTGCCTAAAGGTGTGACATGAGATGATGGTGGTGGTGGGGTGATAACAAGAAAGAGTGTGAGAAGAAAATGTTCTGAAATTGATTGTGATTTCACAAATTTGAATATAATTGAATGATTTAATTAGATGGCATGTGAGGTATATGCCAATAAAATTATTTTTTTTTAAGTTCAAAGATGGTGCCCAAAATTATACAGTTTGTCAAGCCCATTAAGTTCATACAAGGACCCTGAACCAATTAAAAAATGTTGCTCTTTTTGGTTAATAAATGCAGACTGAGTATTAAAGGAATTTCAACCTCCACAGCTCTGGCAGCTCTGGCATTTTTGCAGGTAGTAAATACTGTATAGTCTTACTAGATTGTCCTATGCTTTGGGACTTGTATTTTGCCAATCATATTTTATTTTGGGCACAGAAGTCAATTTATTTTAGTGTTCTGATTTCTAAACATATGCCAATATTTCCCATAGAATGCTTATGCCTTTACAATGCCAAAACTAATTTATTTCTTAGTGATAAACTCATTTGTAAAATTCCTCAATAAAAAGTGAGAATCATTCATAGTAAGCACTAATGTGTGTGAACTGGAAAATTAAATCACAAAATGATAAAATACTTTTCAAAAATTTGCTTTAGGGCAATTTTGATTTGCATAACAACCACAATCTTGTCTCCCTCCAGGACCCAAGTTATATAAGCATAAATTAATACACTATTTCTTATCATCTGAATTATCATGAAAATGGAAGAATGAGTTTGATGATTTTTTTCCTTGCCATAATGGTCACAGATTTATTTTCAAAAAAGTTTAGCTTCTGTAAGCATTTTTTTATTTGATAAAAGCTTTATAAAATAGTTTATTTCATGACCTGCATTTGCAAGGTAAAATTGTCAGGTAGGCATTGAATTGTTAGCCAAAAGATTGGTAGCTCAAACTCAAGAGCAGCCTTATCAGGAAAGCTGAGGCTATCTGCCCTGGTAAAGACTGAAAGCCTCAGAAACATAAAGTCATTGTGAGTCAGAATCAAACCCATGACTATGAGTTTGATGGCTTTTATTTATATTTCTAGGAGATTATTATGAACATAATATGATAGATGTGAAAGCTGTAAAGAATTTAGTTTCCAACTTCTGGATTAACTTCTTGTTTTGTTTTGTTTTTGTCTGACATTTATCAACATCTATTTCTTATTTAATAAAATGGCTACATGTGATCTGCAGGGAATCTTTATTTTATTCTTATTTAATAAAATGGACACATGTGATCTGAGGCAATCTTCAAGATGTCACATAACCAGGGAATGCATGTTACTTATGTGTGTTACTTATTATGCTGTATCAGGAATAGCACCAACAGAATTTCCTTCATCATGGAGAGAGAACTAATAACAAAAACAACAGGCAAGGATGAGAGTTAATAGGTATACTGGTGTGAGACTTTTATGCTTTGTGTATGGAAAACTCATGGCACAGCATAAACACACACAAAAGATAAAATAGTATTTATTTTACAAGATTATTGTTATTATAAGAAATGCATGTATTTAAAATAGATACTTTATTGTATATTTTTAGGTATCACAGTTAAAATTGTACTTCATGATAGATCTTGACATATCCAGTTCAAAGGTTAATGCTATGCAATTGCTCTTGAATTTTGTCAAGATAACATCCAGTTAATGCAATTATTTGTGGGAAGAGACAAGGGAGAAGTTTAAAATCAGAGACCAAAATGAGGCCAGGGGATGACTGTAGAACACAAGAGCACTTACCCATACTTTAGTTAAAGTCGAAGTTGAATAAATTAAGACATTCTCCAGAGCCAAAGTATGACCTTGATATATTCCACCTAATGTTGAAGAACTTTTCAAGAATATATTTGACTCTTTTAATATTGACCTGACAGGCTGTGGGGGACTGTGTTAGTCCGGGTAGACTAGAGAAACAAATTCATAAACACACATATGGATATAAGGGAAAGGTTTATATATAAGAGGAATGGAACAATGGGAAAGCATCCCAACCCAGTCCAGTCCAAAGTCATAAGTCCAATATTAGCCCATATGCTCAATATCAATCTATAAAGTCTCCTTCTGACTAATGAAACACATGCAGTAGAGGCATCCTGGCACTGGCAGGGGTTTCCACATGGTTCTTCATTTCCAGGGTTCAGGGTCCATCAGCAGTATCCATTGGCAGTGGGAGTATCTCAGTGGTGGCAGGCGAATTTCTGTGGCTTCTCCGGCCCCAGAGGTCTGGTTCCACCAGAGCAAGCCCATGTGGCTTCGCCTCTGGCTCCTCCATTCTCCAGGAATCAGGATTGATCAGCATGCTGTCATCTTGTCTTGTCAGTAGTTCGTCTCTTAGAGAATCAGAGTAGTCTCTCTCCTCCAATTGGGAAATACCACGAGACTTCCCAGAATTCTCAGGAGAAAGTCATGCCCACATGGAGACTGCTCATTGGTTATCTTCAGATTGACAAGCTAGAGTCCACCTCTAGACTTCCAATCATGAAATTGACATCAAGTACATGACCACCACAGGAAAACTCATGACGAAAGCAAAAGATCATTAAAAATACATTAAAAAGACAGGAATACAAGAAGGCTGAAGTGGATGTCAAAGAGACTGAAATTTTCTCATGATCACAAAGTAGCTAAAGCATATGGAAAACAAAATGCAGTAAAGAAAATGAACAGAACACTTCAAAAGGACAGCTCAAGAAGGCAAAGTATTATAATAAAATATGCCAAAATCTGGAGCTAAAAATTACAAAAGAAAGAACACTCTCAGCATACAGCAAGCTGGAGGAATTGAACAAAAACATCCAAACAGTGAGTTGAAGTACTAAAAGATTTTATGTGCAAAAATATGAAGGAAGAATGACAAGAAGATGGAAAGAATACAGGGTCACTGAACCAAAAATAACTATTTCAAAAAAAATAGCATGAAATCAAGAACCTACGGTATTGGGTGGAAAGTACAAATAACATTGAGGGCATTAGCAAAACGCAAGACTCCAGGAATGTAGGGAGCATCAACTGAAATATTTCAACCAACTGATGAAGCACTGAAAGCACTCACTCATTTATGTGAAGAAGTTTGGAAGACCTTACCACCTGACTGGAAGATATATATATATAATAGAATGTAGAAATTATTGAACAATATGATTAGCCATCACTGATAACCATTATGAACCATTATGAATAGAGAAAAGATTGGAGTGGTCAAGGATTTAATCTTGCATGGGTTCAAAATCAATGATCATGGACAGACATATTGCATTGGGCAAGTCTACTGCACAATATTTCTCTAGTGTTGATGAATACTTTGAGAAATAAGGTGTGCCTGACCCACACATGGTATTTACAAAACTTAAAGTGTTTGTGAAAATTGGACTTTGAATAAGGAAAGCTAAAGAATAAATGCACATACTTTAGGGTCCTAACAAAGAATATTGAAAGTACTAAGAACTTCCAAAAAAAAAAAAACAAATCTGCTTCAGAGAAAGTGCAATCAAAACACTCCTTAGAAGCATGTAGCAAGAATCTGTCTTCACATATTTTGACATATTGTCAGGAGAGACCAGTCTCTAGAAAAGGACACAATTTTTAGTAAAACAGAGGGACAATGAAAAATAGGAAGACCATCAAGGTGATGGATTAGTCCAATGGCTACAAAAAAGGGCTCAATCATAACAATTATGAAGATGGTGCAGACCAGGCAGTTTCTATTTTTGTATATCAAGTCACTACAAAGCATTTCTAACTCCTAATGGCAACTAAATAGATACAAAATTTAGCATCTAGCAAAACATAATATTGTCACCATTACTACTATGCAATCTTTTTATAATAAACTGGTGAATATTTTAGTGTGTGTAATATTAAATTTGAAGTTAGGATTTCAACTGTACATATTTATTACATAACCATTAGCAAGTAATTTAAAATCCAG
This sequence comes from Nesogale talazaci, assembly GCA_004026705.1. NCBI lineage: Eukaryota > Metazoa > Chordata > Mammalia > Afrosoricida > Tenrecidae > Nesogale > Nesogale talazaci. Next base: position 265,382 of record PVJH01000424.1, on the reverse strand, counting down.
TTGGCATATTCTTTCATACCAGGCCATAACTCAACTTGCAAAATGGAACTGTCAAGAGTCATAGTTTCAAAACAACACACCACAAAGAATATTCCAAGGCAAAGCAACCTTGAATAGTTCTTTCTTATCTGCACAATCCTGGTGGTGTTGTGTGATAAACACTGAGAATATAACCACAAAGTGACCAGTGTGACCCCACTAGCTGTTCATCAAGATAAAAATGAGGCTATTTTCTCTCCTAATAGTAAGTAGATCAATAACTGCCTACAGACATGGCAAGGAAGGTTGATGGAGAATGGGGAGCTAACAAGCATGAGAAAAAATGATTCTGACAGTGATTGTGACAATTAGCATGCAAATCTTTGTCCTCATTTCTGACTCTCACTTGAAAGTACTTTCATTTGACACATGTTCATTTTTTTACTGTCTGCTATATACTAGTCCCCTGAGTTAGTGCAGGGGAGATAGGAAAAATACAGGCTATTTCTTCTCTTGGGCACCAGACCCTCCACAGGAGAAAAATGAAGTTTTCTACTTTAGTAATGATTTATAGTTTTGGAAACCCACCGGGCCTGTTCTGTCCTGTCCTCTAGAGTCTACCTGAGTCAAAATGGACTTAATACCAGTGAGTTGTCTTGCTTTTTTAATTAGATGGTTGAAAAGACTTTTCTCAGGAGGAGGCATTTCAGCCACAGCCTGAAGGAAGAGATTCAATAAGCAACCAAGTTTAAAGCACTCTTTGTAGGTGATGTTTATACAGAAGCTTCCACTTCCGTAACGGTTCATGAACTCTTCCCAGATTTTTTCTGCTACCTTAAATATAATACCCTGTGTCCATATGCAGTTTTTTCCTATCTTACTTTTACTTCTCCTTCAACTATCAATTCAAATACCAGTTTCTTTATATAAAAAGTTGCTATAATTCCAAAGTTATTTTTTCATTCATTGCCATTCACATCTTAGGCATTTGAGAATTTCCTTCACAGTGTTTTCTACTCATCTTCTCAATTATTTGTTCACTGTTTTCCCACCTTTTCAGGCTACTGAAAAGTGAAAAATGCGTTTTTCTTGCTTACCACCCTCTCAGCAGGGCAGAAACTGGTTCTAGATACACTGGAAAATTCAATATTCCAGGAATAAACAAGAGGAAATGTGAATTTCCTTGAGTGTGAAATGAAAACCTAAGTTTTGCAATATGAAAGAAAGTCAGATATAAATAAATATATTTGTTCCGAGTAAGAAGCTGACAATTTTGGTAATTAAAAAACACTTGAAGGCTGATATTCTGGGTAAGTGATAGTGAAAGGTTCAAAGATGAAGATTCTAACTTGTTAGCCATTACTTAGGTTCAGTTTTAAAGTAGGAGATTGGGGTCAGGATAGGTCTTCTGTTGCTCCACAATAGATATGAGAAGATGTGCCAGCTAGGGAGGCAGAAAAGGCAAAAAGGATAAAAAAAGTACTAGAGAAGATAACGACATGGGTAATCCACTCCCTCCCAAGTCCCCCATGTTGTAGCACACAAACAAATATCAGTTGTCTGTATACTGGTGACTTTATTTCTGGACATTCCATCCTTTCCATTGGTCTCAGTATCTATCTTTATACCAATATCAAGGTGTTTTGACAATTGTGGCTATGTATTAGGTGCTAAAGTCAAGGAGAGCAAGCCCTCCTACTTTGTCCTTCTTCTTGAGGAGTTCTCTGATAATTCTGGGCTTCTTCCTTCTCCATATGAAGTTTCCCAGTTTCTTTGAAGAAAAATTATGGTATTTCTCTTGGGATAACATTGAATTTGTAGGTTGTCTGGGGCATAACTGATATCTATATCATATTGTGTCTTCCAATCCACGAGCTTGGGATAGTCGTCCCTTTGTTGAGGTCACTCTTGGTTTCTTGTAATAGTGTTCTATAGTTTTCCTCATACAGATCTTTTGGATTTTTAGTCAGTTATATCTCTAGATATTTCCATTTGTGCTTGAATATTGTGAAGGGTACTATCGTTTTGATCCCCTCTTATTTGGTCTTCTCGGATATATAAATTAGTCCAATAAATCTTGTATCCTGCCACTCTGCCATATTCCTTTATGAATTCTGGCACTACCCTTGTAGAGCTTTTGGGATTTTGCATATATAAAATCACATCATATGCAAATAATGAGAGTATCACCTCTTCCTTCTTCAGATGGATACCTTTGATGTCTTTTCTTTTCCTTATACTGTTAGCTAGGATATCCAGAATAATACTAAATAGGAAAGGGCACAATGGAAACTCTTGTGTCATCCCCTTTTTTCAGAGTTTTTTTTTTTCATATATAACTTGTATTATTTTGAGGACTTTTCTTCTATTTCTATTTTCTTGAGTGTCTTAAACAGGAATTGGTGTTGGATGTTTTAGAATGCTATTTCCGCGTCAATCTATATAATCATATGGTTCTTAAATTTTTTAATTTCAATATTTTGAATAATATGAATGATCTTTCATATGTTGGACCATCACTGGTATGATTCCCACTTGCTCATGGTGAATTTTTAGTCTTATATATTAGTGTATTCTATTGGGAAGTATTTTGTTAAGAATTTTTATATTGACGTTCATTAGGGATATTTGTCTCTAGTTCCTGATTCTGTGGGATCCTTGTCTGGTTTCAGAATCAGACATATTAACTTCATAGAAGGAGTTTGGGAGTTTGCCATATTTTTCTACGTTCCAGAAGAGTTTGTGTGGGATTGGTGTCATTTCCTCCTTGAATGCTTGGTAGAATTATCCTGTGAAACCATGTGGTCCAGGATGGTTTTTTTGTTGTTGTTGGTAATCCCTTGATAACCTTGTCTATTTCTTCTATTGCTATAGGCGTGTTGAGATTCTTGGCATCCATCTGGGATAGTCTAGGGAGAGATTGTTTTTCCAAGAGTTTGTCCATGTCTTCCAAGTTGTGGCATTTATTAGAGTACTGTTCTTTGTAGTACTGTTTAATTATCCTTTTGATTTCATCAGAGTCTGTTGGAATGTCCCCTCTTTCATCCTTCATCCTTACTATTGAAATTTGTGTCTTTCCTTTTTTTGTTCAGATTGCCAATGGTCTGTTGATTTTGTTTACCCTTTTGAAGAACCAACATTTTACAGCATTTTTTCTCATAGCTTTCTTATTTTCCCTTTCCCAAATCTCAGCCCTGATTTTATTATTTCCCCCCCTTTTTTTTTACTATTAGTAGGATTGTCTTATTGACTCTGATCTAGTTGCTATAAATTTTGTGGCAGCATATCAATAAGATTCTATTCCTTTTTCATGTGTGCATGTATTGTTATTAAACATTATCTGATAACTGCCTTTGCTATGTCCCATAAGTTTTGGCATGTCTTGTTCTCATTCTCATTGGTCTTTAGAAATTTCTAATTTCTTCTCCTATCTGGCCAGTACACACTCTTTTTGCAGTAGTTATTTTCCTCCAATTGTTTTTCTTTATTTTCTTCATCTTACTTTTGCTAATTCCCAGCCTTATTGATCATTGGTCAGAGAGATCTGTATGATATCAATGTTCTTAAATTTATGCAGATTTGACTTATGCCACAACAGGTTATCTATCTTAGAATATATACCATGTGGGCTTAGCAAGAGTGTATTTCTTTTTATATTTGGGTGGATAGCCCTGTAAATATCTATCGTAGTGGTTCTCAACCTTCCTTATGCTGTGGACCTTTAATACAGTTCTTCATGTTGTGGTGACCCTCCAACCATAAAATAATTTTCATTGCTAGTTCCTAACTGTAATTTTGCTGCTGTTATGGATCAGGTGACCCCTGTGAAAGGGTTGTTCAATCCCCAAAGATGTTACAACCCACAGGTAGAGAGCCAATGATCTTTCAGATTATGTCCTCTATTTTAGCGCTTAGATCTGTAGGCTCCATGTTGAGTTTCTTTCCCTGTGAGCCATCTTTCTCAGAGAGTGGTACATTGAAGTTGCCCACTATAATTGTTGAGCCTGTGATTCCTGTTTTCTATCTTTTGGAGCATTTTATTGACATATTCTATGGGTCTCTTGTTCAGTGAGTATAGATTTAAAATGCTTAGTGTCCCCTTGAGCACCATCTAATGTCTCTCCTAATCTCTTTTTATGGTTTGCTTTTTGAGATCAACTTATATGTGATTAGGACTGCAGCCCATGCTTTTTTTGAGTTGCTATTTGCTTTGTGTGTTTTTCTCCAGTTTTTGATTCTCGGTCTATTTTTGTCTGTAATGATGAGGTGTGTCTATTTTGGGCAGTAGATCAAGAGGTTGAGTTTTCTAAGCCAGTCTGCTAGCCTCTGACTTTTAATGCCTTAGTTCATTCCATTGATATTCAGGATTACTACATTTATCTGTGAACACTGTGATATCATTTTATTACTCATGATTTGGGTGTTTTCCTATGGGTTGTGTATGTATATGTTTGTGTGTACGTGTTTCATTCTTGCCTTCTTTCCATTGTTGACATAATGTTATCTTGGGGGCTGTTTTCCCTTTAATGATCTCTGAGTGGAGTTGTTCTCTGTGGTGGTCTCTTACTTGTCTTTGGTGAGTGTTGTTCTTCTGCCCATACTATATTTACAAGGTTCTTTAATAGTGCTGGATTTCTTGTAATGTATTCTTTGAATTTTTCCTTCGCTGGGAAGATTCTCACCTCTCCATCAACTTTAATAGATAGTTTGGCTGTATAGAGTATTCTTGGGTTTGCATTATTTTTCTTCAATTTGCAGAATAAATTGCTCAAATCTTTTCTCTTTTTATAATGTCTGCTAATAGACCTGCTTGCTTTTATATGTGACTGCTTGTTTTACACTAGCTGCTTTCATGATTTTCCTTTTCCTCAAAGTTGGATAGTTTAACAATTATATTTCTTGGTGACTTCTTCTTTGGATTCAGTCTAGCTGGTGTTCTTTTGGCCTCCTGGATGTTTTCCTGATTTTCCTTCATTAAGTTGGGGAACTTTTCCTCCATGGATTCTATCACCAATTTAATGTTGATTTCTTTGTATTTTCCTCAGTTATGCAATTACTTTGTGCTCCTCTACATAGTATCAGATATAGTTCTGAGGGTTGTTTTTTTTTTAGTTGATGGACTTGTTTGAATTTTTATGTTGAATTTTCATGTTCAGTAATTTCTGACTGTCCTCTAAGTCACTGGTGCAATTCTCTGCCTCTTCCAGTCAGTGGGGAAAGTCCATAAATTTGCTATTAGTTTTTGTTATCTCTTGCATTTTCCTTTGATTCATGTCTTTATCTCCTCCTTGATTTCATCCTTTATCAGTGTTACTTCCATCATATCCTGCATGATTCTCACCACCGTTCTGAAGATCCCTTTCTGTGGGAGGTCAACATGTGTCTTTTCTCTGACTTAAATCCAGTTAAGGCTCTGACATTGGATTTTGTTTCTCTTTTCTTGTTGAAATTGTGGAAGCACCTTGCTGCTTTTTTTGTTTGGCTTATTGGAATTAGGTGCCATATTCCTGGGTTTTTTTTGCTTACTATTTTTGTGGGTACTTAATAGTTAATCGCAACCATACTTATTTAACAATTAATGTCCACAATAAAGGAGAACCAAAGAAAAAGAAAGGAAACAGAAAGGCTACTTAGGAGGGAAAAGAAGGAGTCATTGCTGAAGGAATTTTTTGAGATGACAAAAGGAGATGGGTTTCAGAGAAAATGAAGATTGACTTGAATGAGAATATGAATTTAAAATATTGAAATTGATTAATAATATTGATAAGAAAAAGATTTACAAAATTCAAAAAGCATGAAGAAACTAGTTTTGGTGCAACATAAACTGGGGAATTGTGCTAAAAGTTAAAGAATGACAAAGGCAAATTTCATTAATTTGTAAATTTCATTCATGTAATTTTGAGTAGGAGTGTGCAATATAAATGACTTCAAAAAATATAGAATATTTTCAAAAACTGACCAATTTTCTCAGATTGATTATTCCTTTTCATGAAATGGCCAAGAAAAAACCCAAACTATAAATTTCACATTTTATAACATAATATTCTCTTTACTGTAAATAATAAATCTGTGCAAACTGGGACACTGTGACTAGTTAGCTTCAAGTTCATACCTTTGTTTTGGGACCTTGAATAGTTTCTATTTCCTATTGATATACAATATTTTTCCTCTTTTCTTTTAAGTTTGATAAAATAAGGAACTCCAAAGATTTAAGCTATGAGTGTTCTTAAAATGTTAGTCATTGCAGTTAACTTCATTAGCTGTAATCAAGAATTTCCAAAGCAATAGTATGAAAGCAAATGAGATAATTCTAAGTTGCTTGTATTTGGTATGTGTTTTCACTTTTGTGAGCTGAGACACCAGCTGTGTTTTCTTATGCTTTAGTTTAGTTTTTTTTTTTTTTTGATCCTTGGGGAAAAATTACATTCAGGCATATTTCTGAGGCAAAGGAAAGCAGGAAAAGAAAAAAAAATGTAATTTAATCATTTTCACTTTCTTCTTAGCATCCAATTGTAATATAGCCTCGGTTGTTATTCCTAGTCCAGTTTTCAGAGAAAGGCAAACCTCCTTCATCAAATTTTATGTTTTCAACTCCACACACAATAATTTTTTACTTGCTGAAAAACTGTAAATATTAACTTTGATTTGGAATTTTCAGGCAGTCTTAATATACTGAACTTCTCTCTATTTCAATAAAATTATCCTCACATACATCAAGTTTTCTCCATTAACCCAAAGAGGAATTTATAAGTACAAACTGTTCTTTGAGGTAATTTAACATGTAAGTCAAACCAAATAGGAAAGAATACTGTAAAATAATTTTATATGCTCTTTTTGCTTGTCTTTTTTTTTTCAATCTTGTCTTCATTTATCATGTTATCTATTGATGCAGTTGTAAGGATGTTATTGTTATTTGTTTTTTTAAATTATTTTTATTTATTTATTTATTTTTAGGCATCACTGCCTTCAGGTGGTGGGAGTAGGAGGCCCAGCCTTTGCTCCTGGGAGCCAGAATTGAACCTACATCCCAGTGGGCCGCAGTCCCGTGCACAACCACTACACCATCGGGGCTCAGCCCCCTTTTAAATTATTTTATTGGGGGCTCATACAACTCTTGTTACAAATCATACATCCATCCGTTGTGTCAAGTACATTTGTTTCCATCATCATTCACAAAACACGTGCTTTCTACTTGAAAGCTCATCACTTTTCCTCTTCCTTCGCCACCCACCTCACATGAACCCTTGATAATTTATAAATTATTATTATTATTATTTTATGTCTTACATTGTCTGATGTCTTCCTTTACTCAATTTTTTGTAGTTTGTCCCCCAAGGAGGGTGTTATATGTAGATCATTGTGATCTGTTTATCGTTTCTCCCCCACCTCCTTTTTCCTCTTCCAGTGTCACTACTTTCATTTTTGGTTCTGAGGGTTTTATCTGTCCCGCAGTCCCTGTGTTTCCAGCTCTTATCTGTACCAGTGTACATCCTCTGGTCTAACCAGATTTGAAAGGTAGACTGGAGATCAAGATAGTGGAGAGAGTCTTTACAATGGTTTACCTTGTCTACACATATGATCTTGTTTCAATGTTGGTGCTTCAGTCACAGCAGTAAAATATTCAATCTAAGTTTTGAAGCAAAAATAAAATTAAAGTGAAAATATGTATTTAATTTGGTCATGGTGTCTGCTTGCTGGTGGTTCTTTTACAATTTATATATTTTTATTTCTAAATTCAACATTGCTTATATACGTAAAATAAAACCTAATCTTTTGAAATGAAGACTTTGGTAAACATTGAGGCACACACAAGCACATGACAGATCTTCAGAAATGCCATTGTAACAATGGATCTGTTTTTATTTTTAAGTGAATAAGAATCTACTTAATGGGACAGTAGATGGGATCTTTAGACTTAGATGACTGCATAGTGCTGATTGATAGCTAAAAGATTAGGATAAAAATTATTTGGCTTAAGCAAAGTGTATGAAAGGATATCCCCCTCCACACTCACCCCCAAAAGAATTTTTTTCAAAACTATGTATTTAATATTTTGTACAAAAGTTTGGGAGCTTATTACCTGCCAAAGTACTCTACATTATAGTTAATACATTGGTACATTCTGAGATTTCATTCATCTGTTTGGATGGCTGACAGCACCTTCCTTGTTTTGTTTTTTCACCTCTTCCATGTTGTCATATCGCTGTCCATTTATGTCCCTCTTCATTTACTGAAACAAAAATAATTTTCACAAAATGAGGTCAGGTGAGTAAGGTGCAAGGAACAAGAAAGGTGGGCTGAGTTTTGCCAAAAATTGGCACACTGAGATGGCTCTGTGAGGAGGTGCATTGTCATGGTGACAAAACTAGTCCACCATCTGTTACAAATCAGGGCTTCATTGTAACATATTGTTACACAATCTTTTCAGAACCTCTAAATTGAAAGTGTGATTAGCAGTCTAATCTGGTGGAATAAACTCAAATGCACTGCAAGTTGACTTTTTTTTCCATTTGGGAAGTTGACAGACATCCAGAATGAGATTTGTCATCAGTCAACACCTCTCCTTTTATGGAATTGGATAATCACTTGTACACTCGAGTTTTTCCCATATTGCCATCCTTATTAGCTGTGTTCAAAATCACAACAGTTTCTGCTGCATTTTTCCTGGTAAGAAACAAAATTTCCTGTTTTGCTGTTCTCTTAAATTGACTATCACAAAAAATGAGATTTGAGTGAAACTGCTTTTATGAAAAAATTGAATGTGACCAGACAGGACCTTCCCAGGTGATGCTACTGAGTGCATTTACTCAGGCTGAGTTGCTTGATGTCACCAAGCAGGAACAATGTATGCTACAAAAACTCCACCTAGTTTTTTGCCAGATTATTTTGGGTACCCCCTTATAAAGATAAATAAATAATTTCTTTTACAGATCTCTGTGAAGTTCACTGCTATGAGGTGCAAGTTAAACATTTTCAAAATGTCCAGCTAATCCAAAATATTTTACCTTTTCATCTTTTCTCATATCAATTGCTCTTTCCCCTTTCAATACTCTTCATGTCATCTTTGGATTCCATAAGTCATTGTAATATTATGAAATCACAGAACTATATTTACAGTAAAATAACTTCTTTGTTAGTGAGAACTCAGAAATAAGGGGAGCAACTCAGGATACAGTTTTTAATTAGGATATCTTCCTCTCATTTTCTACTGGATTTTCTTGGGCCTCTTTGGATACATGTTAAAACTCCTAGCTCTTTGGATTCGTAAACTGCACCACAGTCTTCTTGCACTGGTCTCCTCATTCATGCGGCTTCCCTCTGCTATAGCTCTTGCTACTGTTGTGCCCTATCTCCCTGTCATCTGGGTTAAAGCTCTTTTTTGTTTGTATGTCAGCCTTTAATGATTGGTGACATCGCAAAACTAAACCTTGCTCTCATTTGGATTCTATGTACCTTATTTGCATTTACAAAAAGTAGTCCAATCCTGTGGGAGGGGGAAGCATCTTATGTGCGTAAACTGGAAACAAATAAAGAAACCCCCTGACTGCCATTGAGCAAACTCTGACTCATATTGACTGACCACAAAAGATTTCTTTAGCTTTGTTTTCTGCTTACATTTGTACATTTCTTATTTAGGGAGCACGAATGAAATCTTTTCTTGTTGTTGTTCTCAAAAGGGACTATTATAAAGCATTATACTGTAAATGACAGTTGTATTCCATATAGTAATTAAAATAATTATTTCAAAAGAACAAAATAACTCTTGCTATAGATAATTCAGCATATCAAATATGGGTTTTGTTGATAGATCTTAGTTGAATGCAGTTATTTTCAAAGAACAACTCTTACTAAATGAATAAAATCAAGGAAGTGATTTTGTATATCTTTATATCTTATAACAACACAGCCATTTAGTGTTTCTCACATAAAGTTAATTATGAGCCATAATTAAGTTTTCATTGTACTTATTTTACTTTCTCTTAAGATAGGAAAATTTGCAATTTGTCTTGTTACAATCATTTTTCTCTTTATAACAAAAATATATATACTCATTCATTAATTTACAGAGCATGTAGGAATTAACTGGCATATGAATGACACCTTTTAAAATGAAATAGGATGAAGTTTAATAATTTTCATACTGAAGTATATTCAGTAGTGAACAAAATGCCAATGTGAGACATGTAGTCCAATGAAACACAAAAAGAACTTCAAAGAGCAAAATTGAGTGTCTGTTAAAATTTAAATACAGAACTTTATAAGGAAATAAGTGGTCATTAGCAATCATAGTCTAGTAAGAATTCATTAGAATGCTTTAGCAACAGAAATTTGTTTGGTAGGACTTATGAACAGAAAATTCAGGAACTTACATTTCACTGGTACTTAAGAAAATCATGGCTTTACAGTCATTAGCTAATCATTATATGTGGTTATGAGGAGAAATCTGAGTAAGTATTGTTTCTGGGAAAGGGGTCAAGGGAATGAAGGCTGGAGAACAGAGAGGAGCTGATAACAGGTTAAATAGAAAGTAGATGTCTAGAAAAGAACGATGACAATATATGTGCAAATATACTTGATACAATTGATGTATGCATTGTTATAAGACTTGTAAAAGCCCTCAAAAATAATCTTTTAAATTATTATTTTATTTTAATCATTTTACTGGGAGCTCATACATCAATTATCACAATCCACCCAGACATACATATACTGTGCAAGCACCTTTGCATGCCTGCTGCCTTTATCATTCTCCAAAAATCCACTTTTCCACTTAAGCCCTTAACATAAGCTTTCCATCTTTTCCTCTCCCTCCCAGTCCCTCCTCCACTACCAACCTTCAATAATTTAAATTATTATTATTTTTTCATATCTTACACTGTCCAATGCTTCCCCTCACCCACTCCTTTGCAGTCCATACTCCAGATAGGACGTTATGTGTAGATCCTTGTAATTGGCTCCCCCTCTTTACCCCACTTTCCCTCCACCCATCCAACATCACTTCTTTTAATTAAAAAAAGAGAAAGAGATGGTAGAGGAGAACGCAGAGGAAACCAGAGGCTTTCTAGCAACCTGACATTTGAGAGTTAGCTCAAAATGAGCAGCTATAAAAAAAGGGACCTCAGCCTTCCACCTGGGTAGATGTTTCCCCTTTTTCTGACCTTTTAAATTTGGGAGATTGCTCAAATTCACTCCTTCTGAGCAAGTATTTCTATAGAAAACCCTTGATTATTTTCATAATAATGCCTTTCACTTGGACTTATTATCTCTGTGTTTATTAGATGGCTGCCTATGGAAAAGAGGGTTTTTTTGTTTTTTGTTTTAAGAACATAGCTGCTCTAAATAAAATATAGCTGCAGACAATCTCTTCCATCTTCATCATGCTATAAGGTGGACTTCAGCTTCTAGCATCTCTTAAAAAGGCTACCTAAAAGTAGAACCAAATTACCAGGAATAATTTGAAGAGCAAGAATTGACTAAAGTGAAGAATCCAACTACTCTCTAAAGAACCCATGTTTCTTTAAAAAGATGGCTTGCAAAGCAAATGCTATTGCCCTACAATTACCAGAGTTTGGTAAAAAAAAAAAAAAAGTCATAAAGTTTTTGATTAACAATATGACAATTATTATAGTGATTAAGAGACGTATTTCAGTTTGTAAAATTGAATATAGCTAACAGGTATATTCTAACCTGTAGCTCTCAAGTAATATCAAGAAATCAGAATATAACAAAATGAATGGTTAGAGTCATAAAACTTATGTCAGGTTTATTTTCTATCTTGTTCCACTTCTCCATGTACAACTAGTTATATTAGCAATTGAACTAACACTGCCTTGTACTAGAAGAAAATCAACACATTTACTTTCTTCAACACAACTTTAGCAAGAGAGTTTAAATGCTTCTGTTGGGTCTCTATGTTATTGATGAATCAATGAACTATTTGGAGCATATTAGCAAATAAATTGCAAACATATGTTTTTAATTTTAAGTATACCCACAGAGGTTGTATACCTTAAAATAATGGACATTCTACCCCAGGGCAGTACGTAATGGGGTATGCAGGAGACTGCATGTTAATTCAGGGACTGTCCCCATTCTTACCCTTGGTCTAGGGAAACTGAGAGAGAAAAATCCCTATCAATCCCAGGGCTGAAGGGAAAACCAGAGTGGGACTGTTCCCATAGTTAAATGTCATTCTAACCCCTACAAGAGGTCATGTTAACCAAAAACATGAGTCTTGGCTAAGAACATCATAGTTTGTTATATTTAGAGAGTTAAGATAATATTAAGAACAGCACGTTTGGAACAAGAACCTTGAAAAGTCAGTAAGAATTTATCAACATCCTGTATTCAAGATATTATTGCTCATAACTCAGATGATGTTATGAGAACAGTAAATGTGTGCCAAAAATTTTTTGAATGCTTGCCAGAATATAGTGTATAAGAGCTATGAGCTCAGAATAAACCATTGCCATTGCTTGCAGCAGAGTGTCTCAGTTGCTTCTTTGATCCTCCTGAACACCACTTACATTTTTCACAGATCTCTCTCCTGACTTCTCATCCATATTGCTAGGAGCCGGTCGCCGGCAGGTGGCACCCAAACAGGGACTTGAAGATTTGGGATAAAGAGAAGATCTCAGGGGCTGAGCCCTGGTGGCGTAGTGGTTGTGCACGGGACTGCAGCCCATTGGGACGGAGGTTCAATTCCAGCAGTGGGGCTGGGCCTCCCACCACCGAGAGCAGTGATAAACAAAAACAAAAAAACAAACAAACAAAAAACGAGAAGATCTCCACTACGTAAGTAACAAGATATTTAATTTATGAGTAGTGGGAAGAGTTTTAATCAGGAGTAAAATAATGGCGCATACAAATAGTAAAGAAATGTTTGCACATATGTTGCAAAATATTTTACATATGAGAGTTATTCAAGTACAGAAATCTCAATTATTAAAATTTTTAAGTTTTGTTCATCAAGTCTGTCCCTGGTTTCCTACAGAGGGAACAGTGGACATACAACTTTGGAAAGATGTTGGAGCTGAATTATCTAAATATTTTGAGAAGTATGGAGTTGAAAATGTTCCTGTTGATACATTTACCCTGTGGTCTGTCATAAAAGATTGTTTGCATTCAGATACTGAGCAGGCAAAATGGAATAAAAGAACTAGGGAGAGTCTTAGAAGGTCTCATTCTTTGGGGACATTATCTCCCCCGAATTATCCCCCCCCCTCTTCCGGCTGAGGAAAATAATAAATATGAACAGCCTGAACATTCTTTCCCGAGTGCAGAAATTCAGAATATTATTCAGGCAGCTGGTCAAGATTTAGACAATTTTACAAAAAGTCTGAAGAAGCCTGAAACTGAAGTAGTAAAATCCAAAAGAATTTATCCTAGTCTCACTGCCTTACATGAAAGATTAGATGATGGAGACTGGGCTGATTTAGAGGATCAGGCTGCAAAATACCATTAGGAGGATGATTTTATTACAGCTCCAGCTTTGTTAGAACAACAAAAAGATTTGTTAAACTCAAAAAGTGACATTCAAAATATTACAGAGGTTTTAAATAAGTTATTAGAGAGAAAACAAAAGGAGGAGTCTAGGCCTCTTTCCAAAATAATAGCTATCCCAGAAGAAAAATTACATGCTTATCCTATTACCATACCAACTGTTGAGGATAAAGAAAAGCTTATAATAAAGTCAGGAAAATCAGATTTAACTGAAGTGCTTTCCCCTTTGCAAATGAGTCTAAAAGATGCTTACAGGGCAGGGGAAAGATTGCCTGGTTTTCAAGCATATCCAGTAACTCAAAATGCTGCCAGAGCTAGACAATATGAGTCTATACCTTTGAAACACCTGAAAGAATTAAAAGCTGCATGTTCTCAGTATGGTCTTAAAGTGCCATTTACTGATGCAGTGCTACAAGCTTTTGCCGCTATGACTTTACCTCCACATGATTGGAAAACTGTTGCTGAGGCCTGCTTGACTGGAGGGGAATATTTGCTTTAGAAATCTGAATATTCAGTTTATTGTAATGTTCAAGCTCATCAGAATAGGGGAAATGCAGCTGCTGCTATACAGGCTATCACATTTGATATGTTAGCAGGAATTGGACAACATTTGGATGTTGCAAATCAATTACAGTATCCTATACTAGCTTATGAACAGATTTGTGATTGCGCTATAGCAGCCTGGAAAAAATTACCTAATTTGATGCTGAAGCATCAACAACTGGCTTATGAAAATGCTAATTCTGTTTGTCAATCTGTCTTTCGGCCTTAGAGGCATAGGGCTACTTTGAATGATATGGTTAAACTTTGTGGTGATGTTGGTCCTGGTTATATTCAGGGATTATCTATGGCTGCAGCTTTAAAAGGGAAGACATTAAATGAGATGTTAGCAGTTCAGCAAAGAAAAAGAGTATCAGAACTTAATGGAAGTTGCTTTTCTTGTGGCCAGATGGGCCATTTAGCTAAAAACTGCCCAAAACTTAAAACAATAAAACAAAATAAGGCTCCTAAATTATGCCCCTGTTGTCACCGTGGCGTACATTGGTCTAATGAATGTAGATCTAAGCATGACAAAGATGGAAATCCTTTGTCGGGAAACTCCAAGCAGGGCCAACCTTGGGCCCCAAAACAAATATACTGGGCCATGAATACCAACACACAGGAGACTCAAAGTCTCCCCAATCCATTCTTAGCTTGTCTAGAGCAACAGCCCAAAGTGCAGAACTGGACCTGCGTAACTCCACCCACGTCGTATTAACCCCTGACATGGGTTTTCAGGCTATTCCTACAGGAGTGTATGGACCTTTACCTAAAGGAATTATGGGATTGATTGTGGGACATAGCAGTTTAACTGTGAAAGGTTTAACTGTAGCTCCTGGGGTTATTGATGCTGATTATACTGGAGAAGTAAAAGTTATGGCAAAGACTGATAAAGTTATCATTAACTTTCCTCATGGAACCAGAATAGCACAAATCTTATTATTACCATATTTTGAAACAAAAAACAAGCTATTATCTCATAAACCTAGGACCACTGGAGGGTTTGGATCCACTGAAGCTTATTGGATACGTGAAATAAAATAGGACAGACCCTAATTAAAGATTAAAATTAATGGAAAGGAATTTACAGGATTGTTAGACACAGGAGCATATATTTCTGTTATTTCTTATAATCATTGGCCCTCTAATTGGCCCTTACAAGATACTGCAACTTCTTTACAAGGTATTGGACAAAGCCAGACCCCCTTTCAAATTACACAAATGTTAAGGTGGGAGGATTCAGAAGGAGGTTTTGGAGAATTTCAACCATTTGTTGTGGTAGGTCTGCCTATCAATTTATGGGGACGTAACATTATTCAACAGATAGGTCTGTATTTATGGAGCCCTAGTTCTAAAATAACTGATCAATTGCTAAATCAAGGCATATATCCAAATCAGGGGCTTGTCACACCCATTACTTTGACCGGGAATCCTAACAAGAAAGGGTTAGGGGCTTTTTCATAGGGGCTGCTGACTCTCCTGTTACTCATGCAGATAAAATTAAGTGGAAAAATGATAACCCTGTATGGGTAGATCAGTGGCCCCTAACTCAAGAAAAATTAAATGCTGCACAACAGTTGATACCAGAGCAATTGGCAGCTGGACAAATTGAGATTTCTAATTCTCCTTGGAATTCTCCCATTTTTGTTATAAAAAAGAAATCTGATAAATGGAGATTACTACAAGTTTTGAGGAAAATTAATGAAACTATGTATACTATGGGAGCCTTAAAGCCTGGATTGCCTTCACCCAAGGCCATATCCATGAATGCATATAAGATCATTATAGATTTAAAGGATTGTTTATACACCATACCTTTACATCCTCAGGATTGTATTAGATTTGCACTTAGTTTGCCAGCAATAAATTTAAAGAACCTATGAGCCGCTATCATTGGAATGGTAAACTCTCCTACTTTATGTCAAAAATATGTAGCACAAGTTTTAAAATTTACTAGACAAAAATATCCTGATGTGTGTATTATACATTATATGGATGATATATTGTTAGCCCATATTGATCATAATTTGTTATTCCAATCTTTTCAATCAATGAAAGAGAATTTAGCTATTTATGGACTTCAAATAGCCAAAGATAAAGTACAAATAGATTCCTCTTATAACTATTTAGGGTTCTTTTTGTTTCCTCAATGTTTTGCACCACAAAGAGTGAAAATTAGATTACAGAATCGTAAAACTTTAAATGATTTTCTAAAGCTATTAGGAGACATTAATTGGATAAGACCATCTTTAAAATTGACTACAGGAGATTTAAAACCTTTGTTTGACATCTCAAAAGGAGACTCTTCTCCCTCTTCTCCTCGTAGTATGACTGAAGATGCTAAAAAGGCATTAGAAAAGGTTGAAATAGCTATACAGAATGTTCAATTAAAATACTATGATTATCATAAACCCCATCATTTGTTGATTTTAGCTAGAACTATTACTCCTACTGGAGTTTTATACCAAGATGGGATTTTACAATGGATACATGGTCAAGCTACACCTTCTGAAGTTTTGTCACCTTATTTTTCATTAGTAGCTGAACGTATCAGACAAGGAAGGAAAAGCAGTGTGTTACATCTAGGGAGAGATCCAGATTTCGTTGCTTTGCCTTATACTTCTGATATGTTAACTTGGTTACTAAATAACACTGATGATTTACCATTGTCATTGGCTAATTTTGTGGGTCAAATTACTCATCATTATCCTGCAGATAGATTAATTCATTTTGCATTAAAATCCTGTTTCATATTTCCTTATATTTTGCAACAAGAACATATTTCCTCAGCTCCTAATGTATACACTGATGGCTCTTCTAATGGAACTGCTACTGTAGTAATGTCTGAAAAGCAGTACAAATGGAAGACAGAGTATACTTCAGCTCAAAAAACAGAATTGTTTGCTATAAACCAAGCTTTATTGATGTGTCAAACTCCAGTTAATATATTTTTGGACAGTCAATATGCTGTTCAAGCGGTTCAAGTTTTAGAAACAGTGCCATTAATTAAGGCTTCAGATAATGTTATTCACCAACTTTTTGTGAATATGCAATTGAAATTGCGAAATAGAAAATTTCCTTGCTATTTTGGACACATAAGAAGACATTCTGATCTTCCTGGTCCTTTGTCTGAAGGAAATCATATAGCTGATTGGCACACTGAAAATGCCCTATGTTTTGTTTCTTTGTTGGAGCAGGCAATTAAATCTCATGATTATCATCATCAGTCTGCTCAATTTCTGTGCTATCAATTTAAACGTTCCATAGAACAAGCTAGACAAATAGTAAAGAATTGTTCTCAATACACACAGCTTTCTCCAGTTTTGCATTTTGGTGTCAACCCCTGAGGGTTAATGCCCAATAATATATGGCAAATGGACGTGACTCATATAGCTGAATTTGAAAAACTTAAATATGTTCATGTGTGTATAGACACTTACATTTTTTAGTTGCTTCTGCATTACCTGGAGAGCCATATAAATATGTTATCACTGTATGCTGTATGCTGTATGCATACACTGTTTGCTGTATGCATTTTCTGTTTTGGGAGTTCCTAAAATATTGAAAACTGATAATGCCCCGCTTATACCTCTAAACCATTTCAATAATTTTGTTCCTCTTTTTCTATCTCTTTAAAACATGGTATAGTCAGCAATGGGGCTGAGCCTCCTACTCCCACCACCAGAGAGCAGTGATGCCCTCAAAAAAAAACAGGGTATAGCATACAACCCTCAAGGTCAGGGCATTGTGGAACGCTCTCATCAATAAATTAAAAAACAATTAAATAAAATAAAAAGGCGGAGTTGGTATCCTCATACACCAAAAACATTATTATCTCGTGTATTATTTATCTTAAATTTTTTAACGTGTGATAAGGATGGCCTTACAGCTGCTGATCGCTTTTGGAACCCCACTAATAAACCTTTACTGGAGATTTTTTGAAAAGATCCTTTAACTAATGAAATGCATGGTCCAGATCCAGTGTTATTGTGGAGTCGAGGGTATGTCTGTGTTTTTCCAACAGGTGACGAAAATCCTCGCTGGTTACCTGAATGCTGTGTGAGACATGCCCAAAAGCTGAACAGGAAAACTACAGAAGAAGATGGACAGATTGATGATAACAAAAGAAGAAAATAGAAAAAGGCTGAAGAAGGAACAACATGATGTTAAATATGTTTTTATATCTCCTCAGATGCAATTACAGTTATCCTTTAGACTATTAAGTGTATTATGAATTTACATAAAAATAATGAGTTGTTCAGTTGAAGAATATTGGACATTTGTGCCTACCCTCCTTTTTTACATCCAGCAGGATGAGAAGAGGATAAAATACCTGTTTATGTTAATGATACTAAAGCTTTAGGATTAGTGTCTAGTTCTCATATTATTTATACTAATGCAACTAATTTCTCATGTCAAGGATTTACTCATTTAACACCTTTATGTTTTTCTATTAACAATGATAGTGGATGTACTCAAGTTATTCCATATTGATGCTAATTTTACTGTCCCTGGAGGTCATTGGGAATTCGATGGATTATATATTAAACATTCTAATGAATCAAGAAGGGGAAAAGGATTATTTCCTACAGGATTTAAGGCATGTGGAAGAATTAAGAAGACAACACCTGATATTGGACTAATGTGGAGGAATTGCGATGCTAACGAAAGCACTTGCACTGATGGAATTTGCGATTGGAGTGAAATAAATGAAGAAAGACGACCAAGAAATTTAGTTGCTGGATTATGGACTGAAAATAACAGTACTTTACAGATGGACTTCTGGAAATTAGTTGCATCTATGGATAATATTACTGTTAAAATATTAATATTACTGTATGCCCAGACTATCATGGCATACTTGGAGTATGTGGAGAAAATCAGACACAATGGAATATAAGTGTTATGGCTTGTGTACCTGAACCATTTGTAATCTTGTCAAATAATTTCACTATTCACAAAGAAAATAAAAGTCAGATATATAGCATAAGTTGTAATAGTTTTATTATAACTAATTGTATTCATCGGAAGGTGGAAAAATTTGTGATATTGAAGCAACCAGTGTTTGTATTTGTTCCTGTGAATGTTACTGGGTTTATTAATAGTAGGAATAAGTTCTTCAATGGCTTTAATTGCTTCTACTACTGTGTCTGTTACTGCGTTGACCACTACTATACAAACTGCTGAATATGTTAATGAATTGTCTTATAATATGTCTCAAGTTTTGCAACACAAGAAGATTGGGATGGAAAAATTGAGCAGAAATTAAATGCTTTATATGATACTGTACAGTTAATTGGTGATGCTGTGGCTAGTTTGGAAATTAAGAGTTCTTTACAATGCCATGGTGCTTTTAATTGGATTTGTGTGACTCCTATAGAATATAATAAAACTAAATACCCTTGGGAGAAAATTAAATATCATTTGCAAGGCATTTGGACTCATGACAGTACATCTTTAGATTTAAAATATTTACATATGAAAATACAAAATATTGTTTATGAAAATACAAAATATTGTTAATGCACCAAAAATAGTTATAGATATTGCTAAAGAAGCTGAAAAATTTGTGAAACATTTGCAAATGTCTTTTCCTAGTATTGGAATTTTACTAAAACTATTGTTGGAATGTTAATTTTGTCATTTGTTACTTGTTGCGCTTGTGTATGCTTACCCTGTATGTGTAAGCTGATTGTTATGCAATTACAACGTGTTCAGGCTCAATTGTTACATTTAAAGTTAGATTCCAAACATAAATTTGATAAAATAAAAAAGGGGGAAATGCAGGAGACTGCATGTTAATTCAGGGACTGTTCCAATTCTTACCCTTAGTCTAGGGAAACTGAGAGGGAAAAATCCCTATCAATCCCAGGGCTGAAGGGAAAAAAAAGAGTGGGACTGTTCCCATAGTTAAATGTCATTCTAACCCCTACAAAAGGTCATGTTAACCCAAAACATAAGCCTTGGCTAAGAACATCATAGTGTGTTATATTTAAAGAGTTAAGATAATATTAAGAACAGCACGTTTGAAACAAGAACCTTGAAAAGTCAGTAAGGCTTTATCAACATCCTGTATTCAAGGTAGTATTGCTCATAACTCGGATGATGTTATGAGAACAGTAAATGTGTGCCAAAATTTTTTGAATGCTTGCCAGAATATAGTGTATAAGAGCTATGAGCTCTGAATAAACCATTGCCATTGCTTGCAGCAGAGTGTCTCAGTTGCTTCTGTGGGCCTCCTGAACCCTACTTATATTTTTCACAGATCTCTCTCCCAACTTCCCATCCTTATTGCTAGGAGCCAGTCGCCGGCAGGGGTATCCAGACTGTACTGCTTCTGATGATTAGTACACTGCACAGCTTCATTATAACAGTGTAGACTCACGAGTACTTTGTAAAAGCAATTGACTTGTTGTCCAGGCATGGCAATATTTGGATTTGGGCTTTAAAAAATATTCTATTTTTATCAGCAATATAAAAACATAACTTCTTGAGAAGTACTAATCATATTATTTCCAGTGTCATTTTATGGCCAACGGGTGGTATGGTTTATTTTTTTCAGTCATTGCTATTAAAAATGGATACCATCCTCCCATATGCTGGATGCTAAATGCTACAACAAAAAGATAGTGTGGAGTCCCTTGGGCATATGAGTGACTGGCCAACCAGCACAAGGGTAAAACTTCTCTGTTGCTTTTATAAAAAATATTCAGGCTTTACTCTATATCATTGAATCACAGATTTGAAACATGAAACCTGGAGAGTTATTAATTCTTTTTAAAGAAAATATTAAGTAGAATCACGTACAGAGTTATAGGTAAACAAAGACATTGGTAGAAGTTCACAATTAGTCTGTACATTTGGGGGATTTGATGGAAAATCCAGGTACTAAATAAATGTAACAAAGATATTATTATACAAGGCACAAATGGGAGTTATAACATACAGCAAAAGAATATTTAAACAATTTTAAATTTGAAATAATATAAAAATATTAAGGATAAAATATCATGAAGCATTAGATATTGTAACATAAATTACTTGTCATGGATTGAACTGTGTCCTCCTTCTCCCACCCCAAATATATCATCATGTCATCTTGACTGGTCCATGATTCTCAGTGTTTTGGAAGTTGTATTATGATGTAATATGAGAGTTATATAATAATCTCTCACGATGTGATCAGATATGGTTAGCTGTTTAGAAAGATTGAGGATAATATGCTTACTTTTGTCAAGGCCCTGACTTACAGGGAGCTACTTGGGAGTGTGGCCTACAACAGCTTTTATCTTACAAGAGATAAGGGAGAGAGAAGTCAGCAGAGTTCAGAGGACAGTGAAGCTCCTAAATTGTATTTGGAGTCCCTACATTAGGGGAAAGGTGATACTAAAACTCAAGTAGCTCTGACAGGAAAATGAATCCTGCTAAAGCTGAAATGAGACGAGAACCTTTTCCCAAGGCAGGGGAAGCTTCCTCCTAGAGCTAGCCCTTTGTACTCAGAATTTAGCCTCCTAAACTGTGAGGAAATACAGTTCTGGTTGTTAAAGCCATGCATATATAATATTTCTGTTATAGCAGCTCTAGATAACTCGTACTTTCTTGAGTTATTTTCAGGGAAAAAAGAATATATCACAACATAGACTAATATCAACAAAGGGTAGCACAGCAATAAATAGAATAATTTAAATTACAGTGCAAATAACAAAAATGCTTACCCAAATAATAAATAAACTCAAGCTTTTAAAATAAGGAATTCTCCAAAGCAATGAATGTTAAACAAAGGTCAATTTCAAAAGCTTTCAAGAGTTCTTGTACCATGATCTAAGAAGGAGCTGCTTACTTCCAACATTGCAGAGAGTCACAAGGTGGCTTTTAGACCTTCGGCTTCAGTTCCGTAGGTTGAACAGCCCAAGCAGGACCTTTCACCTTTTTTTAACCGAAATAGCCATGGTTCATCTCTCAGTTTGTTTCATTGTAGTGACCTCCACACTGCTGGAAGCAATGCAACTAGGTTTTCAAATACCAGTGAGGTCACGCAAGGTAGACAAGATTTGATAGACCTTCAAGACAACCCTACTGGGCAAAGTATCTGGAGAATTGTTTAAAATTGGCCAGAGAAAACCTTATGAATAGCAGCAGGACATCCCCTGATAAAGTGCCAAATGAAGAGCTCGTCAGGCTGGAAATACATGACTGGGGAAGAGTAGAGTTAACACTACTGGCTGAAGTGGAATACACTTTTCAGTACCTTCATTTACTGATTCAACAGGACTCAGAAGGAAAAGAAACAACTTTGAACATCCATTAATAATAGGAAAGTGACATGTGCAAGACATAAACTGAGTAGAGTTAGAATGGACAAAAATGAAATGAAGTATATAGCAATATATGTCATAGGCTTTCAAAATTATTTGGCCTACCACCTCTTTTAGAAAAATAGTAAAATACATAGCACCTCCCTTTCAATTAAAATCCTTTTTATTATAACCCATAACTGAGAACAAAATATTAGTTTCTGCCTGCAAATTCCCCCACTGCATCATTCAGGAAACACTGTCCTAGACATTAGTGACCTGAAACGAACCATACTTGTCATTTTGAATTGAGCAATGATATGGTCTAATATGCATGGAATGACTAATCAAATAGTAATAGTGTTGAATTTATTACCCAAAACAATATTTTAAGACACCTTAAAGTACAACATTGTCAGAGAAAGCAGGATATGTATATACTTACAAAGACTAGTAAATATGACTATAATTCAAATTTAAATGTGTTAGGGTTCTCCAGAGAAACAAAACCAGGAAACTAGTAATTTATTTTATATATTTATACAGATAGAAGGATATATAAGATAGGAAATAAACAGCTAGTCTATAAAGCAGTACAAATGACTCAGTTCAACTCACTTGCATAAGACAGTTAGTGGACTGGCAGTCTTTGGAGTTTTGAGGGCCACCGAGTAATCCTCTGTTGAACAATTCAGGCTATCCTGCCACAAGCAGCAAACAGCAAAGCAGGTCACCAACAGTCAGCCAGATGACAGAGTCCGACAGTTCCCAGCTCAAAAGATATATATTCCAGGAGTGTGGCAAAGTAGGGCTTGAAGGAACCTCAACTCACAGCAACACAGTCCATGAATAGATGTCCCATGGGTAGTGTCGCTTGGAGATTGAGGCAGAGGATGAACAAAGCTGGTCCAAAGATTGAAGAGCAAGAGAGCAAGGGCGGTTATCGCAGCCTATGTCATGACAAGAAGCTTCTCCTTGTATGAAGCACCTAGATTTTGTGAGTTCCTTTGGAAAAAGACATAACAGAAATGAATGTTAAAGACAAAATAAATCTGAAAATAAATTCATATAATTTATTCCCCTATGATAAAAGTATTAAAACATTTAATAACATCTAGACATTTAAAAATCTCTCATGCAAGTCCAGGCAAACTGATTTATCATGTTTTTAACAGAATTAACATTGCCCTGACTCTTGGAATTTCCTGTCTAAGACAAGTGCCTTGTGCTGATAAATATATTAACTGATCAAAGAAATGCATAAAATATGTCCCCCAATACATAATTTTATGCATTTGTGCATTGAAACATTTTAGTATAAAGGTTGAAATATCATTAAAAATTAGAAACTCAAAATAGCTGATTTTAAACTTTATTATAAAGTTACAGTAGTCAATATATTATGGTATTATAAAAAAACAACAGGTCTGAACCCTGGTGGCGTAGTGGTTGTGCACGGGACTGCGGCCCACTGGGTTGGAGGTTCAAATCCAGAAGCAAGGCTGGGCCACCAGAGGGCAGTGATGCCCCAAAAACAAAAACGAAAACAAAAAAATAATAAAAAATAATAATAAAAAAACAACAGACCGAAAGTGAGTCTAGAACTACATGTGTGTATATGCATATATGTATGATGGAATTTCAAAAGTTCATGTAAAAGTCCTTTATATTTTCATTCCACTGTTCCACAGTCTTTGTGAATATCTTTCATAAACACACACATACACAACACATCCTCCTGAGTAAAATATTGCTACAAAAATCATAGAAAAATATTAAATACAAAGATTGAAGTATGAATCTATTTTTCCTGAACATATCCTCCATTTAGGTCTGAAAGATTCTGTGCATTTCAATTCATGTCATGACAGACTGACAAGTGACTACACACTTGTCTGCTAATTGATCAATAGCTGATCATGTTTTTATCATACTGCTTTCTTCTGCTATGCTGATTGTTCAATAAGGAAGATATAGTTTGGTCTCATTTACTTGGTCATGAGCAGAATTGAAAATGCTGTACAAGTGCTAATATATTGATAATTATGAATTTTCATTATTCACCAAAACAGTTAATAAATAATTTAATCAATAAGAGTTTTATTATTTACCAAACAAGCAGCATATGTCCTCTTCTGCTTGCCAGTGTGATATAGGGCTGCTGTGATAGAAATGTGATGCAAGGCTTTGATTACAAAAGTCCTCTTATATGCTATACTAACAGTATTTATGTGTTATTAAGTGTTGCACATCTTAAAATCTATGGTAGTCAGTGGCAGGACTGATTACACCTGAAATTTTACAGATAAAGTAAAGCTTTAATTAAGTCACAGATTATAGATAATGTATGAGTTCATAGTTATGAGATGGCCATCTGGATGAGAGACACATAGAAGGTAATAAATATAGTCTTTCCCTGAACACAAAACAAAAGGGCAGGGAGTGTGATGGACCCCGTGAGACTATCCTAGAAAGAGACAGAATTATTACTTTTAGAAAAAAATCAGAAATTAAAAAATATTAGAGATTCAACTACTAAGGGTGCCTGGGTACCTTTGATGTGCAACCACATGCATAGGTTACTTAAATTTCCTGAATTCATGGGTCCTAATCTACAGAGTGATTTTCTTCCATTGCAAAAAGAAAAAACAAAAAGATATTTACATTAGGCAGAATTAAGGCAAATCTCTTTATTTATACCCTAAGATACTATGGGTATCTGTGGGTATAAACGCAACTATTTCATTCTTCCTCTAAAGTGCACTAAGAATTTAAGACCAAGATAAAATGTTCCTATTATATAATGTTTCATGCTTTCCTTTAATTCTTTACAGATATGAAAATAATACAACTTTTATTTATTTTATGTTACATATTCACTTTTACTCATTATATTAGATATAAACCTATATGTAGATTTCAAAAAATGTTTCCTCATTATGCTTAACTTTGAGTAATAAGAAAGTAAGGAATATAGATTATATATTCCATTTTCTCATCCCAGTATTTTATTTATGATGAATATACTACAAGATGACAATGACCTACATGTCTTTCATAGTAGCTCATAGCAAGAAAGATTGCAATATCAATCTTTAGGTTGGAAGGATAGCAGATGACAGTCATTGAATTTCACTGTGAGTCGCTTCCTTTCTGCTAAAAAATCTGCTCTGTTAATGTAGCTATTCAAGTGCTCTCCCTATTCTCATATAACATGGCTCAAGTCACCTGAAGATCCAAAATTAGTTTTAATTGAATGAGAACGAGGGAGGGACTCTGGTGTAAGGAATTATTGCTATTCTAATCCATGTATTAACATTTTCTTAACAGATTCATTTAATTTTAAGAGTTATAACATGTTTAATTTTACTTGTTTTCCTTATGTAGAGTTTTAAAAATATACAGTAAATAATTTCAATGTTTGAATCTTTCTGAAAAATAATTTTCTGAGCCATCATTTTGAAAACTTGAATACTAGAAAACAGCCATTCTATGCAAGGAGTTCTGGGGGCATAGTGAATTATGTGTTTGGCTAAGTTAGCAATTTGGACATACCAGCAAATCTCTGAGAAACAGGTTTTTTGCTCCTGTAGAGATTTACAGCTTCAGATATCAAACAGGGCAGTTGAAGGCTGTGTCTTCTCAGAATTTGACTCAATTTGACTTGCTGTTCTGTTTAGGATTATTGGAAAAGAAAGAATGGAAAATCAGAACCATAATATTGAATGAAAATGTAGGAAAACTGAAGCTAGAGAGATTTTTCTTAGTTGCAGTGGTTAGTTTATTTTGAAATAGCAACATAACATTATGTAACGTTTTTATGTAGCGTTGGATGTTTCTGTGCATTTTCCCCTTTCTTTTAATTTTTTTGGAGTCATTAGGTAATGCAAATAGCTAATCTACTACCCTGCTAACAGAAATACTAATGTTTTGGATTCACTGAAATCTAAGAAGAGAGCTTGCTGATTTACTTCTAAAAAAAAAAAAAGCAAAACAAAACAACCATTGAAAATATTTTGGAGCACAATACTACTCTGGCACAAATAAGGATGCCAGGAATTAGGGTTGACTGAATGGCAACTCTCTGACTAAATGACTCACCTATGCTTTTCTCTGCAGGAGATAGTTAATCTTGTGTTTGTGTGTGTGTGTGTGTGTGTCTATTTTGTTGTTTTAAGAAAACTGTGATGCATAATCAGTCGTAACAGTTCCTGGTAGACAACCTGCTTGGTTTTAGCTTTTCTGAACCATGGATATTTTATTCATTGAAGGAAAATTAAAGGCACTCAAGAGTGAGTTTGATCAGTCTAAGATTAAGAATTATGTCTGTAGTTATACCAAGAGTCAAAGATTATTCTAGGCAGGAACTTTAGCTCATAGAGGATAACAAGGTCACAGTCACCCTGGGAAGATTATTACTCTTAATTAGTTCCAGCAATGCTGCCCAGCTTTGATGCTTTCAGGAATCTATGTAATTTCCTACCTTCAAGAATATATGTAATTCTGTCAATGGAGCATAATTAGTTACAAATGGAATATGTTGAATGCCAAATAATTTTCTGAAATGGATGTACTCAAGTGTCTCACCAAGAGGCAAACACAACCTTAGTTTCAATAACAATTATGTTTCCTACATTCTTGACTATTGAGTTAAGAAGCAAATCCATACTAAATATTAGATAATGTTAGCTTTACTACTTTGATAGACACAATGATTTCCGAGTAATGTGTTAAGTGGGATAAATCACATCTTTCCAGTAAAAGTATCATGGCCTGGTAAAAGGACAAACAAATCTATCTTGACAGAAGTATGGACAGAAGTTCCTTAGAGGCGAGGATGGTGAGATTTCATCTTCCATGCTTTGGACATGTTGTCAGGAGGTAACAATCTCTGGAGAAGAACATCATGCCCGTTGATGTAGATGGACTGTAAAAGAAAAAGAAAAGCCATCAATGAGGTCGAGTGGCTACAAGAATGATCTCAAGCAGAGGAACAATTACAAGGATGGCAGAGACCATACAATGTTTCATTCTGCTGTGCATAGGATTCTGTGGGTTGGAACTCACTCCATGGCACATAACAGCAGCAATAACAACAACAACCAGAATCATAGTCTAATTCATTTATTTTTATGTTGT
This sequence comes from Nesogale talazaci, assembly GCA_004026705.1. NCBI lineage: Eukaryota > Metazoa > Chordata > Mammalia > Afrosoricida > Tenrecidae > Nesogale > Nesogale talazaci. Next base: position 237,927 of record PVJH01000424.1, on the reverse strand, counting down.
ATAGACAATTCTAGAGTTTTTGAAAATTAAACAGATTGGGTCTTTATGAGTTGTTTTCTACAGTCTTCCACAATTGTCATTTTGAGTTTTTTTTGCCTTGAGCAAGTAACAACTGTAAAGTTCTTTCAAGTTCACCAAAATTGACTTCCTATTCTTTTAATAAAATGTTTATTGTTTTATCTTTAATGCTTAGAGTTTTAATCAATCTTATTTTTAAAAATGAAAGAAAGGTGAGTATGTAACATTTTCCAAAAAACAAGTAATTTCCTAATCTTATTGTTTCCACTTAATTCATGAGTTTTACATGTAATCTTCATCACACTCTAAATTCACACATACATGTATATATATAAGAGAACATACACTATATTTAAACATTGAACCCACTGATCCACTTATTTCTTATAAATTTGCTTCATTTTATTGACTAGGAACTAAAACTTACAAATAAATTATATGAACTTCAGCACTCTACTGTGCCAGTGAAGTACAGTTATGGAGCTTCACTCTCTTTGTTTTCCAGCTCCACTCTGAATCTATTTGTGTGCCTCTAAAATCACTCTCAGGGACTTAGTGCCAGAAGGGCAAGTGGCAGTGTCTACTTAATATAGCATCTTAAAAAGGAAATCAAAAGCACATATTAAATTTCTAATTAAATTATGTACACTAAGCACAGAGGATTAGTGCCACCAAACAAGCACTCTCTGGGCATAAGAAACCTTTTAAATGAGATTTGAGTTGGTAATTGTCTGAGCCCCCACTGACTTCCAACACTTCCGCATTATCTTTAAAACCTTAGATATCGAGAAGTGTAAGTTATTGAACAACTCAATTTGCCAATCAACAAGGTTCCTATTAAAATATCCTCCTGCGTCATTTGACTTTTAGATGGTATGCTTTAAAGGAACATTAACTGTTGCCTTAATTGAATGATTTAAGTGTCCCCAATGTATTAAGAGTAGGAAAAGGTGAAGGAGAAGGGTCCTTAGAATTAGATAAACTCTAACAGATTTTTCTCATCCAAATCAATCATTTTTTAAAATAAGAAAAGGAATCTCTGTAAAGTGAAATGCCTTATGCAATTGCTTATCACAGGGCATCCGTGAGCTGGAAATAAAATGTGGTGATCTATATAGCCTATTATTTCAGCAGAAAATAGGCTTAACAAAGGCCTGAATTTATGAGGTCTACATATGTAGACCATGCCTCACAGGCTAAATAAAGGGTGGATATTTTAAACTCTTTTTTTCACAGACAGTTAACATTCTTGTTAAAACTAGGACATTTCCTCAATGAATTTATATACATATATATTACATAAGTATGTGTGTTGGTTATGACCCATGGTGATATTGTCACAAGAGAATGAAACACTGCCTGATCCAGCACCAGCCTCACAGTTGTAATGTTTGAACCCACTGTTGTAGCCACAGTGTCAGTCCATCTCCTAGAGGTCCTTCTTCATCCTCACTGCCCCTCTACTTTACCAAACATGATGTCCTTTTCAGGGACTGAGCTCTCTGAGCAATGTGTCCAAAAGATGCATTATTTTAGGATATATATTTATTATGTGCTTGAAATGAACATACAATTTGACATCCAGGCTTACTGGTATAATCTACAAAATGAAATTCATTCTTGGGTCTATATAAACCACTTTAAGAAGCCTTGTTTTTTTGCTTCTATTATTGTTGCTTTTAATCTTTCACAGGTATAAACAGATATTTGAGTCTGGCAAATGGTGTTTTTTTCTTGCAGTTTGTCTTTCTTGTCAAATATTTTTTGTAGCTAAATAGATTTGAGGAATATATTAATATTAATGCAATTGAAGTGAACAGTTGAAAGAAAGAAAAGTATATTTACCAATAAAGACAAATTTATGTATAATATTACATTTGTGTAAACAACATTGTGGAAATGATAAATAAACAGTATAACCCCCTCCTCACTTATCCACATGGTTAGGTTGCAGAAACCAGGTTATTGTGTTGAAATTGGTGGAAGTTGAAAATCGAGGATGACTACATCATTTCATTACTGTCAAATAGATTCACCACATACTACCAAATTACATCAGTACATGAATGTCAAATGACTAAGAATCATGACCCTGCCAAATTGACATTTAAGTTCAACTGTCATAGCCATAGCAAAATAGCTAGATAGTATGTTTGAAACTATTGTTACAGATGCAATATATCTGAAACAAAATAGTTCTTAAGTGAGAAGTGGTTTAAAATATAATATTTGCACATATATGGATAAGTCTATCTATATACATATGTGTGTATAAACAGGTTTATTACAAAATTGTTTTATGTGAAGTTGCATGCTTTGATGATAATGGCCAATTAAATAAAACCGCATTTTCACTTATTTCTTGTGTTTTTTTCTACCATCCATTGTTTCCCTAACAGTCTGATTATTTCCAACATATGTTTCCTTTTGTTACTAATCATTGCTGTCTCTGATTCTACTCCATATCATACCTATCTTTCTATGGAAGCCTAAATGTCTTTATATAGTTTTCTTTTTTAGGATTCTTGTATATCATCTTCTCTGGACAGATGTCATTCTTCCCTAGCTTTTCATCTTTATCATATTATTTTCCTTGTCTTTTAAAAATAATTACAGTAAAAGTGTATTGTCATTGACATAAATTATCTTTCACCAAATTTGATCATAGCAGAAGTGTTTATTGTTTTGCTACCCCTAAAATATTTCTCAAGACACGTGGCTCATGATTTCAAACCTCAGTACAGTTAAAATTCGTAATGAAGATTACCTTCTGCATACACATACATCCTGAGAAAACACAATTTGGCTGAGTTCTAGATGTCAAAATGAGATCAATATTTCAAATTGAAGCTGCCATTCTATTACTTTTAAGGTTGTGCAATTGAGAGTTTGTGAATGCTTGTGGGTAGCAATAAAGGTAGAGAATAATAAGAGAAAACTTTCCTTTCTGTTGAGAAACATTAATTCAAGGTTTCATCTTGGAGATATTTATACTCAATTTTGATCAGGTTTTTCTTTTCCATACCAAGTCTTTAGTCTAAGCCAATTTTCTCACACTTTTGCCTTCCGTAAAAGCCTATGTTCACATGCTTCTCTAGGTACTTCCCCACACACTCCAGTGAATGCAAAGCTTCAATTGTCTTCTTGCTTTGTATGGGGAAGGCTGTAGAGGAAGAGGATAAAATACCAGAATGAAACAAAGATTTAAATTAAATCAGACTAAATGTAAATAAAATTAGATTAGAATGAGATGCAAATTATTAATATCTTACACAGCATATTTGTTCTGGAGTATTTTCATTTTAAATGATCATTTCATTAATTATGAATTTTTGACACAATGAAGCTATGATTATATCTTTTCTCTACTTTTTAGTATGAATTCATAGACTTTTTCATATACACAAAAGAGCTAATTTTCTTTTGCTTATATTTTTTATGGTGGGTGACTTAGTTACTTTACTTCGTATCCATCATATATGCAGTTGATACAATATTCTCTTGATGTTGCTACCAAATTCCTGGTTTCCAAGGTTCTATTTTATTATGAGCATCACAAGGAAGGGCTGAGGAGGAAGATTGTAAAGGGAACAGGAAAACTGGTTGGATTGGGAGATAAATTGTCATGATTATAGTGATTGTTTTGAATTTAACTGCATATGCCCAACCATTTTAAACTGTACAATTTTAATATGTACAGTTTCAAGTGTGTCTAAATTTTATCTCATAAAGCTGGTAAAAAGGAAAAAGTATTCCAGGCAAATGCAGTCCATTAGGTATCACATGGTCACTAAATAAAGGAAATAATTATACTTTTAAAATATTCCACAAAAAGAATAAGGTTTATCAATGAATTAATAATGTGATAATTGGATAAGATCTTAGCTATTTAGTACTACAAGAAGCAAAAAGATACTCAGGATATTATAAACTGAAAGAGCTGAAGAAAAAATAAAGCCTCAAATAGTTATATTAAAAGATTCTAGGAGTAAAATATTGAATGATGCAAGAAGCATCAAAAGAAGATGGAGCGAATAGATAGAATCACTGTACAAAAGAGAGCTAGTCAACATTCCACCATTTCACAAGGTAGCATCAGGGAAGAAACAATGCTTCTGAATGAAGAAGTTCAAGCTACACTGAAAGCATTAGCCAAAAACAAGACTCTTTGAATTGATGATATGCCAACTGGAATGCTTCAACAAGTTGATGAAGCACTTGAAGCATTATTTGTCTGTGTTAGGCAATGTGAAACACAGTTCCATGCTCAGGTGACTGGGAGAAGTCCTTATAAGTTCTCAGTCCAAAGTAAGGTGACCCAACAGAATGCACAAATTGTAGAACAATACCATTGACATCACATTCATGTGAAATTTTGCTGAAGATCATTCACCAATGGTTGCAGCATTACATTGACAGGAAGCCAAATTAAGAAGAGGGCATGGCACAATAGATATCATTGCTAATGTCAGATGTAACTTTGCAGAAAGCAGAGATATCAGAAAGATGTTTACATATGCTATATCTACTATGTCAAGTCATTTGCCTGTGTGGTTCATAACAAGCTATGAATAGCCTTGAGAAGAATCAGAATTCCAGAACACTTTATTTTGCTCATATAGAACTTGTACATGGATTCCGAGGCAGTTATGCAAACAGATCAGGGAATGCTGCTTTATATAAAATCAGGAAAGGTGTGCAACAGAGTTGTCTCCAAAAATGATTTATGTTCCATAAATCTGCTTCCCAAGTATACTTTAAAAAAGTGAAAAGAAAGGAGATACTTTGAGGACTAAGGTGCACCTGATCTAAGTCATGGCATTTTCATTTACCTCATATGTATCTGAAAGTTGGACACTAAATAAGGATAATTGAAGAAGAAACAATGCATTTGGCTTGTGGTGCTGAAGAAGAATATTGAAAGTGCTGTGCAGTGCTAGAAATACAGTGCAGCCAGAGTGTTCCTAAGAAGCCACGATGGACAGGCTTCATCCTGCATACATTGGACATGTTGTCAGTATAAAGCAGTCCCTGGAAAAGGTCATCATGCTGAATAATATAAAAAGGAAGCCGAGGGGAGGAAGGCAGTCAATGAGATGAATTGACTGAGTGGCTGCAACAAGGGGCTCAGGCCTAGGAGCAATGGTGAGAATGGCACAGGACCAGGTAATGCTTATTCTGTTGTGTCCAGTGTTGCTATAAGCAGGAGTCAACTTGATGGCATATAGCAACAACAAATAACAGAAATACAGAAAGTGGTGTGTGTTTGTCTGGGTTGAATAGTGAAACAAATTCATAGACATGCATGTATGTATAAGAAAGATCTTTATATACAAGAGCAGTTGAATACTGAAAAAACACCCTAGTCCAGTCCAGATTAAGTCAAGTACAACATTAGCCCACAAGCCCCAAATCAATCCAAAAAGTCCTCTTCAAACTCATGAAACACTTGCAATGACTCTGAATTCAGGAATATCACTGGCCAGTGAGTGGGAAGTCTTGTGGATGCAGTGGTAGGTGAAGGAGCTCAGGGTTCTCCACATGGTTCCTCCAGCTCAGAACAATAGCATAGCTCCATATGTCTTGTCAGCTGCAATGTCTCCCAGGGAGTGAGCTTGTGCCCCACTTCCATGGAATTAGTTATCTCCTTAGCACCTCTAAATGTGAACATCAAACTGTGACCTGATTGACAGGCCAACATCCACTCCTTCACTTCTGAGTCTCAAATTGACAACAACTTACATAAATACCACATGGTTTCTTTAACAAACAAATTGATTTTATAACATGTTAGGAAATAGAAGTCAGGCTTTAGGTGTCAGCTTTCGGAAATTCTTGCTTTCTCTGGTGGTGCTGGGAGAAAGTCCTTGTTCTGTTCCATAGCACCTTGGTGATTCTCTTGTAGTATGGAATCAATTTTTTATTTTCTTTTTTTATAGGTCAAACAGTATTGCTTCATGACACACATTAATATGGCTTCGTTTGCATAATACAGAAACTCACTTCCTAATAGAAATGAAACCACAGGAATAACCCCTAACACATCTGCATCAAATAAATTTCAATTCATCTTGACCCTAGATAGTGTTTCTCAGACTGGAAGCTTTTACATGAGCAGACAGTCTCCTTGTTCTTCTGAGGAAGAGCTGATGGTTTTGAACCACCAAAATCCTAGTTAGCTGGTCAGTCCTCAACCTCATAACAACACTAGAGCTCCTTAGTCATAGGCATAGGACCTAGGATTCACAGCACACATCTTCTGGGCCTATAACTTAATCAACAAAAGACACTTTTATTTTTGATCATACAAGCTTAAAAATGGCCTTAGAGTACAAATTTCCCATTGTCATATGGTTTCAAGTTAAGACTTTTGACTCGCCATTTTTCTTTAGTGGAAATTATATGTATTTCACTTGCAATTGCCAATGTATTAGTAAAATATCCAAGAAAATGCTTAAAGTGTAAGTTCAGAGTAAAAAAATAAACTTGTTTCTCATATGAAATAAAATTTTTCATCTATTGCTTCAAAATCCAATACATTTTTGTGCATTATGCTGTATCACAAATGTAGTTACTAACAGCAAATTGTCCAAGTCAATAGATCAAAAAGGGAACTGAATCATTTTCCTATTGAAACCACTGAAAATGCACTTAGTTTGATGCATTAGATGTGATAATAATATTAATTTTGAAAATATTCTGCAACAAAGCTAATCCTCAATGCTAAAGAAAAAGTAACATTCTGTAAAATACTGTGTGTCTACAGTTTGTCTTGCTTCAAATTCCTTTCTCTCACACAGGGCATTTTTGTCTCTTCTGTAGGTACTTAAATTGCTCAAGTAGCATGTGGAAAAGCTAATTCTGATGAAAGTTAATTATATTTGTGTTTTGAAGTAGAAAGCACAACATAAAGAAATAATACCATTATTCTTCAGTTTCTAAAGTCTTATATTAAGAAAAGCCATTACCTAAACATAAATTGAACAGATATATTTAACCAAAGCATTAAAATAAATTAAAGCAAAATTAATATTTATCCTATTAAAGTGTAGACTCCTCAAAATAGCTTTGGAGAGACACCAAGATTACAGCACAAATCATATTTGCAGGGCTTTTGAATCTTGGGGCAACTGGAATTGCTTTTCTATAGAAATCACTGGATAATCAATTTTAGATGTGATTAAGTTATGCTGTTGTTATCATTGTTTTATTTGCTTAAGTTGCTCCATCTTAGGAGATCTTTCTTGTACATATTGCTACCTCTACAGGTCTATATAGACAAGATAGACTGGACAAAGAGGTTGTAGGCGAAAATGACAAGTCTGATGGCTCCAGGGTAAGGGACATTGAAGAGGGGGAGGAGGGGGAAAGGTGGTGATGTCGACCAGCCCAGGAAAAAGGAAATAACAATTGATACAAATGCAGTGACAAGGTGGGTGAGAGAAGGCCAATAGGGATTGATTAAGACTAGTGTAACAGAGAAAAAAATACTGAAACCCAAATGGAGAGTAAGCACGATAGTGGGACAAGAGGGAAGTAAATGGAAATAGAGGAAGGAACTGGGGGATAATGAACATTTATAGAGGTTCAAAAACAGTTATGTACATAGGGGCATATATTTATAAGTGAGGATGGGGAAAGAGATTAATATGTATACTTATAGGGTTAGTAGTAGGACAACAGATGGGCATTGGACCTCCACTCAAGTATCTTCTCGGTTCAAGAACACTTTGTTCTATTAAATTGGCATTCCAAGATGCTCACCATTCCGACATGATCACTGAAGACAAATGTGTGCATAAGCAAAGGTGGTGAAGAAGCTGTTGGTGCCCGGCTATCAAAAGATGGAGTGTCTGGGGACTTAAAGGCTTGAAAGTAAACAAGTAGCCATCTAGCTCAGAAGCAACAAAGCCCACATGGAAGAACCTCACTAGCATGTGGAATCATGAGATGTCAAAGGGATGAGATATCAGGCTTCAAGAACTCAAAAGCACAACTTTATATGCTCACTTTCCTGATATGATCCCTGAGGACAAATGTGTGCATAAGCAAATGTGGTGAAGAAAGCTGATGGTGCCCGGCTACCAAAAGATATAGCGTCTGGGGTCTTAAAGGCTTGAGTAAACAAGCAGCCATTCAGCTTAGAAGCAATAAAGCCCACAGGGAAGAAGCACACCAGCCTGTGTGATCATGAGGTGGAGAAGGGATCTGGTGTCAGGCATCAGTGAGCTAAAATTATATTATTATTAATGAGGGAGAGTACAGATTGGGGACCCAAAGCCCATCAATAGGTGAGGTGACATCCTTTTGCAGAAGGGTTACAAGGAGGAGATGAGTCAGTTAAGATACAGGGTAGGAGCTATGAAATATGCAACCTTCCTCTAGTTCCCATGCTTCCTCCCACCCACTATCATGACCACATAAATTCAGCTAGACCAGGAGATGTATAGTGAAGTTGGAAACATGGGAAACTTAGGATAGATGATCCATCAAGACTAGTAATAGGAGTGGTAATACCAGGAGGGTGGAGGGATGGAGGAATAGAAAGGGAGAACCAACTTCAGGGATCTACATGTCCTCTCTGGGGCACGGACAACAGGGAAGTGAGTGTTGGGGCACAATGGACAGTGTATAGGATGAAAAAATAATTTGTAAATTACTAAGAGTTCAAGGGGAAGGGGGGTAGGAAGGGTAATATAGGGAGCTGATAATGGGGACCTGGAGGGAGGGAGAATGTTTTGAGAGTGATGATGGCAATGGGTGTGTAAAAGTGACCTGAATACAACTGATGTTGTTAGGGATTGTGATGGGAGTTGTATGGACCCCCCCCCCAATAAAATGATTAATTTTAAAAAGGGGGGGAGGGGAAAGGGTTTTGTTTTTTAAGAGGAGCTTTTATGAAAGGCTCAAGTGGAAAATATTGGGAAATGTATGTGGAAATATGTGTGCAAATGTGCTTGATACAAATGATGTACTGAATGTTGTAGTAACTGTAAGAGCCCCCAATAAAATTTTTTAAAAAGATATGCAATTTTTGTCAATTATATAATAAACAATGTGGTATTTTGTATTTGTTTCCCTCATAACATAATGTGCACTTGGAATGTTCAATTTCAGAACTGTTAAGAATAGCCTAGTAGATCTGCCATATGAGCAAATTGGAGGGAATTCCAAGAATTCACATTCTTAGATACTGTTGTTAAGTGCCTTTGAAATCATTCCAATCCATAACAACTGTATGTTCACCAGAAGAAGACATGGCCTGATCCTGTGCTCTCCTCACAATCATTGTTATGTGTGAGCATCTTATTTTCTTAGTTACATTGACTGTGCCAATCCTTTTGAAAGTTTTCCTTTTTTTTTTTTTTTTGCTGATCTCCTACTTTCTCATACTAGAATGAAAAAATGCTGGGAAGTTATGTTAAGTGATTAAGTGATAAGCTGAAAAATCAGTTGTAGAGGAGGAATGTTTATTATGGAGTAAATGAAAAGCAGAAGGATGGATCTGATACCTTTTGGAATATTTATTTGCTTCTATAAAGAATTGAAAACTTGTTCTTATCATAGATTAACTAAAGTAAATGGAAGAAATGATGCAGTAAAAACAACTACACAGGAAATTTCAAAAGGAAGCTTGAAAAGACAAATCAAGTATTTTAATGAAATATACAAAGACCCGGAGTTCGAAAACCCAAAATGAAAGACATGCTCAATATATTTCAATATGAAAAGACTTTAAAAAAGTTTAAATCTAGGGTTGCAGTATTAAAAGATTCTATGTGCAAAATAGTGAATGATGCAGGGACCATCAAAAGAAGATAAAAGGAATAAAACAAGTAACTCTACCCAAAAGAACTAATCGACATTTAGCCACTTCAAAAGGCATATGTAATTAAGAACTGATGGCACCAAAGGGAGAATTCAAAGTTGTATTGCACTTATTAACAAGCAACAATATTCCAAGAATTGATAGGATATTAGCTTAAATATTTCAACAAGCTGATGAAGTTCCAGAAACACTCATTTTCAAGACAATAAAGTTGGAAGATAGCCATAAGCTTACGAGAAGAGATCCATATTTGTTCCTATTCCAAAGACAGAGGATCCAGCTCAATGCACTAAACATGGAACAATATCATTAATATCACATGCAAGTAAAGTTTTTCCATAGGTAATACAACAAGAGTTGAAGCAATGCAGTAGCAATGAGCTTCCAGAAACTCAAGCTCATGTCAGAAGAATACAGAGTTCAAGGGATATCCTTGCTAATGTCAGTTAGACCTTGTTTGAAGTCAGACAATAGCAGATTAGGCATTACGCTTTCTTTTATTGACAATGCAAAGTATTCAACTGAGTAAATAATAATAGACTATGTGTAGATTTGAGAAGAATGGGAATCCCAGAACACTTCAATATGCTAATCCAGAATCTGTACATAGATCAAGAGACAGTCATTTGAACAGAACGAAGGAATATGGCCTCATTTAAAATCAGGAAAGGTCTGCATCAGAGTTTTACCCACTCACAATACTTATTTAATATGTATTCTGAGAAAATAATCTGAGAGGCTGGACTGTATAAAGCTTCAGAACTGGTGGGAGATTTATTATCAACCTGAGATATGCCAATGACACAGCCATACTGCTGAGAGAGAGGAAGACTTGAAGTGTTTGATTTTGAAGATCAGGAATTGCAGCCTTCGGTATGGATTACAATTCAATCTGAGGAATATCAAAATACAAAAAACACACAAATAACATCATGATAAACAGATTAGAAATTGAAGTTGTCAAGTGTGGTATTTATATAATCTGTCGACAATTTGAGATTTAGGAGTAAAGAGGTGAAGTTTTTCCTGTGAATCAGATTGCAGTTTGATGACCTCATATGGAGGCGTTAAGGAGCTAAATAGCTCACTAGAGGTGGAACACAGACACCCCCCCGGGAGACATTGCACCTGACAGGACAACTGGAGCTATGCTTGCGCCATGAGTTAGAGGAGCCATGTAGAGACCCCTGCCAGAGCTGAGATACTTACAATGCTACTGGATACACAAGATTTTTCCACCCACTGACCTGTGATCTTCCGGCATTCAGAATTATTATATGGCTGTGTGAGTCTAAAGATGAATTTATGGACTAGTATTGGACATGTGGGCACACATTGGACTTATGGACTTGATCTTGATCGGGCTGGGATGTTTCCTTAATGTACAGTAACTCTTTCATATAAAACTCTTTCTTACACACATATGAGTGTTTATGAATTTGTTTATCGAGTCAACCCAGACTAACACATCAAGGATTTCATCTTGTTTTGAACCACATCAATGTTCATGGAAGCAGCAGTGTGGCAGTCATGTGCTTATGTTAATTTTATGATTGAAATACAGGGGTGGAGTCTATCCTGTTAATATGGAGATAGCCATTGAGTAGCCAATGAGGCCTCTATGTTGGTATGACTTTCTCCTGAGACTTCTGGGAAATCTCACGATATTTCCCTCATGGAGATGAGAAGCTATCTCCTCATTTGTTGGGAGTTAGTCTGAGAGACTATGAATCATGGACAAGACAAGATGGCAGCATCTGAGAAGCAGGAGGAGCTGGAGGAGAGAACACACGGCTTTGCCCTGATGGAGCCAGACCTCTGAAGCTGGGGCGGCCTCTGCCAGCAATGAGTTGCTTCTGCTGTTGATGGACCCTGAGGCCTGGAAGCGAGGAGCTATGTGGAGACCCCTGCCAGCACCGGGATTCTGCACCCACAGACCTGTGACTTCGTGAGTCTGCAGGAGACTTTTTAGACTGATTTCAGGCATATGGGTTAATATGGGACTTATGACTTTGAACTGGATCGGGCTCAGTGTCCTGTTCCTCTTGTATGTAAACCTTTTCCTTATATCTATATGTGTGTCCATGAAATTTGTTCCTCTAGTCTACCCAGAATGACCCAACCAGTCAAAAAATCAAATGTTGTTATTGCATTAGGTGAATTAGATAAATTATTTGCATAAAATGTAAAAAAATATTGAAGGGCATAAGTGTCACTTTGAGTACTAAAGTGGGCCTGATCTAAACCATATTGAAGGGCATAAGTGTCACTTTGAGTACTAAAGTGGGCCTGATCTAAACCATGGCATTTTTTTTCCTTTTTTAAAAAAAACCATTTTATTGGGGCTTCATATAACTCTTTGCACAGTCCATAAATGCATGCATTATATGCAAAGCACATTTGTACCACTGATGCCATCATCATTTTCAAAACATTTTCTTCAATCTTGGTATTGACTCTTTTTTTTTACCCCATCTCCACCCCACCCCTCATGAACCCTTGATAATTTATAAATTATTATTTTGTCATACCAAATGCTATCTGATGTCTCTGGTCGCTCACTTCCCTGTTGTCCATATGCCAGGGAGGAGATTATATGTAGATCCTTATAATTGATTCCCCCTTTCTAATCCACCTTCCCTCCATCTTCCTGATGTTGCCACTCTCCCCACTGGTCCTAAAGGGATCATCTGTCCTGGATTCCCCATGTTTCTATTTCCTATCTATACCAGTGCACATCTTCTGGTCTAATCAGATTTGTAAGGTAAATTCAGATAATGATAGTGGGAGAAAGGATGCATTTTAGAACTAAAAGGCTTTTGCATATTTCATCGTTGCTAATGGCTCATCTCCTCCCCACAACCCTTCTCTAAGGGGATGTCTTTTACCATGAAGATGGACCTTGGGTTCCCAATCTGCACTCCCCATCATTTATAATGATATAATTTTTAGTTCTTCGATGTCTGATATCTGATCCCTTCAATGCCTTGTGGTCACACAGACTGGTGTGCTTCTTCCATGACCATGTGGGCTTTGTTGCTACTCAGATAGATGGCCACTTGTTTACTTTCAGTCTTTTAAAACTTCAGAGGCTTTATCTTTTGATAGTCAGGCATAATCAGCTTTCTTCTCCCCAATTGCTTATACACACCTTTGTCTTTAGGGATCATATCAGGAAGGTGGACAGGCAATGATATGATTTTTGTTCTTTGATGCCTGATAACTGCTTCCATCGATACCTTGTGGTTACATGGGCTGAAAACTTCTTTCATGTGGACTTTGTTACTTGTGAGCTATAACCATGGTATTTTCATATTTGCATATGAAAGTTGAACATTGAATAAAGACCAGAGAATATGATGAAGAATCTTAAGAATACCATACTGAAAACAAGCAAACAAACCTGTCTTGAAAGAAGTATAGTAAAGTTGGTGAAACATGGTCTCAGATATTATGTACATGTTATCAGTAGGAATTAGTCCCTAGAAAAGAACTTCATGCTTAGTAAAGTGAAAAAAGTGGAAGGTCCTTAAGATGATATATTGTCACAGTGGTTGAAACAATGGGCTTAAACATAACAATTGTGAGGAGGGAGCAGGACAAGACAGTCTATTGTTCTGTTGTACATAAGGTAACTTTGAGTTGCAACTAATTCAAGGGTCCTAATGAGTCTTTTTGCCACTGTGACAATTGCTGGGATACTCATTGAAAGGACAGTAGTTAGAACCTGACACCTTCTGAAAAGGAGGAAAACCTGAGCATCTGCTTCCTTGAAGTTTGTAGTCTGGGAGACCCAGAGTGCATTTCTACTGTGCCTTACTGGATTTTGAGTCCAAAATTGCTGAAGGGTACAAAACAACAATAGACAGTGCTACTGTTAGGCACATGGCTGATAACTATAAGGTTGATAGTTCCAAAATACTCAAGAACTCTTTGGAATATAGAATTGTGCTTTTTTTGAATATAGAACTGTGCTTTCTTTTTGCAACAAAAACTGAATTTTGTTAGTGCCTCTCTAAATTTGATGAAATTATAAAATCTCTCATAAACTTATGAAGCCATGAAAAGTTAAATGGGTTATTTTAGGGTGTTAAGTATTAGCTGCCAACAGCAGTGTAATTAGTTTGACTCTGTCATTCTATGAGAAAGATGAGTGACAGTTTTTGAAACAGTCGGGAGCCATCTACTTTGTCCTATAGGTTTTCTATGAGTCATAATTGACTTGATGGCATTGTTTTTGTTTTTTCTCAGAATTCAATTTTCTTCCCTAAATTTAAGAAGATTTGTAAAAAATGCAGCATACATAAATAATAACAAAAACACTATCAATTTCATGTCACTCACTACCATTGAGTCAATGCTGATTTATAATGACCTTATAGGACAGGATACAACTGCCCCTATGAACTTTTAAAACTGTAACTCTACAGGAGTGGAAAGTCCCATCTTTGTCCTTTGGCTTGGCTGATGCTTTTGTACTATTGACCTTACAGTTAGCAGCTCAATATATAACAATGATACCATCAGGGAAACCTACTTATATTTATTTTAGTTAGTGAAGCTCTGGTGGTGTGGTGAGTTACACATTGGGCTTCTAACCCTAATGTCAGCGGTTCGAACACACCAGTCACAAAAGTTAAAGCTTTTGTCTCCTAAGAGGATTTACAGCCTCTGGAGTGCAGGGGGAGTTCTACCTTGTCCTTTAGGATCTCTATGAGTCAGAATTGATTATCTCTACTGTACATACTGAAATTAAAATAGAATTAAGCTGATTTTTAAGCTTTTATTTCAATTAAGGAAAGCACAAAGCAAATCAATGCTCCATTCAACAGCTCATACATATTGGTTTCATTGTAATACACCACAATATAATACATATAACTCCACTTCCTCACTGTGTTTCCTTTTTCTAAGGTGTTCTTTGAGGTATCAAATATAAGCTTGATTATTTTCACAGTAAAATTATAAAATAGCATAGAACAATATATCTATAGCTTTACATAAAACTAATTAAATGGATTGCAAGCACAAATATACAAAGTAAAGCCATAAAATTGTGAAAACAAGTAGAGGTAATGTCATCCACAGAAGAAAATAAAGTAAATAAAAGCCATTATAAAAACTAAAAGCTCTTGTTCATCAAAACACTTTACCCCAAACATGGAAAGATGAGAATCTGACAATGAACAAAACCCCAAACATCTAAAAAGATATCTACATCATATATACCTGTCTGTATATATGTATGTGCATATGTGCATGTGCATCAATATGCTTAAATATATAAAACATTAAAAACACAAATAGATTGATCTTAAATTGTCAAAGGATGTAAATTGACATTTCACCTAAGAGTACATTCAAATTTCTACCAAAACAAAAGAAAATATTTTCAGCTACACTAGCCACCAGAAAGATGCAAATTCAAATCATATTAAGTTACCATTTGACTCCCAGTAGAGAGACTAAGATACATATCAAAAAATTGCAATTATTTTTGAGGATGGAAAAAAACTGGAACTTTTACCCATTGCTTATGGGAATGCACAATGTGGAAAACAGTGGGAGGATACCATATACAATTGAATGTTGAACTACCATATAACTCAGTGTGAGACTTGTACACTCTTCTAATTATACTAACACACATAATAGCTAAGAGGTGAAAGCATTCTGAATTCCCATCAGGAGATGAGTAGATCGATGTAATGTGGGACATACAGACATACAGGTATTCTACTCAACCAGGGGAGAAAGGAAAGCTTGATACATGATGCAACATGGGTTGAGCTGGTACATATACTGATTAAACTAGGCAATTTACAAATGGTGAAATAGTATGTGACTTTATATAAAATGACAAGAAATAGAAAATGTCTAGAAACCAATGTGTATTAGCGGTTACCAGGAGCAAGAGGGAGGGAAAAGGAGGACTTAATGTTGAGGGAAACACCCCACTGATTGCAGGTATAAATGCCCAATTCAGTACCTTAATAGGAATCACTATGTTTTACACCTGTAAAAAGTTGGATTGGATAAGTTGTGTGATGCATATATTTAGGATGATAACAAAAGAAAAGAAAGGAAACTAGCTGTTGAGATTAGTTATGTACAAGCAAATATCTCATGGGTTTTGGTTCTTGCTTTGGAGGTTTGGGTCATAATTTTGTAGGGAATACTATACCTTTATTTTAAAATTTTGTATACCAGGCCTTAAAATCTCGAAAGTAATCATCTAAGGCAATGCAATGTGTCTATATTTACTTAGGAAAGCAGAAGAACAAATAGATTCAAGAATGATAGGAGTCTCTGAGATCTCTAGTTAATTGCCTTTATGAACAATAACTTCCCTTGCCATAAGAACAGATACATTGCTGAGCCCTGAGAGCATAGTAGTTGAGTGTGGAACTGCAGCCCACTGGCTTGGTGGTTCAAATTGAGCAGCAGCTCTCTAGGAGCAAGGCTGGGTAGCTCCCACTCCCACCAGAAGGCAGTGATGCAAAAAAAAAAAAAAAGAATAGTAGCATTATATTCTGTGGCAGTGGTGTGCTTATGTTAATTTCATGATTGAAATGTAGGGGTAGAGTATAGCCTGTTAATCTGGACATAGCCATTGAGTAGCCAATGAGTTCTCTATGTGGGCATGGCTTTCTCCTGAGACTTCTGGGAACTCTCGCGATATTTCCCTCATGAAGATGAGAAGCTATCTTCCCCAGTGGTTGGGAGTTAGTCTGAGAGATGATGAATCACAGACAAGACAAGATGGCAGTGTGCGAGAAACTGGAGGAGCCACTGGAGAGACCACATGGCTTTGCCCCGATGGAGTCAGACCTCTGAAGCTGGGGCAGCCACATGGAGACCTCTGCCAGTGAAGAGTTACTTCTGCTATTGATGAACCCTGAGCCCTAGAAGTGAGGAGCCATGGGAAGACCCCTGGCAGTGCTGGGACTCTACACCCACTGACCTGTGACTTTGTAAATCGGAAGGAGACTCTATAGACCGATATCAGGCATATGGGTTAATATCGGACTTATGACTTTGTACTGGACTGGATTGGGATTTTTTTTAATGTCCTATTTCTCATATATAAACCTTTTCCTTATACCCATATGCATGTCTATGAAATTTGTTCCTCTAGTCTGCCCAGACTAACACACTTGCCATAAGAAGAGAAGCATTGCTGAGCCCCGGGAGCATAGTGGTTGAGTGTGGGACTGTGGCCCAGTAGCTTGGCGGTTCAAATCGAGAGGCAGCTCTCTAGAAGCAAGGCTGCATAGCTCCCACTCCCACCAGAGGGCAGCGATGCCCCCCCAAAAAGAAAAGAAACATTAGGTCGTACCCAGCTACTACTACATAATTTTTGTTCCAGTATCTTCTAGTTAGACTCATGATCAAAAGGGTGACAATCAAGAATAGAATTTCAAATTCTCTGAACTTTTTGGAGTAATGAACACCTTTTACCCTGGGTGTGTTGAGTAAAATTTATTAGGATGGCACTTATGCCAAATGCTAAGAACTATGCAAATAGAATATATGTAACAGTAATAATGTGATTGGTCAACATTCTTACCACAATCAGTGCTCTTTTCCCATGGGTATATAGATGAGCCATCTTTTAAGCAGTAAAGAAACAAAGAGGAAAAACTCTGGTCTATCAGAAAAGCAAATTCCAGATCTCTCTCTAAAATGAGAGAGCTTGAGACAACAGATGGTGACATAGAAACCGGGGGCAGAGGAAGAAGCTAAGTACTAAGACTACAGCATTGTGAGCCTGAGTGACAGTCTAGGTCTTTGGTCCACAGAGGCAGAAGCCAAGGGACAATGTAGCAAAGAGGATGAGGACCAAAGAAATCCTTGGTTGCTGGCTAAAAGAGGTATAGCTGTAGACCCATTACTACATTCCTATTGTTTACTGATTCTCACTTGTGGCAACCATATTAGACAGATTTCTCTAGAGAAACAAAGCCAGAGCACTAATAATTATATGTATATTTAGATAGATAGATATCTAGCATAAGAAATAAACAGCGATACAATGGCTCAGTGCAACGCACTTCCCCAAGATAACTAATACACTTGCAGTCCTTCAAGTCTTGAGGGCTGCCAGGTAGTCCTCTGTAGAGCAATTCAGGCTATTTGGTCACAGGCAGCACACAGCAAGGCAGGAAACAGCAGTCAGGCAGAAGACAGCGTCCCACAGTCCCCAGCTCTAGAGAGGTATACTTCAGTAGTGTGGCAAAGCAGACCTTGAAGGAACCTTGTCCATAGATTAGTGTCACATGGGTAGTGTTGCTTGCAAACCGAGGAACCGAACAAGTAAGGTAGCTGCACATTAGTCTGAAGATCCAAGGCAGAGAGAAAGGTCAGGCTCATGGAGTCATTTATATCTTTGTCTTCCAATTAATCTCACGTGTTCCTTGGCCATGTTGGCACAACAAATCTAACACAGTAATCTATTAACTTCTTAAATTGATGTTCTTGTTGTTAGTTGTCATCAAATTGGCTTCAACCCACAATGGCCCTGTGCACAACAGAATGAAATCCTGTCTGGTCCTGCACCATTACACAATTTTTCCTGTGTTTGAGCCTCTTTTATGCAGGCACTGTTTGAATCCATCTAGTTTTTTCCCTATGATTCTTTATCAAGCATAATATCCTTCTCCAGACTGGTCTTCCCTGACAACTTGTCCAAAGTATGTAGGATGAAGTCTGACTATCCTTATCCTTATCCCTAAGAACCTCTCAGGCTATACTTCTTCCAAGACATTTGTTGTCATCACAGTCCGTGGAATTTTGTGTATTCTTCCTCAGAATTACATTTCAAATCCACCAACTTTTTATATGCATATGACACAAATGAAAATACCATGTGGACTAAGTTAGGTGCAGATTTGTCCTCAAAGTAACATTCTTGATTTTCAACACTCTAAAGAGATTTGGACAGCAGATTTTTCCCATTGGACTAGTCTTTTCTTTTTATTGACTCCTGCTTCCAAGAGCCTTGAGCCTGTATCCAAGAAACCAAATATTTTTGACAACTTCAATATTTATTCTACTTATCATTATTACCTATGGGTTCATTTGAAAAGATTTTAGTTTCTTTACATTGAGATATAATTCATACTGAATTGCTTCAAGCCTTTCTCACTTAAAACATGCAGGGCTGTATGTATCATCTACATATTGCAGGTTGTTAATAAGCCTTCCTCCAATCCTGATGTCTCATTCTTCTTCATATGGTCCACTTGATATGATTACAGGTTGAACAAGTATGATGTGAGGATGCAACCCTATTACACACCATTCATGATTTTAAAGCATGGGCTATTTCTTTGGTATATTCATACATCTACCTTTTGATCCATGTATAGGGTTCACATGAGCATAGTCAAGTGTTCTTGAATTTCTATTATTCTCAAAGCTATCCATATTTTGACATTAACCACATAATCAAATTAACTGGCAACATAAGCAAATATCTTTCTGGTAGTCTCTCCTTTCACCCAAGATCTATCTGATATCAGCAATGATATCCCTTGTACTACATCCTCTTTTGAATCTGGCTTAAACCACTGGCAGCTCCCTTGCAATATATTGCTGTAAGCATTGTTGTATATTCTTCAACCAAATATATAATATGAACAATCTGTTGGGTTACCTTTCTTTGGAATAGGTACAAATATGAATTTCTTCCAGTCAGTTGGCCAAGTAGTTGTCTTCAAATTTCCTGGCAAGGAGGACTGTTTCCAGTGCTTTATCAGCCTGTTGAAAAATTTCCATTTATATACAAATATAACAATATTTCTATATTATAAAACATATCTTATATAGTGAATGTTTGAACATTATATATCTATAGAAATTCTTCATATATACACATAAATCTATAAATGGTGTGGTTAGGTTATTGAGGCCACTCTGTCTCATATAGACCCAGAGTACAACAGAATTAAACACACACATCTTTATTCCTCTCCCCATTTTGCTAATTTAAAATATAATAATGATAATAATGTAGCCATGGTTTTAAAGAAGAATTGCCTATTTCATGCCCATGTCAAGAAAAAAATGGAAAACTTCTGTGACTACCTTGAGGTAGAGGTGAGGGTAATGTAAAAACTGACCCCAAAGGTGGCAATGTCCAGAAAAGTTGGCTGTAGTGTTATTAATGGCAATTAATTTCAGTTAATGTCAAATAAATGTAAGCATGGGAAGGCATGGTTGTGTATTCATTATGCATGGAACTGCCATACAAAGATTGATAGTTCAAAACCAACAACTTCTCCTTGAGAGAAAGCCTAAGCTCTCCCATTAACAAACACTGTCTTAGAAGGTTGGAGGCAATTTCACCCTCTCCTGTATGGTGGTTTGAGCTAGCATCAATTCACTGGGATGGAGTGAGAGGTATTAAAGAATGTATTGAAGAACAAGAGTAAATAATTTTAAGAATTACTGTCTCTCTTTTAGAGCTGAAGAAACTAGAATTTATAGGTGTTAACATTATACTACTCTTTAAGAATGAAATTGAACATTTTTTTATGTTTGAGTTCAAGGTTCATAACATATCCTATCCAAAAGAATGTTGTTAAGCCCACAGTTAAATTTCTGGTTTTATTGAAAGGCATGCTTTTATTTAGTGATATGTTTTCATTTTTATTCAGGTGCTTGTTAAGACAAAACAGGTTTTGAATCATTGTGATCAATATTATCTTTAGATGCTTATCTTTGCTTAAATTCTTCTATGTTTAGGCATGCTCCCTAAGTGCATACTGCTCTTTGTTAAGTCTTTGTTAGTGCTGACTGACCATCACTGTCCCCCAGGTTCCTTTGTCTATTCCGAAATTTTAAAGAAAATCTCAGGGTTGAGCGTCAATGAATAATGCTGCAAAACCAAAAGAGAACATGTGGAGTAAATAGCAGCCTGAAAAAAAATAAGATGAGGGAAAGCCAATAAGAGATGCAGACAAAGACAGGCCATGTTTAGAGATTAGAAACCCTGAGGAAGTAAAACAAATAGATAAAAATATGAATGTGATCAATAATCTGTGGGAGGTCAAAATTGTCATACTAGTGTAAGACATACCCATTGTCCTACTCCCTGACCTTACCCACCATTTTTTCTATGCTGATTCATGCCAACTTGTTTGTCCAGAAAATAAAAATAAAATAGCACATCAAGTATTTTATAATTAACTGTTTTGTGAAGCTGAGAACTTTGTGCAGGTTCAATATAAATCACTGACCAAGACAAAACAAAAACGGATTATACCGAGTGCTATTTCAATTTTAGTAAAATATGTGGTCACAACATTATACTGTCTTTTAATATAAAATTACTTCATTTGCCAGATATTTGAAATACCTGTTTTCACTTAAAATTAGGCAACATATTACTCTAATTTGATAGAATTATAGTCATATAAAGTTTAAAATTTAAGACATTTCTATAAATTCCAAGTTGTTGAGATATTGGTACTCCAATTTGTGCCACATATACTCATACATATATATGCATAATTAATGAAGTGATCATTACATATACAAAATCTAGAAACCTGCATTCCCAGGATATTAGAATATCCCATGTTTACCTTTTACAATAACTACCTATACTTCCACTGCAATAATTACCGCTAGTCAGGCTTCTGTAGTAATATATAATTTTTAGAAAATGTTACTTGCTTTTATTTATAATTTTACCAACTATGCATTCCACCCTAAATAAAATGTCATAGTTCTTGCCATTTTGCATTTAAATATACTACTTTGTGTTCACTACTTCTGTTGGTCAGTAAAAAAAATACACGTGTCTTTTCCAAGTTTTTAAGTATATGTGTAGGTTATTTTTAATATAGATTATTTCATAATATGAATAAGTTTCTCTGAATTGGATGAATGACTATTATTTATAAATTTATGTTATCAATTATAATTAATTATAACCAAAAATAGCATTATAATCAATGTCGTTATAGTGCAGTCATGTAATTGTCTTTTAATGATCTTGTACCTGTATTTTTCAATGAGTATATCAATAAGAGTGCAATTTAAGAATTCTAGGTATGTGTCTTAGAAGTCCAGCAGAGTGCTTCTTAGAGGCAGGGATGGCAAGCC
Organism: Nesogale talazaci; assembly: GCA_004026705.1. NCBI lineage: Eukaryota > Metazoa > Chordata > Mammalia > Afrosoricida > Tenrecidae > Nesogale > Nesogale talazaci. The sequence continues at coordinate 215,966 of PVJH01000424.1, read as the reverse complement.
TTTGTCTTAAATACTTTGGGCAAGTTAGAAGGAGAGAATAAACCCTAGAGAGGGACATCATGAAGGCTCAGTGAAAAAGAAACTGGCCCCCAATGAGATGGATTCACACACACATTGGCCGCAACTACAAGGTCAGCCACAAAACCTGGTTGTGGGTCCTGCTCAGGACCCTGTGACATTTCTTTCTGTTGTGTGTCAGGTAAATAACAGTTGGAACCAACTAGAAGACCACAGCAACAAAAACAGACGTGTATTTTCACATTTCATTTTAACACTACACCATTTCCTCTACTCCAATTAATAGTTTCTGAGATTGTTTTTGTCAATTGATTCATAATCCAAAAGTAAAATATTCTTTGACTAGTAATCAAAACTGGTAACATCATTTACATGAAAACTTCAGTTGGCCTAGTTATACTTCTTGATTCCTGTGGTTTGGCATTTGGCTTATGGCTTTGTGCTTTCTGATGTGGCACATGTTTCAGGTTAGTGGATCTGTCATATTACGAGGTGACAGTTTTTGTTTGTTTTTCCTCCCAGAAAGAGTACCCATTGATTTTATCATTATTTTTTATTTTAAATTATTTGTAATGTGTTTTATTTTTTCTCAAAATCACTTTATTGGCAGCTAATCTGGATAGCATACCATTCCACAGATCATTCACATCAAATCTTAGTAATATTTCTCTTAAAATAAATTCTAGATATTATGAGTAGACTCTTAATCAGAAACCTTGATATTGGTCTAATTGCATGTGTTTTTCATTCATTGTTTCACCCTGTCATATCAAATGTTTTTATGAAGTTGCATGTAATCTTTGCCATTGGAACAATATATTTTCTTTTCAATGTTTTAGAATAAAGTTGGACTATGTGCTCAATTGATACCATATATTAAATTATTTATTTAAATAGTCTGGAATATCAGAGTCACTGCACATGGCTTAAAGGTGATATGACATAGAGATTCAACAGTGGTTTTAGGTAAATGTAGAAAAACAACATTCTAAAATAAATTGAAGGGGCTGAGCCCTGGTGTCATAGTGGTTGAGTGCAGGACTGTGGCCCACTGGCTTGGCGGTTCACATCCAGCAGCAGCTCTCCAGGAACAAGGCTAAGCCTTCCATTCCCACCAGAGGACAGTGACCCCCCCGCCACACACACAAAAAAAAAGAAAGAAAGAAAATGATGGCAACAAATGTAAAAATGTGCTTGACATGATGGATGGATGGATGGGTGGATGGATGGATGGATGAATTGTGATAAGAGCTGTATTAGCCCCCAGTAAAATAATCTAAAATACTAATAATAAAATGAATTGAGGGAAGTAAGCAAAATTTTTAGAATGAAAATAACCACACAAAATAGCCACCTTATCAGATTCTAAGTCACACAATTCTGGATTCCTTATAAGCAGAAAAATAAATAGCATGAAGCAACCTGAACCATCAGACTATGACAAAACTGAAATTAAATCAGTTCGTAAAGTTGGTATGCTCAGTAGAAAATTGATAAAAATTTCTGAACCCATACAATAATTCTGAAAACACACAGTGAAATTTACAGTATCCTTAGGTCTATAATGATCAGATGGAGAAATGCCAAAGATCTTTGCTACAATAATCAAAAAAGTATCTAAATTAAATGCACTGACAAGAAAAGATGGAATATCTGAAAATAGAAGTCACATTTCAACCTAAATTCGGTTTTGAGATTATGGAGAATTCCTATTATTAATAGGAGAATCTTCTCAATAAAAAAAAATGACACTGACCTTAAATGATATTAAACATATATTTACACACTTTTTTTTGTGCAAGGTGCCCATGCCCCAGCACCTGCCTGAGGACTTGATGGAGAAGCTGATCACGTACCAGCTCAGCATGCTAGCGCTGCGGGAGGCTCACAAGGACCCAGTTGCCCAGATGGGGAGCACAGACGAGACTCCCATCTGCCTCGAGGTGCGGTCTCGGGTGACCGTGGACAACCAGGGCGGGAAGCCCATGTTGGTCAAGACTCCGGGATGGGAAAAACTGAAAACAACAGCCATGTTTGGCGTCCTGGCGGAGAGCAGGAAGCTCCCACCATACATCATCCTGAGAGGCAAGTTCCCGAGCTGGATGGACATCCTTTGCTACCGATACGGGTGGATGACGGAGGAGCTGATGCAGGACTGGCTGGAGATAGTGTGGAGACGGAGAACTGGCGTGGTGCCCAAGCAGCGGTCGTGCAGATCCTGAACGGCTTCCGGGGCCACGCCACCAACTCGGTGAAGAGCTGCATGGAGAGCATGAACACCGACATGGTCATGATCGCTGGGGGCTTGATCTCCCAGCTGCAGGTGCTCCACGTGGGGGTCAACAAACCCCTCAAAGACAGCGTGCAGGTCCAGAACCCGCCGCTGAGTCTGACGGGGAACACCAAGAAGTCTCGGCTTGGCCTCTTCCTGGAATGGGTCATGGTGGCCTGGAATAGCATCCCCAGAGAGTCCATCATGCAGGGGTCCAAGAAATGCCACATTGCCAGCAACCTGGAAGATGAGGATGACGTCCGTTAGACTTTGACAGCAACCTGCCAGGTGGCGTGGAGCAGGTCAGGGAATGTGATGTGGAGAACATGGCTGAGACTAACTGAGCAGAACTTGGAGTAAAAGGAACATTGAAGACAGCTACCGTATCAGAAGAAAATCCTCTAGAAGATTTTTGGCATTGGGCAAAGCAGGACATGGCTGTGGTGCCATAACAGCCTGGACTTGGACAGCAGCCTGTGCTTCCTTTCCTGGGTCACACCCCAGTCCCACATGCACGAGGTCACACGCAACTAGGAATTGTGATCGCCAGAAAGGTGGTCAGAGAGGAAACTGCGTCTGCCCTGCTTCTCAGTTTGTAGGAGTCCCCGCGTGCCCACCATCCCAAGGACCCTGTAAATAGGAGGCAAGATCCTGCCCAGAAACTGTTTGCTCAGCCCCAACAAGAGACTCATCAGCAGACACAGCTCTGCTGGTGTCCTGTGTGCACACACTCCCGTCACGTGTTCCCTCCTGCTTTTGAAAATGCGTCCAAAGGTAGACTTTGCTCTCACACAGATCAAGACTATAGAGAAGGTTCTGAGGAAACCTTGTGTTGGGTCACGTGTACGCCTACTACTTACACGTCTCCTTTTTTGGGTAAAACTAGTATCTCTCTTTGGGAGATGTTAACATAACAAAATTAAGACATATTGGCCTGGTGCCAGCAGATGTTTTTTTCTATAGAGTAACTAGGCTAGTGTGGAAGATGGAGGTTAAAATAAACTATTTTGTTTATTTATCTCCCCCTATATATATGTATTAGTATATATTAGTATCTTATATGTATGTAAGTGTGTATGTATGTATGTATGTATGCATTAGTGTCATAGACAGACCCCTGACTCCTCAACTCTCTTTGACTTTCTGCAACTACACATCACTATGCCTTGATGAATGGTTTCTAACAGTTTTCCAGAGGTAAATTAGAAAGGCCACTGAAGGTACTAAACATACATTAAAGATCCGATTGGTCTTTTCTAATAGAAAAAAAACAGCAGAGAGGCCACCTTTAAAGTTAACAAACACAAGTTGGTATGTTTTTAATGTGATTTGTTTGAAAATTCTCCTACATATGGTTTTCATTCTCTTATAGAAAAAAGTCAAACTATTTTCAGATATGCTATGTTTATTAGAAAAAAAATTAAGAAGAGTGATGCTTAATGTGGTATGTAATCGGAGATGAGAATAATAAATTGCAATATATATAAAATATTCACTTTTTCTTGATATTTCACTTTATTATTTAATATGAAGATGTTTACAAACAAAATCAAAGAAGCTTTATTAAAACTATCAAAATACAAAGTTACTGTTTCTTAACTTACTATCTTATCTAGGTCTATACACTCTGAAGTTGATGTTTACAACTCTCTAACCCTTACCTTTAGAATGTTGCACTCAGATTTATACTGTCAAAATGACAGTGTTAGCATCCTAGAGAGATTGAAATTGTTTATTTTCTAGATATTTTAAATTTTGTTATCACAAATATGTCTGAATGGTCAGGATCAGAATGTAGGGTGGATAGGATAAGATTTCTATATGAGATTCTCATATGGCAGGTGTGTCTACCATCCAAGAATCAACAGGTACATTATCATAAAATAAATAAATAATAAATTGTCCTACATTTTTTAAATTTTTCTAACTAACACATTTTTATGTTTTCTTAAAAGTTTGTCTTAATACGCACTTATGATCCTCATGTATTCTCTAAGAAAATCTATTGAAATCATTTCTTGGGAACTTTAAAAGAACATTCACCACAAATTTCTGACCTGAACTTTCTGCCTTGAATTTAGCTGCCGTAGCAGATCTCCTTTGAAATTACTGTGAATTATGACCTTTTTTTCAGGTGTTCTTAAAACCTGTAGATCTTTACCTGAGCAGATAGTCTCATCTTTCTCATACAAAATGACTGGTAGCTTGGAACCATAGATTTTGCACTCAGTATCCCAATGTTTAGACCACATCCTTAGACTAATGCTTAAACCATGAAGGTTCTTTCTTGAAAAGACTTAACAAAACACAAAAGCAAAATCAAACTCACCTCCATCTAATAGATAATGACCTTTTCAGGGTGCATGGAACTGCTCCTGTGAGTTTGAGAGACTCTCTTTACAGAGTAGAAAGGGTTATCTTTATTATTTGGTGGTTAGGAAGTACTGACCTTGAGGTTAACAGTCAAATATGTAACAACCACTCCACTGAAGCTCTTAAGACAAACGTATTACTGAGGGAATTTGTTTGCACAACTCTTCTTAATATAACTGAACAATTAAATAGTCTGATATGTGAAATTGTCTGATATGTAGAGTTGGATTGTCATTTGAAGGAATCCTTTAGAGCACTGAGATGAGAAATTCAAATTACTGGCTAAGTCCGAAGTGCCCTAAAAGAAACTACACCAATGTACATGTCCACTCTCAGTATTTGAGAGATCCTAAACATTATGCCGTGGAGACCTGGTCACAGAGTGGTTACCTGTCGTGCTGCTAACTACAGGTCAGCAGCTTGAAACTACCATCTGCTCTTAGGGAGAAAGATGGGCTTTTCTCCATCTGTTAAGAGTTAGTCTTAATTCACAAGAGCAGTTTTACAGTCTTATAGGGTCTTTATGAGGCATCAGCATTTATTTGAGAGCAGTGAGTGAATGGGAGTGAAGCAAAAGTTACTAACTGCAAAGTTAGTGGTTCAAGTCTAGTTACTGATCAGTAGGGGAAAGATGAGATCATCTCATCCTGTGAAGATCTACAATCTCAGAAACCCCAAGGAGCAGAACTATTCTGTCCTGTCTTTGAGCCAGAATCTATTCAATGGTAGTGGGTTTGAAATTGGTGTAGTTATCCAAACCCTCAACAACATTTAAGTTATTTTTAATATTTAGTATTAGGATGTCACCAACAAAAATTTGTTTTCCATTCAAATTTAATTTACATTTTCAGATAACAAATTACCTTCTTGAATCTTCATTTGCCTTTGCATTATCCTTCTCTGTGACTTTGTTATTAAAACTTTATTTGATTTTAACATTAGTTCTGTATTATTGATTTGTAAAACTGCTTTTCCTAATTAAGGGCCCTTTATCAATGATAAAAATATTATAGATTACAGTTAGTTTTCTCACTCGGCTCATTATGTCTGTTACTAGTTCTTTATTTCAAGGTGATTTGCTTATACTTTAATGCTCCTTTAAGAAAATTTCCCTTAGATTGAAGTAATAAAAACATTATTTTTATTGATATTCTCAAATTCTTAGAGATTCACTTTTAATTTTGAGGCCATTCTTTATTTATTTAAAAATCAAATTTATTACTAAATAAAAATCCTATTTATTTGTTTTTTTCTCTCAATGTCGTTAGTTGCCACCAATCGATTACAACCCGTGGTGACCCTGTATATGACAGAACCAAACACTGGACAGTCCTGGGCCTTCCCCACAATTGTTCCTCAATGCCCATGCCCATGGTTTCAGCCTGTCAATCCATATTAATGAGGGCCCTCCTCCTTCTCACTGCACCTCCACTGTAACAAGCATGCCTTCCTTCTCTAGAAACTGGTCTCTCCTGGCACTATGTCCAAAGTATGTAAAAGGAAAAGTTCTCCTCCAAAGTAGGAAGCCATGTCCTTTGATGTCTACTAGTCTGGAAGCTACACTGAAACCTGCTCATTTTGGGTGACCCTATGATATTTGATATGCCAGGAACATCACTCTGACATCACAGCAACTCAGAAGCCACCATGATATGACAAAGTGACAGACAATATTGGTTTTACCCAATAAGTTAAGTATTTGTCACCTTTTATTCAAAAGCCCATTCTCTCCTTAACTACTAGAATACCTCTAGCATTGTGCAAGTATCTATATATTCATAGTTTTGTTTCTAGGCTCCCTACTTTGTTGCACTTTTTTACCATCTGTGATCATACTACATTAATATATGCTTACTTATCCTAGATTTACAATCAATCATCGTTTAAAGCAGCATGGTCTTCCCATCTTTATTTCTGTCAAAGATATCTTAATAACTCTTAATTTGTTGCATTACCATAAACATCTCACAATCAACTTGCTAATTACAATAAAAAATACCAATATTTAATTTGCTTGAGATTACAGAAGAATTTGGAATATCCATTATCTTAAAAGTTTCTCTGGTGATATATAGAGGGCTGTGCATTGTTGCTAACTGCAAGGGCAGCAGTTTGAACCCAGGAGCCACTCCATAAAAGAAAGATAAGGCTTTCTGTATCCTAAAGATTTACATTTTTAAGAACCCAAAGGAGTAAATCTACTCTGTCGTATAGGGTTATTTTGGGTCAGAGTAGATTGTATGGCAGTATTTTTGTTGTTGTTTTGCTTACTATTGCTTTATTATATTAAAAAGGAAACTTCTTTGGGGTAAAAGCTAGGCTGTTCACCAAAAGTCTTAAAAAAAAACAGCTTTTCTTCAGAAAAAAGATGAGACTACTGACCTTGTAAAGACTTACACTCAGGGAAACTCTTAGTGTAGTTATGAATCAGAATCAATGGCAATGAATTGATCATTGTAATACTTCTGATATATATCTCCATTTTACTAAAGCTTGGTATTTACTAAAGATGGCATTACTATCTTCCAATATGAGCTAACCATTTCTTTACAGAAATGTTTTTTTTTTCATGTCTTGCCTATCTGATGTCTTCCTTTTTCTCCTTGTTTGTTGCCCATTCCCGTGGGAGAGAATTATAGATAGGTCATTGGAACAATATTGTATCTATTATCTAATTTTTCTTCATAATGCAGTATATTTTACATCCTGACTGATGCATGTAATTAGCAATTTCTTGTCTTAGAATTATGCAGTTCCACATTTCTTCAGAATTAAAGTTGGTATAAATAAGTGTACTTTGAGTATTTTTCTTTTATCATCAATTGGCCTTTAGTATATAGATCTTCCCTTTCTATAATTCAATCACATCAAGTAGAATTGTTCAATTGCTAACACAATCAGTTTCCAGATACTTTTTTTCTACATGGACACCTTGAAATCATCTCCCTTTTACTCCTACACCTGCGCCCCCCCACTGTACATTCCACCCCCTGAAACCTTTATTCTCTTTGCTGCCCCCATAAACTCATCAGCATTACTTGATGTATCAAATTGTGGCTGTTTTTCCCCCTTTGCATTAATATGTTTCTTTTTGCCATTTGTCTATTAGAACCTATCACTTCATTAAGAAATTACATAATGCTTTTACTCTAAATAAATTCAGCTTAGAATAAATGTAGCCTCTTCCAAATGCACCATTCATGACTCATAGCTTTGAGTTTGGAAGGAATGTTTGAGCAGCATATTCATTGCTTTCGTTAGTTAATTAAGAACAATATGCATACTGTTGCATTGGGTATCACTAACAAAGTATTTCATGTGCCAGTGTTTTCCCGCTGAAGAAAATGTTACTCCAGAGAGAACGTTTGATCCTATTTGGAGACATTTTTGAAGATTATAACTTGGCGTTGCTATTAACAACTAGTGGGCCAGGCAGGTTGCTAATAAGCTAAAATGCACAAGGTAATTTCTTGTCCAAAATATCTGAAAAACCCTATTCTAGCTGAAACTAGCTGTAATTTAACTATTCAAGGTAATATACAGTTGACTCTTGAAATAAGTGACTCAATTTATTCATTTTATATCTATGGAGGTACATTTCTGGGTGATAATTAATCTGATAATTTTAAGGAATAGTAATTAACTTGAAACAGTTTGTATAAAAATGTTTTTCATTTATATTTGAAAAGTTTACCCAATAAATAAGTCAAATTGCATGGTATTCCTAAAAAGACTTTAAAATGACAGTGGAACTAGATATAAAAGGAATTGTTTACATTGTACTAATTTGCAGTTTTGCTATTTGTAAAAATAGTGAATTAATATTATGGGAAAGAGTTTGTTCTTTTCACATGATTTGGGAGTATTGAATGATACCATTGTTAGGATCCCTAACACAGAGATAGTTACTTAATCCTAATGGATTTTTGTACTTTTTAAGTGATGGATTGTTTTCATAGCTTATAAATCAAAGTGATTGCTGTTTTAATCATATGTCCTTATGAAGAAAAAAAGAAAGTAAATCTGTGATAATCTAACATTAAAGGTAAAGCTATTAACTAGCCCTGTATCTTCAGTTTCCAAAACAAAAATATATATGAAAATACTTCGAATAAATATACCAAGAGAGCACAAACTTACACATAAATAAAAAATTACTCATAAATTATCAAGGGTTTATGAAGGAGGGAGGAGGGGAAAGGAGGGGGAAAATGAGGAACTGATACCAAGGGTTCAAGTAGAAAGAAAATGCTTTGAAAACGATAATGGTAACATATGTACAAATGTGCTTCAGACAATGGTTGGATGGATGGATTGTGATAAGAGTTGTATGAACCTACAATAAAATGATTAAAACTACAATATTAGTGAAAATTGAAATTTGTAGAACCATGGAAAACAAAATTATGTATAGATTTTCAGGCAGACGCTTATCTCTATGGTGTTTATATATGTTGTCAAAGAATGAAGCATACAATCTTGCTGAATGACCTTCATGTAAAATTCCCATATTATTACTCCATAAATCTCACCTATCTTCATTAACGGCTATTCCCTCATTATGATGATGATAATAATAATAATAATAATAATAATAATAGTCATTTTCAGTCTTGTAGTGGTTAAAAGCAATTCCTATTTATGGAAGGGTTTTAAATTTATAAAGCTTATTTAACTTGCTGCATAATTGGCTATAACTTTTTGAGCTCTGTTGGGAAAAATTATTATATACTATTAAGATTTGGAAATTGAGCATGAAAGATGGAGGGATGTGGGTAGTAAATGGCAATGTCCGTCGTGATACCAAGATCCTTGAACTCCACTTCAAGTTCTTTTCCAATAAACCACAATTTGTATGTTGATGCAATAAATAAAAAAGTATTTATTTTAAAAACCATTTATTGGAAATTAATATAGGTATCATTCTGTTCCATACTTCAACCACATCAAGAAATATTGTATGATTGCGACCACATCAGCTTTAGACAATATTTTCCTTCTTGAATTCTTTGACATCAGCTGCCTTTTACCCTAACTGTCCCTAGGTTTCATTTACTGAAAAACAGACAAACATTTAACAAAAATCCAACAGGGTGATCTCAATGACAAAACATATCCAGTTTGAGATAAATCCCAGTATGGACAAACAAAAATCAAAGATATACAGACTATATTGAAAACCACATCAGGCCTAACATGCATCAGAGGGGTGAATCACTAAACAGGTTTTAACTGTTCAATTCCGGTTTGCCATTTTGATCTTCTACAGTCATCTCTGCACTGCACCCTTATTTGGTATCCCATTTTTTCCCATTCTTTTACTATTGATAGAGTGAAATCAATGAATTTCTTATGCAGTTCCCACAAATATAACTTGCATTCCCCCTGTCATCTATAGCATCTGCAAACCAGATTCTTGCTATTTCCTCCTTTCATAAACTGTCATCTCATTTAATTAGCTGAACTATTTATGCTTATGGAAATATTACTGTCTTACTAATGAAGATTCTAAGAATCTCTAGTGTGAGACTTGGGCTCAGATGAGAATCAAAATAAGGTTTGTGTTTTGATCAGTCAACTGCTCTGAGGAAGAAAAGACCAGGTTATCTGCTCCCTTAAAGGTTACAATTTTGGAAACCCATGAAGCAATTCTGTTCTATGATGCAGGGTTTCTGTGAGTTAAAATTTATGGTATACATCCATGGAAGTTCCACTGTGTAAATCATTACCTCCCAAGGCCACTTCCAGACTTTGGTATGTCTCTACAGTTTTCACAGATACATGATTCCAGTCTTGAAATGACTATTTCAGTCCTGCTTTTTGTAAAAGCAATACTATACCTATCAGATTCTCTAGAATTTCCTAATATATTCAGGGATGAGGAAGAAAGCTGGTCATTTTGTTTCTAACAGATTCTTCCCAGGACACAAGATGCACTTCCTTGCAGTAATGGGCAACAGAAAGTTTGAGGTAGCTTTTCCTGTAGTGCAGTGTCCTTGTCTTGTTATTAGGTTAAACAAGAAAGTTTGGAAATAAAATTAAACAACATGCTGAGAATATAAAAGGCAAATAAACAAGTATATTAATGTAATGGCTTTGAGACTATTCTTTGAAGTTTCCATCACTGCCCACTTCCATAAAACTCCATTCAGTGATTGGAATTTGAAGTGGTAACGGATCCTTGTCTGGATGATTTGTAACTGTTTACCTTGTGAAAAAAACGCACCCAGAGGTAGATCACTGCACACCCATAGATCAACTTGACCCAGCACTTAAAAGCCACAATCATCCTTGCTATTTGAGTACATTCTTCCTTGCATTTCAGAATTCAAACCATCTTTGATTGTTTTGTCTATTAATGATCTGAGGTGCAGCTGCACAAGTCAGCAAGGTCTGAATTTCTTTCTCCATTTGTTTTGGCCGTGTCATGAGAAGGAATTTCATGAACTCTTCTAGCAACTCTCATCATGTCTATCTGGGCAGTCCTGAGGAGAACTGCCACTCCGGTACTGAGCTAGCAAAAATATCTAAAGACAGGATCTCTTCACAAAATTAAAAAAAAATGTGAACATAAGAAGAATTGGAAGACTTGGAGCTTGTTTTGCATTTCATGGACGAGGTATAGACTCCGATGCAGAAAATTGAAACACAATGAATACTCTGCACAAGTATGTATGTATTCAGTTAAATTTTTGAAAATTCTGTGCACACCTGTATGTATACACAAGTGTACAAACACACACACATTTGCTCTGACTCTGCTATCCTGTTTAAGGGGATTGGGCCAAACTGGATAAAATTTCATTTTGATTGCCTGTTCCTCAAAGACAATTTTGATAGCTCATTTTTATTTTTCTCCTATTTTCTAGAAACCCAGCCCTCTCCTCAAAATCTCTTCAAACAAAATAAGCAATGCATCACAAATATCTCTCAAATTCTGTACTAAGAAGTCATGTAAATTCTTTCTTTACACTCAGGAAGCTGATTGGCTTCCTTCAGTAGAGGAGCCCCGTGCCTTAATGGTTACTATTTACACTGGAAACCACAAGATGCGCAGTCTGAATCCAGCCTTGCTACAGTTCCAGAACCCACCCCACCTACGCCCACCCCCGAGCAGCAGTTTTACCCTCCCCCAAAGAGTTGGCCATGCTCAATGGCAGTGAGCTGTTTTTTTTTTTTCCTTCAGGAACTGCATTGTCCAATAAGGTCTTAGTCAGAACTCCTGTAAAGTAAGCAAGGAAGAGATGGGGCTATGAGGTAAATTAGAAAGAAAATTCCACCTGTTCATCTATGAGACGATTTCTTCCTTAACCATTGAGGAGAAGTGAATATATAATCGCAAACTACGATACATTTTGAGAAACCACTTTTCAGATATTCTCCTATTAGCTTTATGCATGAGAACTCATCTAAATCTTAGAGAATAAATATCAGTTAAACATATAAAAGTACAGGAATACATTTATATATGTGCTTATATTTATATTTATGTTCATTTAAAACTTTTTCAAGCTATTTTTTTTGGCGGGGGGGGGTGGCATCACTGCCCTCTGGTGGTCGTGGGAGCTACCCAGCGCTCCTCCTGAGAGCCACCACTAGATTAGAACCTCCAAACCTGCGGGCCGCAGCCCTGCACTCAACCACTTACACCACCAGGGCTCAACCCCAAGCTATTTCATTAGTACCTAATCCAGACATCACAATTTCCATAGTTCAATCACATCCATAATTCAATCGGTATTGTACAATTTGTATCAATGTACCATCCATAGTTCAAGCAGTATTGTACAATTGGTATCAATGTCAGATTCAGAACATTTTCTTCCTTCCTGAACTTCTTGAGATCTACTCTCCTTTGGCCCTGATCTCCTCCACCGGACCTTCTTGTTGTTTTTAATAGGCTCACCTATGTTGAGTGTCATAAACTGAAAGGCATAGAAAATACATAACAAAGACTGAAGAAGGCCACCCACATTGAAAAACTACAACCCAGAATATGTAAAAAAAAAAATCGAGCCGAAAGTGTTTCAGCGGTTTTAACTTTACATGTCAAATTCATCATTTTAATCTACTCTTGTCCTCTCCAATACTCGGTCTGATAACCACGCTATGCCCATCTCTCTAGAGGAAAATCACCAGAGGCATTTTACTTGTATAGATTGTGCAGAGTTATCTTCACCTTCCATTGTCATCCATATCCTTCTGCACACCATAGTCTCACAATTTAACTTCTGATATTATTCCCTCCTTCAGTTTTCGATTTTATAATTTATAAGCCTTGGAACACAGGTGTTGGTGTGTTTCTTCCATGTGGATTTAGTTGATATATCACTTTACATGGCTGCTTATTTAGTGACAAGTCTTTAAGACCCCATAGGTCATTCTGTTTAATACCCAGATACCATCAGGATTATTTACATTTTGCTACTGCACCCGTACATTATGTGTTTACTTCATGATGGTTAGTGTCAAGCAGGGCCATATCCTAAGAACTAATAGTTCTTAATTTTTAGCTAGGATCAAGTATAAAGCCCAAATCCATTCCTGAATCTATTTTGTCAGCTTCTAGCTCACCTTAGTTAAGGACATCCTTCTTAATTTATGGTACAACATCTTATTGATAATCTACCTGGAGCATAAAGACTGGTTTAGAGTGCCATTGAATAGCCTGTTTTACTAATTTTTAAAACACTATTGAGAGAGGGAGATTGAACAAGTGTAAGCTAACTGCATAATACAATCCCTGGATTATTCCCTGTTCAGGATATATCTTTAAGTGATTGGATGCTATTTGCACAAACAATGGGAATTGAGGGGTCAGGAAAAAATTACAATAATATTTGCTGAAAGTGTCAGTCACAGGTCTGCCATAATAACACACATTACATACAGTAAGTAGGGTATTGAAATAGTAAATATATGTTAGTCTGCCTACCAACAATTCAATACCCTAGATCTTTTGTTTCTTCCCACACCATGTCATTTCAGGTTAGAGGTGTGTTTGGGATAGTGTCAAGTTCCCTTAGTGGGGAGTTTCCACATCACATGTCTCTAGTATGGTCTTTGGAACATGTTGTACACTTGAATATTTAGGATTCAGTGTGCCAGTATTAGAATTAGACCAGATGGCCTGAGTCCCTAGTGGGTGTACAGAAACTCAAAGCAATGTGGTTTCTTAGGTGCATATTACCAGGCATCCCTCCCCCTTAGAGTTCTTAAAAAATTGTAAGTCATTTTTCTCCCCATTAGAAAGTTGATCCTCCTCCTTTTTCTACCACAGGCATGCCTTCTCCCGGATATGAATATTCTCTTTCCTTCCTCCTACTTGACTTTCCCATAAGTGGTCACTTTGACAGGATGAGGATTATGAATGGTAATGTTTTCTTGATGTCTTTTTGAAAACTCTCATCACTAGTATATAACAGTACAATTGATTTCTGCTTGTTAATCTTGTATACTGTAACTTTACTAAATTCCTCAATTATTTTCAACAAGTCTCTTGTGGAAATCTTGGGATTTTCTATATACCAAAATCATATCATCAACAAACAGCAGTGTATCACTATTCCTTGCGCAATTTTGCTCCCTTAATTTTTGTTGTCTTGTGGTTCTGGCTAGATATTGAATAAGGATTCCCACTTTCAATGAACTGCTTTCTGATTTTCTCTTTTGTGTGCAATCAAATTTATATATATTTATTCTTGTTTATGTTTTTATACTTATTTTTATGTATATATCTTGCTTATGTTCATATATTTGCTTATGAAGCTTTTGTTTACAATGTATATACTTTTGTCTGTCTCTAATGATTTCATTAATGTTTATGATGCTTATTTTTGTTATGTTTATATTTAATCTGTTTAACTTTAGAATGTTGACATTAATGACATTGATGTTTCTGTTGATGTTGCTTGGTGTTGCTATTTATGCTGTTGATATCAATGTTTATGATGTTGATGCTAATATTATTTCTTATACTGTTGATGTTCATGCTATGTTTATGATGTTGATGTTGATATTTTTGTTTCTGGTGTTAGCATTGATGTATATATTTATTATAATTTTGATTTTGATATCTGTGCTTATGATGTTGATCATGGTAATGTCAACATCAACATTATAATCATAAAAATTATCAACATTTTTACAGCAATATTGTTTTCATAAACATGATTATCAAAAAACAAGCTTAAATATCAATGTAAACATCAGAAATATCAACATGAATACTATAATCATCAACATAAAGGTAAACAAAGAATCAAAATGATAAATATAAACATCAACATGATTAATATTAACATTAACATCAACAACATTCATATCGTTGACATAGATAGCTACATAAGCTACATAAGCTACATATGACACTGATATCATAAAGACCATGAAGCATCAATATTATAATCAAACATTAATATCAACTTCAATGCTATAAATATCAATGTCAATTTCAGTAACATCAACATAATCAACATTAACATCTATATCATAAACAGCATCCATGGTAACATTATAGACATAATTCTAACATTAATGTCATAAACATAAACATCATACATATTAAATTCCATGTCATAATTAAAATATCAATATCAATGTGAGTAATATCAATAGTCACAGAATAAACAACACCTCAAACATCAGCATCATGACATCAATATCAATGTTTACATTGTAAATATCATCAACATCATAAAGATAAGCATCATATACATCTCTATAAACATCCATATCTATACCAACATCATAAGTAAATCTCAACCTCTAAATCATAAACATCAACATCTACATCAGGATGATCAACATCAACACTATATGCATAACAGCATCAACAACAGATACATCAACATCATCAGCATCACATTCAACATGATTGTTCCACATTAGCATAACATAAAACCTATGAAGCAGGTCTAATCTGTCCTATAAGGTCAATATGAATTGGAAATGATTTGATGGTAAGGGGTCCTTTTTCTATTATTAAAAAATAATAACAACTTGAAACAAATTACATGCACTCTGCAAGCATTCTGCTGATAACTGCTATCTTCATAAGAATATTTAGTTCCATATCAATCATCACTCCATATAAAAAATAGGAAAATTGATACATGAGAGCTTGTGCTTAACCACAAATATTTAGCAAATGAATAAAGTATATGCTTATTTAATGGAAATATTAGAGCATTTATTTCATATCTCAATACATCTATTAAGAGGAAGGTGCATTGTTTATATTTTATGAGAATATTTCTTTTGCTGGAGTCAGTGGAATGTGAGAGTAGAAGGGAAAGACAGGCACTCAGACATTATTCTTTCTAGAGTTTCGCCCTCCCCTGAATTTGATACATCAGGGATATATAGAGCATTTTCAGAACTTCAATAATTGTTTATCATTAATTTAGATTTACCTATAAAACACAGCTTATTTTCTCTAATTTCTGATCTCTTGACTACTCAAGTGTGCTGCAGAGAAAATATGTATTTCTTTTTTTAAAAAATATGTATTTCTTTAAATTTAGTCAACTAGATAATATTGGGCTGTAGATTTCATCTGTTTACTTATTATAGATGAGGTTGTGAAATGATGATGTCAGAGGAAGAAATGTTATCAGTTCAAACTTAATTTTTTATTCCTCCAATAAAAAGTTCTACTGAATTTGTACTGACTAAATAAAATATAAATCAATGTTAAAGCTTATACAGATTAAGGAATCAGGATTAGGAAAAAACTTGCGCTTCTTTTATTCCAGGTAATATTAAGAAATAAAGTATGAAGGACTGGTAATAATTGGAAGACTTATTAATGGGTAAGCATACTTAGATTCTATCTCAAATAAATGGATTCATGTATGTGTGTGCCTGTATTTCAAGAAGCAAATTCATGCAACAATAAATATTTAAAACACAGCATTACCTGTAACAGTTTCTCAATTGATTGAAAAATTGATTAAGCCCTATCAACTTAAAAGCAAAATTAAAAATTATTATTACATTATTTAGCTTAATAAGAATTTTCCTTTCACAGGGAGGACTGTCAAAAATAAAACTTCTGAGACTATTAAAAGTCAAACAGCAAATAACCTTATAAATAGAAGTTAGTTTGCATAAAGATAGAGCTTTCTGCTCCATAAAAAGAAAGTCTTGGAAACTCACAGGCATAGCTCTACCAGTGCTATAGGTTTGCTGTGAGTTGCCACAAATGAGGGTGAATTGGATTCTTTTGGTTTCTTTTCTTTTCTTCCCCTCTTCCTCCCCCTCCTTCTTTTTGTAGAAACACTAAATGAAAACTTGGCAAAATAAAATCCACCATATGCTCCACTGTGTTAAAATCACATTTTTGTATACATACAGTAACATTAAGAATTTGGGGTACAGCATTCTAATCAGAATATTGTGCTTGGTGAATTAAGGTAGTCAAGGGAGGATTTTCTGGAAATAGTATTTTTTGCTAGGATTTTCAAAGTGTATGGGGCTTACCATAATTGGATGCACTGTATTTTGCAATGCAATCACAAGTTCCTAGCTGCCTTCATGATGAAATTTCTGATGACAGATGGCAGGCTATTTTACACAATAGGATTTGTTCTGTTTCTTTGATTTCACATGATGTACTTTCAACATTGGTAGTATAGATATAGCTTCTAAGAGAGCAATATATGCTGAAACATTATAGATAATGGAAAAATAGAAATCTTGCTAAGACCAGTAAGCCATGATTATTAGACTACTGGAGATGTTGAAAGTGGGCATACTCATTAATCTTCTAATGAACAGGTTACAAGTGTTTTATTGAGCCCAGTCACCTAAATATAATTATGTAAAACTAGACAAGCTTCTTCTAAAAGGTAGATGCAGTTAAAATTGAAAAACATTTTCTTGACTGCATTATTAAGTTTATACAGAGGTCACTTGTTTCTGAAGAAAGAATCCAAAACCAGGACGAAAAAAATGAAGTTATAAAAGACATGCAGGTAGTTTCAGGCATAGAGATAATAAACTTGAACTAGACCCCTTAAATGAAACAGGTACCTTCAAATCTTCATGTGAAAGTCCCTATATAGAATTAATATATATTGCAAAATCTCCTGAATATCATTAGGTTTTATATGCTGCCTCAGACCTTTTGAGAATTAAAACTATTTCCAATAAAAGATGGCTCTCATTCACAAAACCATGACCAGTAAAGTTTGCAGTATTTGTTTGGTAATCAGAATTGTTATGTGACTATTTAAAAAAAGTATGACTTTCAGACTTGTTCTTATTTTTATTTGTTATAAATTTAGTGAGTTCATTTGGGTATACACCTAAGAGAACGTGTTCTTATATAAACTTCCTTGTGCTGTTGAATACCTATAACGGCACTTTGCTGAAATTAGATAGTCTGAAAGAGTGTGGGACTAAAGCCAAACTCAACTGCTCTTGAGTCCATGCTGGCCCTAAGTGACCTGCTGTGGGTCTCTGAGATTGTCACTGTGGATGGGAGTAGAAAGCCCCATCTTTCTCCCACAGAGCCGCTGGTGCTTTCAAATGACTTTCCATGAGAATTATACTCCAGCATATAACCAGTACACCACCTATGATAATGTGAGAATTTGGTAAAAAAAAAAATGGAAGGAACTGGAAGTTGTGGGTAGACAGTGTTGTCTCTCCAGGACATCTCTTGAGGTCCCTTGATAGGAGTTTTAGAGTTTATATATACCCACAAAGAAGTAAATTAAGGACATTATGAATCTGTATCAGATATCCCAGGAACAGCAATGAATGTGTATGTGTGTGATGATAGTGGTATGAATCTGGACAGAATATGGTTTTTTAGGCTCTTTTCTTTCAAATATCTTCCAAGTTCATCTGGTGACGTTGTTCTGGGGACATTTGGTTCCTTGACAAAAGTAATTTAGCTTGGTGAACCAAAAGCTGTGACTGTCCATTCTCTACATGTTGACAGGCTAGATAGGGTCATAGATGGGATAATTACCCAAAGGAAAGATCTCAGAAGAGATGTATTATAAATAAAGATGATACAGGTTTATTTTGAGCACTTACAAGGTATGTATATTCCAACACCCTGTGACATCTCATACTATACAGATATGGAATTTATTTTACATATCATTTATATTACACTTGGAGAGTGGTCTCAAGTGGAAAGAGGAAAGTTTAAAATGTATAGTGAGTAGACCTCACAGACCTCACATGATTATAGGTGGCTGAGGATCAGAGTCATGTCTATGACTATATTGTCAAAGGTCTTCACATTTATTAATCAACTTCCCATCTCCTAACAAAAGTCTATATCTTCTTTTGTCCTTCTATTAAACTCCTGAAATCTCTATTAAGTTGATTTCACTCATTTCTCTCTGTATATAATCTGTATGTCTCTAATTTAAAAAAAAAAAAGTAAGTTTAAAAACCATGTACCTTGGTTCCAATCCTGATGATTCCTGTTAGGTGCCATTGAATTGGTTCCAACTCATTGCCATTCTACGGATAACAGAACAGAACACTGCCCTATTCTCACAATGGTGAGGCTTCAGCCCAGTGTTGCAGTCACTCTGCCAATTCTTCTCATCAAGGATCTTCCTTGTTTTTGCTGTCCTCACTTTAAGTAAGCAAGATTGCATCATCTGCATATCTTAGTTTATTAATAAGTCTTCTGCCAAACCTGATGCCAAATTCTATTTAATATAGTTCAGACTTTCTGATTATTTGCTTAGTATCCAGATTGACTAGATGTAGTGAAAGCATACAACCCTGACACCCACCTTTCTTGGCTTTAAATCCTTGCTCTGTTCGCACAACTCTCTTTTGATCAATTTACAGGTTTTGCCTGAGATGAATGATATGTTCTAAAATTGTCATTCTCACCATAGTTTGCTATGCTCCACATAAATAAGTATATTGATTTTACTTAACTTTATACTTTACTTGTATACTTAACAGATACAAGTAAACCTTTTTATGGTATTCTCTGCTCTATCTCCTATCATCAATGGTAACCCTCATATTATGTCACCTACTGAATTCTCCTTTCATTTCTGGTATTCCCTGGCCATTTACTGCTGTGACCATTATTGAATTATCCTCAGAAAAATTTTATTTGCATGTGATATTAATGACACTGTTTAATAATTCGAGCATGATATTGGGTCATCTTTCATTGTGATGGGCACAAATATGTTGTTATTCCAGTTGGTTGTCCAGATAACTCTTTTCAAATTTATTGGTATTGATGAATAAGTGCTTCTAGTGCTTTTCACCAGGTATTCTGTCAGTTCTTGTAGTCTTTATTTTTATTTTTACTCTATATTTGGTGCAGTTTGGACTTCTTCCTTAATTATAATCAGTTCTTTATCATTTTCTAACTCAAAATGATTGAATATGATTTAGAGGATATTTTTAATTTCCCACTCCTCCCATGCAGAAACACAAAACATGTTCTTTGGCCAGTTAAATAAAGTTAACAAAGATTTATAAAACGATTTAAAGAATTATTAATAAAATATCCTAATTCTGAATCTTGCATTCTAATTAAAGTATCTTATTGCAGAAATCATTTACAGTGAGCATATTTTAAGCCTGTATTCAGGCTTACGGTTTCAGAATAATGTAACTAATGAATTCAGTCTTTAAATTGCTATTTAACTGGAGCTACTGAAGTTGGAGTATATTTTACAGATGAAAATCACAAAACATGGAACAGCAGGTTCAATAGAAAATTAGCAATAGAATTCCCTAAAATATCAAATCACTTATTCTTAACCCAAGCTCAATATATTTATTCAGATATACTGTGTAACCTTTAAAATAATTTAATTATGTGTTACAAATTTGGTAGAATTGAAAATATAACAGGGTATAAATATATATTTTATAAAAATATATTTTGTAAATATAGAAACAAGTAATTGTTGAAGGTTGAACAATAGTAGTGATTAGGATGACAGGTAGCTCATAAAATACAAAGTACAAGGCTGAAGGAATTCAGAGAAAATTATGATATTCTGATTAGGATGATAATGATTTTGGCCTTGAGTTTTATCAGATAATATAGTGAGCAGATTCAAGGACTATTTCAATAATTTACCCCAAACATAAAATTTTCTCTAAAGGTAGCTATTAGAGAACAGGTATGACTGAAGGGTTTTGGGAAAATGAAGTTGAAAAGACAAAGTAGTATATTCTGAGAGTCTCACTTTATTCTGTTGACAATGAAGAGCTGTGTGAAATGTTTAAAAGAGGGAATTGGAGAATTCAGAAAAGATTTTTGAAGTATAGTTTTTGAAAGGACAATGAATATATTACATAACACAGGTATATGCTAAGGGAATACTGTTAGGAAATCCCTGTTAATATTGTCCAGAAGAGTATGAGTCCTTTGAAAAGCAATGGTAGAAATAAATAGGACAATGTTTTGAGAAACATCACTTTCAAAACTGTCAAACAATCCATAAAAACTGGAAGTTTTAAATGAACTATAGAAAGAATCAAAGATGAACTTGAGTTTTCTATTTTTTAAAAGAGCAATTGTATCGAGGGGCTCATACAACTATTAACATAATCTACACATTAGATCCTTTAAGTCAAGCATTTTTGTACATTTACTGCCATAATCAATTTCAAAACATTTTCTTTCTACTTGAGCTGTTTTTATCTCAAATCAGAGCTAGATAACATAAATTGAGAAAGCAGACAGAAAAAAAAATGATTAAGAGGGTGGTAATAATGATTTTTTTGCCACAATCAATTTTATTTTATTTCTATATTTCTGTTGTCCATCCCCCAAGGAGGGGGTTACATGTAGATCCTTGTGATTGATTCCACCTTTCTGCTTCACCTTACCCTTACCCTCCTGGTATCACTACTTTCCTTATTGGTTCTGAAGGGTTTCTCTTTCCTGGATCTCCTGTGTTTCTACTTCTTATCTGTACCAGTGTAGAGTCTCTGGTTTAGCTAGATTTTTAAGGTAGAATTGAGATCATGAGAGTCGGGGAGGCAGGGGAGAAAGCATTATAGAACTAGAGGAAAGTTGGATGTTTCATCATTGCTATATTGCACCCTGACTTGCTTTTCTCCTCCCTGCAACCCTTGTGTAAAGGGATGTTCAGTTGCCTACAGATAGGCTTTGGGTATCTACTCCACACTCCCCCGCACAATGATATGATTTTTTTTGTTCTTTGTGCTTCATCCTATCGATACCTCGTGATTATAAAGGCTGGTGTGCTTCTTTTTTTGATTGTTTGTTTTTTGGCCATTACTAACCTCTGGTGGTCTTGGGAGCTACCCAGCCTTGCTCCTGGAGAGCTGCTGCTGATTTTGAACCGCCCAGCCCATGGGCTACAGTCCTACACTCAACCACCAGGGTTCAGCCACTGATGTGCTTCTTACATGTGGGCTTTGTTGTTTCTCAGTTAGATGGGAGCTTATTTATCTGCAAGCCTTTAACACCCCAGATGCTATATCTTTTGATGGCCAGACACAATCAAGTTCTCCACCACATTTGCTTATTCTCACCCATTTTGTCTTCAGGGATTGTATCAGGAAGGTGAGCATCATAGAATGCCAATTTAATAGAATGAAATGTTCTTGCATTGAGAGAGTACTTGAGTGGAGACCCAATGTCCATCTGTTACCTTAATATTAAACCTATAAAAATATGCACATCATATATCTATATATACTTACCTATGTACATGCCTATAATTATACTTCTATAAATACCTTTTGCCTCCTAGTACTTTCCTCTATTTCTTTTTACTTTCCTCTTGCCCCATTATCATGCTCAGTCTTCATTTGGGTTTCAGTAATTCCTCTTGGTTACATTGCCCTTGATCAAGCCCTACCAGGCCTCTTACAGCGTCCTTTCAACCAATTTTGGATCACTTGTTAGTCCCTTATCCCTGGGTTTGCTAACACTACTTCCTTTCCTCTGCCCCCCAGCTCCCAGGTCTCCCCCAGAACTGATGATCTTGTCGTTTTCTACTTTAGGCTGTTCTACTTGCCTTTCTTATCTATATAGACCTGCAGAGCTAATAATATGCTAAAAAACAGTTAAGAGCAAAACAAAGCAACAAAACAACAACAAAAAACAATGACCAAAAGAAGAAAAAAGCCTCTCAATTATTCAAGGCCTGTTTGGTGACCTTTAGGATTTTCAATGGAGTCTGATGGGGTGCCAGGCCCTGGCCCCCATATCTAATTTTGGTATTCCCTTGGGATTTCCTTGCTCTTCTGTTTCATGTCATTAGTGTTTTGCCTGTGTGTGGTGGCGTCAGATCTGGCACAATTCTCACACTGTGTCTCTGGTGTGATCTCCTTTAAGGCTATGCGATAATGAGGGGTGTCATGTCTAGTAGTGTAATGGCACTGGCCATATGGGTCTCCCTGTTTATTGGCTGCTCTGAGCAGGGATAATGTCCTCAAAACTTGGTGGGCCCGATGAACTCCACTGTCTCTTCCTCCCCTTGCATTTGCTCCTGTGTGCTCTGATCAGACATGTGAATGCACCATACTAGCTTGAAGCAGGAAAACAATAGAAAGGTCTGAGGGGCTAGTCTCAATTCCAACTATGTGGACAACCACAATTCCCCCAATAAGCATTTAACTCAGAGGACAGCTCTGAAGTTACAGCTCAGGGAGAGAGACATGTCTGATAATGACTCTAATCTGGGGAAGAAAAACTTTGAATTTCTAGGTGAGGATGGGAAAGACAGTTAAGTTTGTTGTGTTGGGGCTCATTAAAGAGAATAGAAGTAAAGAAAGATATAGTAGAATCCCTACATGTGTTCTCTGAAGCCACTAAAGTACAGAGTATTGTCAAAAGTTATAGGTGCCTGGGGACAAGAATTTTTCTCCCGTTCAACCAGGTTGAAAACACTATGCTAGAATCCTTAAAGTTAATGAACTAATCCTATTGACCAAAGTAGCATTCACTTGCTGAAAAGACAAGAGAAGCAGAAGAAGCAGAAGCCATCCAATTGAATGTGGAAAAGTCAGGATGAGTCTATCTGAAGATAAAGTGAAGAACATTTTTCAATGAAGGGAGTTGATAATAGGGCAAAATAATGACCACTATTGAGTGAAGACCTGTTGGTGGTAGGTGAAATAGACTTGTTAACACAGATGAAAGAGTAGAAGCCTATTCAGTTTCCTAGAGTATCATTTTGAATTGAGCAGATCATAAGGTTGGTGGAGGAGCAAATGGGTTCAAAATTGCCACGCTTTCCATTGGCAAGCAAGTGCTGAATTGAAAATGGCACATAGATATTTTGGGAGTGGATTGTGCCTTGTAGAAATAACCAATATGTGTAATTTCATTCCAAATTTTTCTCGTTTTTCCAGTCTGTATAATATACGGGAAAAGTATATTTCCCTATAAAGAGGCCAGCCAGCACTTAAGAAGTACACTTAAATGAAGCAGTAGCTGAAGAGGACCAGTCCAAGTGCAGGGAAGAAAGGGAAGGCAGAGATTGGGCTTCTTTTTCTTTTTCTTTTTTTTTAAATGGGGAAGAATTTGTTCTATTATTTTGTTCTTAAACAGCTTTATTAACACTTCATCTACATATCATACAATTCAATGATCCTATCACATTGAGAAGAGATGTACAAACATTACCACAAGAACATATTCTTCTTCCTTGCAAAGATGTACACAAGAAGCATTTCAAATTTAACAACTTCTACATGTATATTTCAGTTCCATTGATTAAACTCTTGGCTTATGGATTTCCATTCAGTAATTTCCCATTCATCTTGCACAGTCAAAAAGTATTATGCTGTCACTTTCTTCTGAGATCTCCTAATCTTCCCATAATATATGCAAATTAGAAAAGCTATTAAATGGTGGAAAATGGTTCTGTGCCCAGATATTCATAATTCTGTTTTTAAATATATGGTTGGCAAATGTTTAAGTGCCTTTGGTCCATCTGAGTTTGAAAGAGTCTCCTGTGTTGAGGTCAGATGAGAAAGGATGACTGAATGAAGCCAAGTCTCTTTGCTTCCAATAAGAAGTGAATATATAGGAAGAGAAAAAGGGAAATGTATTTGTATTTTCATTCCAAAGGAACAAACCAAAATATGGAAAAATAAAATTTAAAGGATATATGAAGGCTGGACAATTCTCTATTTTGTTATACAAAAGGTTATCAGGATTTGAATCCTACTGGAAGCCAATTGTAAACAAAGATCTTGGGAAGTGGAATGGGAAAGCCCAACAAAAATATTATGAAAAAATAAATTGAAAAATAATTGAAAAAGTAAATTATTAATCTGTAGTACTTTTTTATTTCTTTGGTATAAATACTCCCACTATGGTCAATTTTGAGCTATCAGAAATTTCACAATAGATTTGTGAAATTTCTGAACATTTAGCTATCAGGTACAACTTCAACATTTCTCAGTTGGCGTTTGTAGGTTTTTAGCTCAATGAATGGAGTGTGTGTTTTTGTGGAATACTTGATATTTTCAAGAATCATCAATAACATTTGTATCTACTTTGATGAGTTTATCTATGTACTATCTATAAAATAAATATCTCAGAAACCATTACCCCCCCCCTGCTCATTATTATTTGTTGGAATCTGTCCATCTTCTCATTTCAATTCAAAGGAAAATAACTTACCTGGCAAAACAAATGTCATATTCTTTTCTTCCTCAAAGCACACATAAATACATAACATTGGCAATAGTTTAATGATACAAAGCAACAAAACGTGTGAGCATTTCTGACTCATACTGACCTTGTAAGACAAATTAAAACAATCCCATGATTTTTCAAGGCTTTCCTTGTCTGTGGAATCAGATTTTCATTTCTTTCTTCCATAGAGCAGCTAGTGGGTTCAGACTTCGGACATTTGGGTTAGTCTTTGAATGTTTAACCACTGGACTTTTTTGTTAGGTAAAAATCCAAATCCAAACCAAACCTGTTGTCATCTAGCTTACTACAGATCTCTGTGGGTGTATATAAGGTTTCTGATACTCAAAATCCTTACAGGAGTTGACAGTCTCATTTTTCTCCCATGGAGTGACTGATGAGTTTGAACCACTGATTTTGTAGTTAACTGCCCAATGCTTATTTTCTAGCACCCTCAGGGATCCTTTTGTTTTCCAGTTCAATCAGAATATTTGCGACTGTTGGTCAGATATTTCAGTTCACATTTTATTGAGATAAATTTATGGCATCCCAAACTAACCTTTCAATTCAAAATGATAAAAAATACCTATAAAAGTATGCTTCAAAACAAAGAAGATATTCCAAAAAAGCATAAATTTGAAAAAATAATTTTAATTGCATTCAGAAATACCACTGTCAAATATAAGTGTATACAAGAAACAAGATTATATAAAATGTGCTTAAACAGTTCATCTTAAACTATAATACAAAAGAGGGGCTATTTGCTTCCAAGCATTAGTTCATCGGTTGGCATTTTGCAAAATAAGGTGTATAGGGGTATTGAATAATCTTTTATCTTTTATAAATATTCATAGCACAGGCTCTACAATTAATGTGATATGTTATGTTATTGCTGCTAAATATTCAGTGACTTCTTGAAACTGGGTAAAAATTTACTTTGTGTGATCATCAATTCCTACAAGAGGGAATTTCAATATAATTCTCTTAAAATCTTGCTAAGCTTGAGAAAAATCTATATAATTAAAGTTTTTTGGTTTTGTTGTTGTTTAAATCTCTTATCACCTGAATTAAGATACTGCTAAGGCTAATTGTAATGAAGCCTGGTGATATATAGTGTTTAAGTGCTTGGCTACTTACCAAAAGGTGGGTTGTTTGAACTTGACAAACTAGTAGGGAATAGGAGGTGGAATCAGCTTCTGTGAAGATGATAACCTCAGAGATCCTATAAGGACTATTTTAGAGGGAACTTTTACACAGCCTTATAAGTGATCCTAGTGGTGCAGAGGTTTAACAATATAGGTTGATAGCCACAGGTGAACAGTGTGAACCCTCCAGATGCATCATAAAACAAAGACAAGACTGTCTGCTCCAATAGTCTCAGAATCCCTAAGAATTAATTCTACTCCATCCTATAGTGTCACTATAAATCAGAATAGACTCAATAAAGTGGACTTTAAGGTCACTATGAATTGGCTTTCAAGTTAGGTGTAGATTTGGGGTAATTGCTAGTCTATAATTTTTCTGTCTCTGGGTGGCACAAATGGTGTATGCTCAACAAAAACAGAAAGGCTGACAGTTTGAAGCTACCCACAGCATCACAGAAGAATGGCTTGGTGACCTGTTTCCATACAGAGTGGCAAACAATACCTCTGTGAAGTAGTTCTATTCTGCACTGTGTTGTTCACCATAAATCAGAAAGTGTTCATCAATAATGGGTTTGGTTTTGTAGTTACTCTGCTTTTACAGATTGTCTGGAATCATGTTTTTTGATCTACGTAGTACATATCATAAATAATTTAAATAGAAATGACATGTTTGGAAGGGAAAATTTTTTCAGATATACAAAATTCTCAATGTTTTAATACATGGTGATTTAAACATTCATATTTTGGATATGCTTTGATAGCATCACAAGCATCTGATAATGTGATGCATTCTGAAACCCAGTGTCATAGAGTGAATTCTAACTCATACCAACCCCTTATAGGATTTTTGAGACTAAAAATCTTTATGATATTCCACAGCCTCAGCTTTCTCCCTCAGAGTAGATGCTAGGTTTTAACAGTAGATCTTGCTGTTGACAACCTAATGCTTATCCCACTGTGCTATCAGAGTTCCTTAAAATTGTATCCGGACAATGTAAAAAGAGTCAAATTGAGCCTATATAGAATTTGTCCTTTGTGGGGCTCTGATTACAATGAGAAACTGTATCCCACATTCTTACAACTAGGGTCTTCTGGAACACTGAGTGGGCCGATTCCAGAGAAAGTTTTGTTCAGTTCTAACCAAAACATAAAAAAAAAAAATAAACTACATTCATAGAGTTGGTTCCAATTCAAAACAATTCCATTTGTGAGAAAGTAGATTTGTGCTCCATGGGATTTTTTTTAATAGCTTATTTTATTCATTCATTAATTTAATTTAAGTACATCATCAGGACTTCTTGGGTAGATTTAAACTTCCAACTTTTAGATTAACAGGTGTTTACCTTCTGTATCAACCAAAACATAGACAAAGGCTTTTTCTGCCACTCACTCACAACTTCTCATGTTGAACAATGGGCAATAGTGAAACAAAGCTAAAGTAAACACAACCACCACCACCAAAAAATTCCAACATGTTGTAATAAATGAAGAATCTCCAGGCACCTTGTATCATGAAAATAGATGTGATAAAGTGATCAGAATATTTACTTGCATCTAAAATGTATATACTTAAAATATACTTAAAATATATCCCCATGCCTGGTAGGGATTAAGCAAGGACAATGTAACTGTGAGGAAGCACTGATACGCCAATGAAGGTGGAGTATGATGGTTGGACAGGAGGGAGCTGGAAGGGAATAGAGGAAAGAGCTAGAAGGCAAAGGGCACTTGCAGAAGTCTAAACAGAGGTATGTCCATACATAAATAAAATTATTATAAGGAGGGAATAAATTTAAGAACATATTTATAGGTTAAGTACTAGGGTAGCAAGTTGACCTTGGGCCCTCACCCAGGTGCGCCCTCAATCCAAGAACACACAGAAGAAGCACTTAGCCTAAATAAGCAGCCATCTAGCTCAGGAGCAACAAAGCCCACCATTAAAGATGCTCACTTGCCTGTGTGATCATGAGGTGCTTAAACAACCAGATATCGGGCATCAAAGAACAAAAATCAAAATCAATGGATCAGTTGACTCCCAATATGGATCGCTGAAGACAAATGGATACAGAGGCAAAAAGAGTGGAAGAAACGGATGGTGCCCAGATACCAAATGATTAAGAGTCTGGAGTCTCAAAGACATGAAAGGTAAATAAGTTGCCGTTCAGTGGAGAAGCAGCAAAGCCCACATGGAAAAAGCACACCAGTCCAGAGGGACTGGTATCAAGCATCAAAGAACAAGAATCATCATTAAGAATGAGGAGGAGAGCAGGGTAGGGACCTAAAGCCCACTGGTGGGTAATTGATCACCCCCTTACAGGGAAGTCACAGGAAGGAGACAGATGCATACAACTTTCCTCTAGTTCCAGAATGCTTCCTCCCCCGAACTCTCATGGTCCCAACTCTACCTTACAAATCCAGCTGGACTGCAGAAGCTACAGTGGTAGAAAGGGAATGTGGAGATATGGGTAACCCAGGACAGACGAGCCATTTGGAGCCAGTGGTGAGATTGGAGCTACTGGATGGGTGGAGAGAATGTGGGGTAAAGAGAGGAATTAACTGCAAGGATCTACACACAATCTCCTATCTGGAGGACAGACATCAAAGGAGTAGGCTGGAGGAGAGGCCGGGCAGTGTAAGATATGACATAACAATAATAATTTATAAAGTATTGATGCTTGATGGGGAAGGGAGAGCAGACGAAGATGGGAAAGGATGAGAAGCCAATATTAGGAGCTCAAGTGGAAAAGCAGATATTTGGAAAATGATAACAGCAGCAGACATGTGAAGGTGCTTGGCATAGTATATGTATTTATGTATTGTGAAAAATGATGTACGATCCCCCAATAAGATGATTATGTATGTATGTATGTATATATATATATATATATGTATACACACACATGCACACTTTACTACCTTTACTACCATGCTGGGTGCATATGTGTACATAGTTCCTTAGTTTTTCTAAATAATCCAGTCTTAAACGTCTCTTGCTTAGTAGATAGGAAGTTTGATCTGATTAACTCTGAAATTCTCATTCTTCAGTTCTTTTTTTTTTGGGGGGGGTGGAGGGGGCATCACTGCTGGGAGTAGGAGGCCCAGCCCCACTGCTGGAATTGAACCTCCATCCCAGTGGGCCGCGGTCCCGCAAACAACCACTAAGCCACCGGGGCTCAGCCCATTCTTCAGTTCTTATAAATATAGTGAGCTTCTTGTAAAAACTCCAAGGAATGAAGTCTCTTGTCATTCTTAGAGTAAGTTCTTAGTTATTGTAACACATGACAAGTGACAGATTTATTTTTGCCATTGACACAGCCTCTTCCTTTTCAAATAATAAACAATTAGTATTGCTACTTGGAAATTTACTAAATTTAATGAGCAATGAAGAAAGTCAGAATAAAGTAGAAATGAAAATTTTAAAAAAAGACGCTACAAGATATCGTTAAACAGTCAAGGTTCCCAGCAATTTGCTCTAAATTATTTTTTTTGAGGGGGTGGCGGAAATCACTGCCCTCTGGTGGTGGGAGTAAGAGGCCCAGCATTTGATCCTGTGGAGCCGCTGCTGGAATTGAATCTCCATCCTAGTGGGCCTCAGTCCTGCGCACCACAACTACGCTACGGGGGCTCAGGCTTAAATTATTTATTTTTAATATGTCTTTCTATTATTAAAAAATTATTCAAATGCTCCAAAATATTCAACCCATAATAAAAACAGAATAAAAACTATAGAGTTTTAAATAGGGTAATTATGTAATTTTCACTTAATGATTCACTACACACATTAGAAATATTGTCACCATTCAATGCCTCATATCTGATCTAGATGAACACCCTCAAAATCTTGTTTACACAAGATCATAGTATGCATTTATAAAAACTCAATGTATATTTATTTATTTTAGTATAGTTCCTTTATATCCCATTCATTTATTGGAGAATTTATTTCCATCTCTGTCTTTTACTGATCTTTTCCTATAGCTCTCTCTCTCTCTCTCTCTCTTTCTCTCTCTCATTATCATAGAAACACATACACACAAGATATCCTTTGACCTCTAGAGAAATGCAACACATACACACAAGATATCCTTTGACCTCTAGAGAAATGGTATACTTCCCTGTGAAGGTTTTGGACTTATTTTCAGTTAAGGTTCTCCTTGAACTACTCACTAAGATAGCTCCTCTAACTATATTCTAATGTATTGCTGCTGTCCTGTATTCTGATGGCTTAAAAATCAGTTGTTAGCTGTGATAATATGAATTTTCTATTTTCAGAAACACTTTGTAAAATATTCAGTGACTGGGATTTAGGAATTCTGCGATGATTTTTATAATTTATATTCTTGCTATTGTTGTTCCTTTTTATTATTGCTATTCAGACTTATTTTCTTAACTTCAATCCTGTGACTATCCTCAATTTTTTATTTCATGAATTTTGCTAGGATTCTTAGTTGATATTTAAAAAAACAGAGAAATATTTTATGTCTTTTCATCACAGGCAACTAGTATCTACTAGTTTTAGAATAAGTTCTCTAAACGAGAAAAAAGAGTGTGATAGAGAGACCCACATGTGTTACAAGGACATGTCTGATATAATCATGGAGGCTGATAAGTCACAATTTCACGGGTAAGGCAGTAGGTTGGAGACTTCACCTGACTCATGGTCGCAGGGGCTGACAAACTCAAAATCTTTAGATCAGGGCTCAGTCTGATGACTCTGCTTCGTAAAATTGTGGACACTGGAAAATCCAGATTCTGCTGGACATGAGTAGCCTAAAAAGGTGTTACATCTCAATAAAGGAAGGTGAAATGATGACAAGACAAAAGCATTAATGAGGGAGGGAAAGTTTGACCTCAACATGTATCTGATGAAAATGTCAAAAGTAAGTGGATTTTTTTCCCTTGGATCTTTGCACTCCATTCTCTCATGAACTCGTTGAAGCCCTTCTGTGTATTTGGATAGAGGCCACTCTTTATCCAATCCCTCCAAGGAAACTTCCCTTCCAAATAATTGGCTGCTCACATCAGATTTTCAAAATTGAGGACTTTTACATTAGAACTACTGTGTCATCTAGAAATATGGTCTACCTGGGTTGACACATAACACCAACCATTACACTCTCAATAAATTTTCATGTGCATCCACACACACAGTGAACTGTACCTGCCAGTTCCATGACATATTATCTTTCTGCTAATAAATTTAAGTGAGTTTGAGATGTTCCTATCTAAAACGTAAATATGAAGGAAGCCTAAAAATGTTTTTAAACATATGCAAATAGTTCAATACATAACAACATTGTCAAGACATCACTTTTCGTTTGAAACACATTTCATTTAATGGAATTTTTATCAGAATCTAAACTATACATGCAGACTATGCAATTTTAGCTACTTAGGTACCAAAAACATTAACATTTTCACTCCTAAGCAAACCTAATACATATTTTGTAAATAAAATTTATACATGTGCTGAAAGCATGATTAGATAATCTCTCCCATTCCTACACCTAAAACAACAGTTCTTAACTCTGATGAACAGTAAAATTGTAAGAGAAGACTTTATAAATCACTGGAGTCTTGGATGTAAACTCTGAGATTCTGATATGTATGTTCTGAATACTAGTATTTTATTTATGAAAAAATACTTTCATTGGAGGCTCTTACATCTCTTATCACAATCAATACATCCCTCCAGTATGTCAAGCACATTTGCACATATGCTGGCATCATCATTTTCAAAGCATCTCTTCACACTTGAGTCCCTGATAATCACTCCCCAATTTTCCCCCTCCCTCCCCTGGGCCCCCCACTCTCCCTCATGAGCTCTTGAACAGTTATAGATTATTCTTTCCATATCTTACATGGTCTTCCATCACCCTTCATCCACATTTCCATTATTCATCCTCCAGGAAGGGGTTCCAGGTTGATCATCGTCATCTATCCCCCGTTTCTCTCCCTGTCCTCCCCTAAGCCTTCTGGTATCTCTTCTCTCCTTGTTGGCCCTGAGGGGTTTATCTATTCCTGATTCCCTGTGTTGTGTGCTCTAATTTGTAGCAATGTGTATGCTGTGGTCTAATGCGATTTGTAAGGTCATGATAGTGGGCAAAGGAAGCACCAAAGGACTAGAGGAAAGTTATGTGTTTCATTGGTGCTATACCTCTGACGACTCATCTCTTCCTTGTGACCCCTCTGAGAGGGGATGTCCATTTGTCTACAGATGGGTATTGGGTCTCTATTCCATGCCCCTCTAATTCACATTGGATATGATTTTGAGTACATACTAGTATTTTTTATAGTACCCCAAGTTATTCTATGTTTGAACACATGACCCTATTATAACTGCACTGTGATTCACATCAATGAAGACATTCATTGTGCTGGGTCAATGGAACCACCTTCATCAAGTGTACACATCTTTGTCCATATTGCCCTTTCTCTGTTCTCTGTGCAGTTTTCATGAATTTCATATGCAGCTATTGCATCTCATAGGGCTATCTGATATTTATATCCCAGGAAATAAATATTAGCATCCAACCAGCTAGCTATTTGTTCTCTTAGAACATTTACTCATTTATCATCTTATTTTTATCAGACATTTTAAGTTTGGACTATTTTAATAGTTTTATTTTTATTTAATTCATGTCATGCAATTCAATATTTTAAATATGTTAAAGGAGGCTGTGCAATCATCGACAATTTTAGATCATTTTCTTCTTTCTAGTTCTCATGATTAGATCTCATTCCCCTCACCATTTCCTGCTATAACCATAAGAAGCTAATAATGTAATTCTGTCAAAAAATTTATCTATCTTGGACTTTATACAAAGTAATGCATGCAAAAACAAAAAACAAGGTAAAATCAACTAAAAAGGTAACAGAAAATTATAAAAGAATAGAAAAATTTTAAATGAATCAAAAGAGAACAAAAAATAAGGCATTAAAATTTAACCAAACTAAATCTATACTAGTTACCTTTTCAACACCCACTGTCAGATAGTAAGCTATTCACATCCCTGACTAATGGTCTGGGGGTCTACCAGATACTTAACTCATGTGGACAATCTTCAAATGGATTTTGGCATTTCATTGTCACCCATAGTCTTCTGTAAACTGGGTGCTCAAAATTTGGGCTTTAATGACATTTCTTCTTCAAGCCTTGGATTTTATGATGTATATTCCTTGCATCACACAGGTTGGGTAACTACTTCTGTTTGGACTTCGTTGAGCCCTCACTTAGATGGCTCCATGTATTAAGACAGACCTTTAAGACTCCAGATACTATTCTTTCTGATAGATGGGAATCATGATTTCTTAACTATACTTTGCAATAGCTCCCATAGTGATCTCTTCAGGAGGACATATATCATGTAGCCCATGTGTTAGACCCATTTGCTTGCTGATATTTTGCAGATAACTAGTTCTATTTTAAACCACCCTTTTTTAGACACCCCATATTTCTGGTGGAGTGAGTTTCAAGTTGAGCTACTACCTTCCAGGTCCATGGTTCGTTGGGGAGAGATAAGGCGTTTTATTCCTCTTGAGAGTTTCAGTCTTGAAAACCTGCTTGCCTCGCTCGCCCCTATCCTATAGGCTTGCTAGGAGTCAGAATTGACTCAATTGCAGTAAGTTGGTTTTTTTTAATTCTTGTCACAGCTTCTCCTTACATTCCTTCCTTTATTTCTTGCTTTCTTTTTAACTTTCTCATAGTTAATTAGATACATAAAATACACTTTATAAAACCACTAAAACAAATCACCCAAAATATAAATGCCCACATTACATATTGAAAGTGACAGGATTAATTACATTCTATTTAACTTAGTTTTAATCACTACTACCTCTAGAGATAATTTATAAAAGTTTCTCTTTCTTATTCATTTATGTGTGTCATCATAATGGTATAGATTTGTGGGATGTTTATCATAGACTTAATTGGTTATGGAGATATTTATTTTCTATATCAACATTAGGAGAAGATTGATCATGAAGAAAAATAATAGTTTTTAGCATAAAATATGTAAATCAATAGGATATTGGGCAATTGGAAAATTAATGAGCAGGATCTAAAAACATTCTTGAACATTTTTTAATTATCATTTTATGAGTTATCCATATAGAGAAGAGCCAATTTAATAACTTACCAGGATACTTCACAGAACTGGATTCTCACTTACAATGATCCAGCATTATTTTCAAGAAAATGTACTTTTCAGTCACTCTGAAAATTGGAAAAATTTAAACTGTTGAATATAATAGTCTCACAACTGGATGTCAGAATAGCTCAGTTATGCTTACCAAGTTAATAAAACCAGAGTACAAATTGCTCTTGAGCAGTTTTTAAAACATGGCTTTATTGAATCACTAAATAAAATAACTAAGGTTGCTCGCTTAGGCAGTACATGTGCTAAAAAATAACTTAGGATTGTAAGAAAATAAAAATAAATGCATGAGAACATAAACAATGAATAAATTAATTTCAAGACATGATCCATTTAAACTTCCTATCTACTTCATTGCTCTCAGTTCATTAAAGATGCTCTCTTATACTGATAAAGCTAATACAGTTGTCAGTTTTATTGCAGTTTGGGATCAAAGTTCTCAATGTGCTTTATAAAACAATTATATATACTTTTCATGACACTAATAAAATATTGCAAGGAGAAGCCAGAAAAAGGTCATGTTGCATAAGCTAATTTAATGCCTAAGGGGAAATTTTGAAAATGTATTAAAAATGTCTGTTCTGCTTTCCAAAGTAAAATCAGCAAAACTAAGTGGGAAAACACTCTTCACTACTATATGTATTTACAGTACCATGATTTATTTTACAATACTGTCTGCATCAACCAATGCTGTTCAATAGAACTTTCTGAAATCATAAAAGAATGATCTAGTATAGTCATTACTAGTCATACTTTACATGAAATCCAGCTGTGTGACTGACTACTTCATTCTTTAAAATCTTATATAATTTTCATTAATTAAATTTCAATAGATCCATCTGGTTAATGGTTATCTATTTTTTAACACTGAAGCCTAAATTGTATTGTGTGAATATTTCAACTTTTCAAAGTAAACAGATTCTGTGTTTATGATGACAGCTTAATGTTGTTAATGGACAGTAAAAGTATAGTCCATACCTGTAGACACTATATCTTTTGATAGCTGAGCACTGTCATCTTTCTTCACTACACTTGCTTATGCACACATTTGTCATGTTCAAAAGGTGATCATAATGGAATATCAGTTTAATAGTACAAAATGTTCGTGCATTGAGGAACTACTTGAATGGAGGTCCAATGTCCATCTGCTGCCTTAATACTGAAACTATAAATATATTTATGTAGACCTATTTCACCACTATCATATATAAATATTTTACTTATGTACATGCCTATATAGTGTTAGTCTGGGTAGACTAGAGGAACAAATTTCAAAGACATGCATATGGATATAAGGAATGGGTTTATATTCAAGAGGAACAGGACATTGAGAAAACATCCCAGCCCAGTACAGCTCAAAGTCACAAATCTGATATTAGCCCATATGCCCGAAATCAGTCCATAAAGTCTCCTTCTGATTCATGAAGTTACAGGTCAGTGGGTACACATTCCTGGCACCGACAATGGTCTCCCCATGGCTCCTCACTTCCAGGGCTCAGGGTCCATCAACAGCATGCTGCTCCAGCTTCACAGGTCAGCCTCAATCAAGGCACAGTCGTGAGGTCTCTCTACCAGCTACTCCAGCCTCTGGGATGCCGCCATCCTGTGTTGTCTGTGATTAATTGTCTCCCAGACTAACTCCCAACAACTGGGGAAGATAGCTTCTCATCTTCACAAGGGAAATACCGTGAGATTTCCCAGAAGTCTCAGGAGAAAGCCATGACCACATAGAGACCTCATTGGCTACTCAATGGCTATCTCCAGATTAACAGGCTAGATTCCACCCCTACATGTCAATCATAAAATTAACATAAGCACATGACTGCCACATATATTGAGACCCTTATAAATGTCCTTTACCTCCAATTTCTTCCTTCCATTTCATTTTACTTCCCTCTTGTCCAATATCATGCTCAGCCTCATCTGTTTTTCAGTAATTTTTCTAGGTTACCATATCCTAGAGGAGCCTCTCATATGCTCCTTGACACTGATTTTGGATCACTTGTCATTCTCTTGTCCCTGGTTTGGTCAGCACAATAGCCTTTTCCCTGCCTCCCCCTCTCCAAAATCCTCCTGGAACCATCGGTCCCATGGTTTTCTCCTCCAGACTGATCATCCAGTCTATCTTATCTGGATAGACCTACATATATAATAATTTGCACACACAAAAAAACAAGACATAGCAAGACATAGTGACAAAAGAAAACAAAATGACAACTACAAGAAAAGAATCAAGGTCCAGAAAAAATATATTAAAAAATAATAATGAAAAGAAAAATCTGTAAGTAGTTCAAGGTCTGTTTGTTGACCTCTAAGAGTGAGCTCCAATCAAGTCTGATGGGGTTCCATGCCCTGGCCCCAAAGTCTTTCCTTGGCACTCCTTCACAATCTCCATGCTCTGCTCCCCCTGCTGCTCTGCTGCATGCCCTTAGTGTTTTCCTCTGTGTGGTAGGGTCAGACCAGGTATACTCTCAACACTGTGTCTCTTGTGTTGTCCCCGATAGGGCTATGGATCAGCAAGGGGCATTGTGTCTCATAGTGGAGCTGGCCATCTGGTCCTCTCTGTGAGTTGGCTGTTCTGAGTGGGGATATTGTCCTCAAGGATTGGTAGGCCAGGATGCATTCCACTCTCTCTTCCTCCCATTTCATTTGTTCCTGTGTGCTCTTGTCAGACATGGCCCTCTCCCTTGAGCTTCAGTACTGTCCTCTAAAGTAACAATTCTTCAGAGAGACAGGTGACTATCCACATGGTTGGGATTGGGGCCTGAACCTCGGACCCCTCCACTAAGCGTCTGATCTTAATGGCTTGAAGGTAAACAAGGGGCCATCTAGCTCACAAGCAACAAAGCCAACAGTGAAGAAGTACACACTAAGCTGTATGACTATGAGGTGTCAAAGGGATCAGGAATCAGGCATCAAAGAACATAATATTATATTATTGTAAATGAGGGGGAGTACAGGTTGGGGAACCAAAGCCCATCTCTAGGTAATGGACTTTCCCTTACAGGGAGGAGATGAACCAGTTAGGGTGCAGTATAGCAATGATGAAACATACAGCTTTCTTTTAGTTCTTTAATGCTTCCTCATCCCCACCATAATGATCCCATTTCTACCTTACAAATCAAACAAGGTCAGAGGATATACACTAGTACAGATAGGTACTGGAAACATAGGGAATCCAGGGCAGGTGATCCCTTCAGGACCAGTGGCAAGAGTGGCAATACTGTGGAGGATAGCGAGAAGGTGGAGTAGAAAGAGGGAACTGATAATAAGGATCTATGTATAACCTCTTCCCTGGGATCCAGACAACAGGGAAGTGGGTGAAGGGAAACATCGGACATATGACAAAGCAATAATAATCTATAAATGATCGAGGCTTCATGAGGGAGGAGGGAGCAGGCAGGGGGGTAATGAGAAGCCTATGCCAAAGAATAAAATAGAAAGCAAATGTTTTGGGAATGATGAGACAACACATGTACAAATGTGCTTGACATCCAAAGGACATATGTGTGGATTGTGAT
Organism: Nesogale talazaci; assembly: GCA_004026705.1. NCBI lineage: Eukaryota > Metazoa > Chordata > Mammalia > Afrosoricida > Tenrecidae > Nesogale > Nesogale talazaci. The sequence continues at coordinate 177,843 of PVJH01000424.1, read as the reverse complement.
AAGAGTTGTATGAATCCCCAATAAATTTATTTTTTAAATATAGTCAATAAATATGAAACTAAAAGTGGAATTAAATCAAACTGACTTTTCAACACTGAACTATTTCAATATGCAGGACAGGCATACTCACATGACGTGAGAAGGTGACATTAAGTGGAACCTTAGGCATACTGTAAGCAAATGAAATAAAACACATATACTTCATAGTCTGTCATAATTTTTGCACCTCTAGAGCTTTATTACTCACTGTTGTAGTCAGAGGACTTTTGAGTAACTTGAACCATGGCTCCTAGGATTGAGATATGTTGGACAGATAGACACTGTCCAATACACTAGGTCTCAAAGACTTAGTATGGCCAGAGAATATAAAGTGTGTCACTATTTTATGTTCTTCCTAATGAGCTACTAATTTTAAAATATTGCAAGTCACTTTATTGGTTTCTTTGTTGATGTCAGCTTGTTTTGAAAGAGATCACCAGACTCTATTCCATGGTTCCTATTAGTGAACTTGAAACTAAAGTTTTTTTTTGTTGGTAGCTAAATAAATAATGTAAATAATTCTTGGATTTCTTTATAAACTTTAAAAAAGGTTTCCTTATTAAAATAATCATAAGAATCCAATTTTTTCCTACGGATATTTTCTCACTTATCTGCAATATCAGTTTTTCCTTTTTAATTTCTTTTAGGCATTTGTCTTTAATCTTTATTTCTTGCTTTATTGTCTGCTAAGTCATTGTTATTCAATTTATGTGTGCATGTTTAATGGACACCTCCACCCAGTCCTTATATCCCCAAAGTTGAAAATCTTAAAACACATTTTTGCATTTCTTTATCTTGTATGCTACCAGTTGATTATAGTGGTTTCCACTAAAAGGACACACATGTCCAACTAATGTTCAACATGTTCCTTAACTAATGAAGATAGGGTTAGAGTTTATATCATTTCATACAATTGAAACTGTCTAGCATGAGCAAAGAGAATGATCCTTTGTTCTTAGGTTTTTCAACCTCACTTGTTGCAGTCACCCTTCTTTCCTGACACTCCCCTGAATTTCTTGTGCCTGAATGAAATTCTATGTATAATTTTTTATATTTCCTCACTTTTTTCCATTTCACTTTCTCAATATTAAATTTTTCAATAAGTTCTCATTGCTGAATCATAGTTAAACATTCATAGCTCCCTCCCCTCAGTTCTTCTCTGAAGTAAATTAATCATTTACTACAAACACACGTACACAAAACAAAGCAAACCACCATGATACTGCATTAGTGTTTAAAGGCAAAGCAACTCTTTAATTTGCTTTTATAGATTTTTGGTTTAATATATGATTTATAAACTACCTATTTGGGTCCTAAAGTCATTAAAATGACCCTCTGACCCTTTTAATTTTTCAGGAGACCTGATTTACATTATATTTCATAAATGTGATGGTACTGCTTACAGCATACCAACTATTCACCTTTACTCATTTAAATTCTACCCATTCTATACAAATATTTATCAAATTATAATTTAATCTATTTAGTTTAGCTTTTTAAATGTGGTTTTAGAATAGTTCACATCTTTTGTCACTGCCACATTTAATCAAGATGTATTATGAATACTGGTGATTGGAATGAAACAAAAAGTAAAGATTGGTGGTTGGAAAATAGGGCTTTGGTGATAAAAAGGCACACTTAAGATTATATAATAAACTGTTATAAGACCACTGGCTGTTTCTCACAAATGCATTCATTTGAAAACATACATGGTGACTATAAACATGGAATTCAGCTAATTGAATAAGCATGAATCAAATTGATTGCATTTTTGCAAAGAGATGATGTAGATGCTACATATCATCAGGCAAAAGAAGGCCAGAGACTTATTGTGGAACAGACCATCAATTGCTCATATACAAGGTTAGATTGAAGATGAAGAAAATCAAAATAAATTCATGATAGCCAGAACAGCACCTTAAGTATATCCTATCTACATTTAGAAACAATTCCAAGAGCATGTTTGGCTCATTAATCACTAATAACTACATATCACATGAATTGTGGAAAGACACCAAGATCATTATACACAAAGAAAGGAAGAGATCATTAAAAATAAAGAAAATAAAGACTCAAATTGGGAACCAATTATAAGTATGTACATGTATTCTCCTACCTGGAGTATGAACAATAGGGAAGTGGATGAAGGGAGACTTTGGACAGTGTTCAATATGGCAAAATAATAATAGTTTATAAATACCAAGGGCTCTTGAGGGAGGGGGGAGCAGGAAGGGAAGAAAGGGGAGGAGCCAATACTAAGGGCTTAGGTAGAAAGAAAATGTTTTGAGGATAATGATGGCATCAATAGTACAAGTATGCTTTGCATATCATAGATATATATACGGATTGTGCTAGGAGTTGTGTGAGCTCCCAATGAAATGATTTGAAATAATCTTCAAAAATATAAAAGATCAAATTCTAAGCATGTGAACTGTTTGAAAATGCAGAGATTCTGATTTAGGAAAACTGGGTAAGACCTAGACAACAGGCTTTTAAAGTGGACATTCTAGGTGATTTTTGTCCCATTTTTTAAGTTATGCTGTCACAGATCAAAATAAAGAATATGCTTTGAGTAAAATAAAAAGACTCAAATGATGAAACAAGAGACTCTGCAACTTGTCTTGAATGTAGAATGTTAAAGTAAATGAAGGAATAATAAAGTAAAGGAATAGAAACCTTCAGTAGACATCTAAAATAGCTTTATAATGAAAGGCATAAAGATCTAGAGTAAGAGAGCCAAATGGAAAGAACATGTTCACTAAATCAAGGATGAAGTTGCAATACTGAAGAATTCCATGAGTAAATTTTTTTAATTTCAAAAGAAGATGGAAGGAATAACAAGCATTTGAACCCCAAAGAGTTGGCTGATATTCATCCATTTCAAGAAATGGCATTTGATGATAATTCAATAGCTAAAAAGAAAAAAGTCCAAATAGCTTGGAAGTTATAGGTTAAAAATAAAGTTCTGGGAATTGATGGAAACTAATGGGAATATTCAAAAAGCTGGTGCAGCACTGGAAACATTTATCTATAGCAATAAATTTAGAACACAGTTGACTAACCAAATAACTGGATGAGATCCATATTTGTGACCATTTCCAGAGGAAACAAATGAGAAAGCAAAATGAGGAAGCAAAAATTATTGGATAATATCATTAATAACACATGTAAGTAAAATTTTACTGAAAATAATTAAAAAACAATCTATATTAGTCTGAGTAGATAGAAAAACAAGCTCATATGCATGCATATGCATATAAGGAAGAGTTTTATATACTAGAGCAACTGAACATTGAAAAAGCATCCTAGCCCAGTCCGGTCCAAGGTCATAAGTTCAATATTAGTCCATATATCTGTTACCAATCTATAAGTCCCCTTCAGACTCATGAAGCACATGCAATGACACCAGGGCAATCATAGACCAGTGGTTGCAGAGTCTGCTGTATCCAATGGCAGTAAAAGTACCTCAGCTCTGGCAGAGCTCTCTTGCATGGCTTCTCAAGGTCCAGGTTTCTGGCTGCATCAGGTAGGTCCATGTGACTTCTCCTCAGGGATATCTTACAGGGAGCCAAACTTGTTCGCCAAGTGTCTCCAAGCGAGTACTGGCTGCTGAAAGTCTCCAAAGAAGTGTGTGTCTCCTGCTTCCAAGAAAGAAGTACCAGATTTCCCAGAATACTCAGAGAAAGACATGCCAATACTAACAGAGATCTCATTGGTCACCTCCAGATTGGCAGGCTAGACTCCACTTCTACACTCTTAATTCTCAAATTGACACCAGATTAAGGTACTGTCACATGATCCTAACAGTATGTTGAAAGGGAGATACCAGAAATTCAAGCAGGATTCACAGGAGAACATAGATCAGGGGATATCATGGTTCTTGTCAGATGGCTCATAGTTTAAAACAGATAATATCAGAAAGATGTTTACTTGTGTTGCATTAACTAGATGAAGGCCCTAAATTGGGTGGATCATATACACTATGACAACAATGTGAAGAATGGGAATTTCAGAGTACTTAATTGTGTTCATGTTAAACATATGTCTAGATCTAGTTTCATTCAATAGAACAAATGCACACTACATAGTTTAAAATATGAAAATTTGTGCTTCCATGTTGTACCTGGCATGATATTGATGCAAAACCATATGCTGAACAAATAGTAAGAGAAGGTGAGTTGTCAGAAGAAGACTACGCCCTCAGTCTTAGAGAAAAATCTCATCAATAAACTGCAATGTTAACATGCAGCACCTTGCTTTCTGAAAGTCAACAGGACTGGAAGCATTTACTAACAGAGATCAAAGATTATACTATAGTCTCCAGTGTGCTTTACAATTCAATGTAATAAATCCTTACAACTGGACCAATAGACAATATCATTATAAAGGGATAAGAGATGTAAGTTCTCAAGGATTACACATCACTTGAATCCACAATCAGCACTCTTAGAAACAGCAGTCAAGAAATATAACTATATTACCCCTGGGATAATGGGATAATCAGCTGCAAAGCATCTATTTAAAGTATGGAAAAGTAAAGATAACCGTTCATGGTTAAAAATATTGTCACCTCATATATATGAGAAAGTTGGATAATTAATTAATATGAAAGAATGAAGAAGAATGCATTTGAATTATGTGTGAGTGAAGAATATTAAATATACCATTGGACTTCTGGAAAAGCAAACTCATCGGTTTTAGAAGAAGGGCTGTCAGAGTGCTAGTTCTAAGGGAGTTTGGACAGACTTCACCTCATGTACTTCAGACATGCAGAAAGCAGCCCCCAGAAAAGGACAAAAAAGAGAGGAAGCCCTCAGCTATACAGATTGACACACTGGCTGCTATACTGGGTAAGGCAAAGAGCTTAACAATAATTATGATGATGTCACAGGACTAAGCAGTGTTTTGTACTGTTGTACATGAGACCACTGTTGGTTGACAACAACCAGCCCAACAGTTCCTAACAGCAATCAACAAAGCATCACTTTGTATTTTGTATAAATGGATCTTTTATTTCTGAGGATATAGACTGGGCAGGATTCTTCCTTAGTTGTTCAATTTTTACTATATTGTAGATATTGGAAGATATTTCTAGGAAAAAATCTAAGCAATAAAGAAAATTTATATATTTATATATGTATATATTCAATTAGAATAAAAAGTATGATTATATTCAGATAACATCTTTTGCATACATAAAACTGTAGCATTTTAACAAAGATTGTGATTCTTTGTTCCAGCTCAATCATTCAAAACTTTGGTTTCTTCCACGATAAATGCTGGGTAACAGAGGATTGATTTAGGTAGTATGCACTAAATGCGGTCTTGGGCTATAGTAATGCTCAATAGAGTTAGTTAAGATTACAAAGACGATGAAGATAATGATGATGTTTGCACTGGGAAGAATTGGAAAGACTAAAGTCTTTAATCTTCTGTGGAACCTATAGTGTGCAAGGAGGCATAAAATTAGTAATATATGTTGTGATTAAATCCTTGATTTACAACAGTAACAGGAACTATGTGACTTCAGAAAACTCCAATTTCCCACTTAGAAATTATTCCCACTGAAGCACTGTTTTTATGCAGCCATTTGGAAGTGTCAAGAAAACATGCTTTATTTCCTTCCATGCATATATATTAATCTTGCACTGATTCTTTCAATATGCTTAACTTTAATATGTACAAAAAGAAATAACTCTTGCAGTTTTGAGATTTGGAATCCTATAATTCTCCTAGCAGTCTGCCCATATAAGGATATGAGCACTTGCTCAAGTCTGCACATGTCCTCAGTGATAGCCTTGGAAAAAGCAGCACACCAGCCTGTCGTGACCATGAGGTGTTAAAAGAATCAGGTACCAGACATCAAAGAACAAATATCAATATGTGCCCACCCTCACGATATGATCACTGAAGACAAATGGGTACAAAGGCAAACAGAGTGGACGAAACTGATGATGCCCAGGTACCAAATGATAAAGTGTCTGGGATCTTAAAGGCTTGAAGATAAATGAGTGCTGTTTAGCAAAGAAGGAGCAAAGCCCACATGGGAGAAGCAAACCAGTCTCTGTGATGAAGATCAGTCAAAGGGAAGAGGTATCAAGCATCAAAGAACAAGAATCACATCATTAAGAATGAGGAGGAGAGCAGGGTGGGGACCTAAGGCCCACTTGTGGGCAATTGGCCACCCCCTTACAGGGAGTGAGACTTATGGGGAGGAGAGGTCAGTCAAGGGGCAATCAGGCAGCTATGAAGCACACAACTTTCTTCTAGTTCCAAAAGGCTTCATCCCCCCAACTATCATGGTCCCAACTCTGCCTTCCAAATCCGACTGGACTGGAGAGGGTACACTGGTAGAGATGGGAGCTGGAGATATGGGGAATTCAGGACAGATAAGTCCCCCAGGGTCAGTGGTGAGAGTGGAGCTACTGGATTGGTGGAGAGAAGGAGGGGTAGAGAAACAGCCAACTACAAGGATCTACACATATTCTCCTTTCTCAAGGACAGACATAGGAGGAGTGGGCAGGGAGAGATGCCCGGAAATGTAAGATATAATAGAACAATAATAGCTTTCTTTTAATATAAATTTTATTGGGGGTTCTTATAGCTCTTATAGCATTCAATACATCATTTGTATTAAGCATATTTGTATATATGTTGCCATATTCATTTCCAAATATCCTCTACTTGGGCCCTTGGCAAGGACCCTTTCCCCCTTTCCTCTAGTTCTTTTTGTTAATTCCAGTTCCCCATATTTCCCCTCTCTCCTCATCCCCCCATATTAACCCCTAATAATTTACAGTTGTTATCAACTTTTTATATTGTACACTGTGCAATGTGTCCCTTCACCCACTCCACTGCTGACCATACCCCAGAGAGAGGTCATGTGTAGATCCCTGAAATTAGTTCCCCCTTTCTACTCTACCATCCCTCCACCCTCCCAGTATCACCACTCCCCCCATCCCACTAGTCCTGCCTGAGGGATCATCTATTTTAAATTCCCCACGTTTCAAGCTCCAGTGTACATCCCCTGGTCTAGCTGGATCTGTATGGTAGAATTGGGATCATGATAAATCTCACAATGGAAAAAACTACTCAAGGTCATGAAACAGTAGTACATTAGGAAAGTAATCTCTACAGTTTTCCCACTACTTAGATAAAAAAGGAACATCTCTATTTGTATCCTGTATGATCATTTCCAAATTAGTACTATTTTCCAATGGTTAACGAGATAAGGCCTTTAATTCAGAAACATGAGCACTTTTGATACTTCAGTTCAAATTTTTCTATTGATAAATTTGTCATGACAAACATAAATTGAACATATATATTCACAGCAGCTAGAAATGTTGCAAAACAGATTAGGACAAAAGGTGACATACTCATTGTGTCAAGTTTTGGATGATATACACATACTATTAATCCTACAAAATTAGAAATATCTAGACAAAGAATATTTTGACTACTTGAAACTAGTTTCATTCCTTTTATGTAAAACTGAAGCAAAAAGCACAAGCATATAATATAAATCAATAGGAATTCTATTATAATGCTTTACAAGAGTAAGACTGTAAATACATTTATCATCACGGTGAAAAATGATAGTGCTGCTTTAAACTTTTTGATAGTCTGATGTTATCTTAATATAATGGCTTAGAAAGCATATGTAAGAGCACAGTCCTCTAAAAAATCTATTTTAATGGATGACTCAATACACTTTTGCTTATATTCCAGAAGTTGTGTTCAAAAATTCATAAGAGCAAACTAAAATAAATAAATATGTTCAGCATAAATTCTTCTACTGACTTAATTCTAATCATCATCCATATTCAGGTTGCATAGATTTACAGCACATTTTTCCTTTTATAGGCAGTAGGTTGTATTTTAATAGAATACCCCATTACAAGATGGACTTGAATATTATCTCTTAAATTAGATACATACTTATAATTCCAATCAGATTACCTCTCATGTATGAGACTTTCATTCAGACAGTGATATTCTTATTTTGCAACTGTGCTAACATGTGGCTTCGGAAAAAGAAAGCATTTACCAGTAAATCAAGTTTAGTATTCAATAGTTGCTATTAAAATACACTTTATTCAATAATTGTTCACATTACCTAAAGCTCTGTTCTTTGATTTCATAGCTCTCTTAGATTGAGGGGTTCCATGCAGAGCTATCTCAGAATCCAAAATATGTATGTTACTCCTAGGCCTTGTCTCTTGTTGCTTCTTGCTTCCAAAATGGCTGAATTTATAACTAATTGGATACATACTGCTTACAGTTTGGGTTGCTAACTGTAGGATCAGCAGTTTGAACCTACCAGTGGCTCTGTAGGACAAATATGAGATTTTCTTCTCCAATTAATAGTCACAGTCTTGAAAATCCACAGGGGTAGTTCTATTCTGCCGATAGGGTCACTATGGCACAAAGTTTGGTTTGGTCTTGAATGATGACAATTAGACTGATTAAAAATCGCTCACAGCTGAATAATATAAGCCATCCGTAACATTCCACACATTTTAACTCAGATACAAGGGGGACATGAAAGTCTTTGGTGTGTGTAAGGAGCTTGGTAGCATAGTGGTTATAAGTTGTGTTGCAGTATGCAAATACTAGTGAGTTCTTTCTAAATGCATAGAGTTACAGACTTGTAAGCTCAAAACATTCGATCTACAGTATCCAAGAGGGTCACTATGAATTGACATCAGCTTAATGGCAGTCAATGAATTGGTGGGGATGACAAAAGCTATATGACTTGAAGAGCCAGATTATATGCAGTTTAAATTTCAAACTTTGAAGCAGATTTTTTAAAACTTAAGATAGGATTATTGACTATTTAAAATTTTAAACATAATATTGAGCATAAAAATTAATTTGAATAAGAAACATTTATTTAAAAAATAATCTAGCAATCTTCAATCATATCAATAATATATAAATATTACCTCTTTAGTAAATAAATATTATCACTTTTTATTGGCATCCATCCTCAAATTAATGTCACATTTTTTATTTTTTGTCATAGCAGAAGATATGAAAGTGTGCACCTTTGTCATATCTTTAGGTTTTCAATTGATTACTAAACAAGTTGGTCAGTTTTAATGTTCTGTCTCGTGTCAAAACCATTGGTTTTTTAAAGAAAAATCAGGTTCTTAAACTTTTTTCTTAGTGATTAAGGTTTTTCTTATTCTAGTAAAAACTCATAAGCAGTTATATATTTGCCAAATAAAATCTTTCAATATTGGTCTTTTCTTCACTCTCCTTTAAATGAACAGAAATTCTTCATTTTAATTTACTCAAAATTGCGAAGCTCTTTTTAATGTTTTATGTGTTTTGACATTTTGTGAGAAAATATTTGAATCTGGATTTTAAGTATATCTAGTACACTAACATAGATTTTGATTTTATACTTGAATATTTATTTTCTACAAAAGATATATTGTTGTATTTAATTGGAACAACAAAATGCACTTAGATGATTACCATATCAAAATTACAGGGACTCAAATTATATCCCTTTTCAATGTTATCTGACTTTTACAAACAAAGGCATATGTGAAAGGCAAGATCAAGTCTTTAGACTATATGGTGTAGGATATCTCAATGAAGATCTTTCTACCTTAATCCTGAGCAGATGATTGTTGTGAAGGAAAAAATATTAATAATCTTAGTCCCATATTTTCTAGACATTTTCTCACCAAAGCAATTTTCAATTTATGGCAACTTGTTCTTTATAGGACCAGTGTTCATTCTTTACTCTGAAAAATCTGTCAAGATCATGTCTTTGAGTCCAATAAAACAGTCACCATGACATTCTGAACTGATCATTCTACCTTCGTCTAACTGGCCCAACCAATCCTGCCAAAGGAACAACAAATTGGTCTTGAAAAAAATACAGTCCCGATCCTCCTCAGAGGCAAGGGTGGTAAGATATCATCTCACATACCTTGGACATTTTGTCAGGAGAGACCAATGTTTGGAGAAGGACATGACATCCTGCTTGGTAAAGTGTCAGGGCAGCAAACAAGAAGAGTCCCTTCTACAAGATATATTGACACATTGACTGCATCGATGGGCTACAGCGAACAAGCAATCAGGAAGCGGGTTCGGACTGGACACTGCTTTGTTCTGTTCTACATACTGTTGCTGTGAGTGGGCACCTAACCACAGCAGCAGCAGCAGCAGCAACAGGAGATCCACTTGAGTAGATCTTTTTGAAGTCACTCTAATGAGACTCATACAAGTGTATTGCTGAAGGAACATCGCAACAGCCATCCATTGATTACAGAGATCTGATTACGTACAATTTGTTTGCGAACAAAACAAAACCTGTTCATGTCTGAACCTTACCCTAGTAGCAAGATTTTTAGCTCATTCTTTTATGATCAAGAATTCCATACAAGTGTTCAAAATAAGGATTAACTCAGGAAACCTACCTATGCTGATATTGAGATCACAACATCTCTTAATTTACATTTTCTTGGACTGTACTTCCCTCTACCTTTATTTTTAAACTTTCTGAAGCACATCACTTAACTTGCAACTTCTCTCTCTAGGCAGAGTTCCATTTTGCTTTTTGGAAAAGTAAATCCATTTACTGAAATTCTGACTTTGGGTGTTTGACCATGTTTTTAGGCAAGTTTTTGGTCTTTTAAATTTTGTTTCAATAAGTGGTCTATTTATGTATATATGTGAGTGCACACACAGACTTCTTTCATTATTCTGAGATTTAGGAAAAGAACTGCATTTCTAGTTATCATTATGATGCTCATTGTACTACATACTTCATGTCATGTACGTGATTTTATTTCATCTAGCATAGGACATATAACATTTACATGACAGATTTATAGCTTCACTGCTCAGATAAATCTTAGAGTTAATTTAGTCTACCTATATTAATCATTTAATTGATATTCTTTTATGAACTCCATATTGTCATTAAGTAGAAATCATTCTGCAGTTGTTGTCACTGTTGTTTTTAAACTACATTTAAAAAAGAATTATCCTGAGTTTTGATATGTCACAAAGATTTGCCTTCATATCAAGCTTGAGGTTGCCTTTCTCCAGAGGAAATTTATGTTCACACTTTTAATTGGCTTGGAAGCACTGCCAATTCATACCATTTTGCTTACATATTATTAATGGTAGAAGCTGTTGTACGTCATCCTCATTGAATTTTCTTCTGAAGAAATAGTCCATCAGTATTATCACTGACTGAGTTTTTAACCTACATACTTAACAGCATCTGTCTATAACTTTAAAATCTAATAATTTAGATTATTATACTAATATATATCATGAGTATAATGTATATCTTTAGTATAATAATCTTAATAATTGGTATAATAATCTAAATTATATATATATATATTAGTAGAACTACCATAGAGTTACTGACTTCAGACAAAGGTTATTTGTTGTTACCCATTTTGTGTGACTAAAAACATGGAGAAAACTTATCTAAGTCTTCTCAGAGCCACATTGCCAGAGCTGTGGTTTCCTGGGAGACTTCTTCCCAGTTCTTGTGGTTATTTTTGGTTCTTTGGTAATTTTTACTTGCTCTCCATTTTGCTCCCCAGGGTGAGCATACAATTTTTATTGTCTTTTACTTTACCTGGCGTTATTCATATGTTCAGGAATCTGTTCTATACTTTTACCTGAAATGAAATCCAAAACACATATTGAATGTTTCTTCTCTGTTATTTCTCCTACATATGTCCTACACTGGACATTCTATGGTTCAATTTTTCCTAAAGAAAATGTTACTAATGCATTCAGTTAATAAAAATCTTAAAAGTAATTCAATAACTTTTGTATCTCAAATGTTAAGTAATTTCAAATGTTTGTCATTAAGTGCTGTCCAGTCAGTTTTAACTCAAAATGCCCCTTCTGTGCGCAGAACCCAACACTCTCCTCCAAGGCCAGACTGGCACTCTCCTCTACATAATGATTGTGCTTGAGCCCCTTGTTGTAGCTTTTGAAACAATCCCTTTCATTGAGGCTCTTCCTCTTGTTCACCCATTCTCAAATTCACTTCAAATGAGTAAATGTGAACTAAATTAGATCATCTGAGTTGAAAAACACAACATTTCTAAAGTTGAGAAACCGTTATACATGAAAGCTCAAAAACTCATTGCCATCATGAGTTTATTCCAGAGAAAATCTTTGACGTTGAAACTGTGTTGTTTTGTTAATTGTACCATAAATAGCATATCCTTTGGTCAGTATAGAAAGTCTCTGGTTATTTCTGAAATTTGAAATTTCTGAAACTTATCTAGATTGTGAGCAGCTCTTTTCCTACTAAGCCTTCCAATCTAAGGATTTAGGCTTGTAGTATAATTATGCATTGACATTGATGATTTTATTATTTTCAAATGTGCCTTTTACTTTGTTACTGTAACATGAATTTGGAAGTATACTTAGAACAGCAAATTCATCACAACTGAAAAAAAAGAAATTTAAAAAAAAGAAAAACATGAATTCAACTAATCTTTCCTTGAAAATAAAAAAGCTGTGGAGAGGGCTTTTCTGTGACAAAATTGATCCTTATAGTATTTGCCCCCTTAGTCCAAGACTACTAGAAGTGAAATATTAACCATTTAGGTGAAGAAGAGTTGTTGATTTCTACAAATTTCTACAAGTGGCTCCAGTCACTTGTATTTGATGTGTAAGATTAAGCAAGCCTTTTGATTATTTGGTTCATGCACAGGTATTACTTCTTAAAGATTGGACCGAGAGAAATTGACTAGCTAAGCTCATCTCCAAAGAAAAGTGTCAACCCTATGTGAACCTATGGAGCACTGGTATTTGCTTTCGGATTCTAGTTCACTACGTCATTAGACACAGGCTGCCCAGAACAGTTTCAGGTCTTTCAATTTAATTCATCTGTAGAATTGGATAACTTAAGCCCTTCAGTTTAGTGCCCTTCTTATTGCTGAGTAACAAGTTCTTTTCTGATAGGGAAATAAAGTAGCACAACGGTGTGTCCATTGCATCATGAAGATGTACTTCTCCACATGCTTTCAGAAGCAAGCTTCTCTGACTTCCCAGTGATACTCTCTTTCTGAGAGTAACATTAGAAGAAAAATACTTATGGAAGACTACACTTTTCTCCTAGACAGCAGCTCTTGGTCTCTGGACTACAATTGGTATTCATTCTCTCAATGTACTATTTTGTCTTGGTCTAGAGTCCTCAGCTAGTGTTAGTGGCTTGCATGGCTACATGACTCTGAACTTCAGTTCCCAGAAATCTGAAACTTGGTTTTATTCATTTTTGTTCATATTTTGCTCAACTATTTTCATATGTACTCAGAAGTGAAATGTTACTTGATTTTTCTACAGTCTTATGAGGTAGGATAGTAATAATCTTTTTTTCAGATAGGAATCTTGAATTTGGATGATTTCAAGAGTAAATATCTTCAATGGTGATAATTATAAGATTGAGAAATAAAGTCGATTCTCTTCTTGAGACACAAAGTGGATTTTTTTTTCTGAAACTATTTCTTTTTTCTGATTGTCAATTCCGGTAATATTTTCTTCTTCTACCCCAGAGAATTATCCATTCACCTGTAGTATCTCCTCTGCTAGGATCCTTTTGGGTAGGACCTTACAGGACTCGACATAGCAGAATGATTCACATATGGTCTGGAGAAAATTCTTCCAATCCAAACCTAATCATGTCCCTTTCAGTTTTTGTTCAACATGTCTTCCTATCACTTTGGAGAAAAGGGGAAGTATTATAATCTTCTCACATAAGGTGCTTCTTCTTGAGTTAAAGGCATGTCCCTGCAGCACACAGGTACAAACACACTCCCTACCCTTGTATTAGCACAGGGAAAGGGGAGCTTCAGAGTTTCAGCAATAATAGCCCCACCAAATTTTGTCTTCATGAACTATACTCTAAGTCTTCAGCTTTTCAATTATGTCATGCTTTTTACATGCCCAGAACATCAGTATACATCAATTATTTTAAAATTTCTCTGAAGTTCAGTTTCTCAATTCACTTATATGCCTAATATCTATTGTTTCTTGTAGCTTTTATGAAATTTTCAATTTAGCATATGGATACACACACTCATTAAATCATTATAAAGAAGAAACTCAGTTAAAATTAAATGATTTTTGCTATAGATTTTCAAGTCACACAGAAATGAGACTGCAGAAAATTGCTTCACCAATACAAAGATAGATCATGGACAAATTTATAAAAGTCATAAAAGTTCAGGTTAATCTGAAATTATTTTTCTGAGGATAATTAGATATATTCATCAATTTATGATGTATCTCAAAATAGATATCCCAAAGTAATTTTTGTGATCAGTATGTTCTGGACTTACCTCTTAATATACCTTTACATTTATGTAGTTTGCTCTATTTTTCAATGAATAAATATTTAGACTACTGAATGATGAGTGTGTCAGGCAGGGTTCTCTTAGAGAAATAAAAATCAGGACACTAGTAATACTTTTTATATATTTATATATAGAGAAAGGTATATAAGATAAAAAAGAAGCAGTTAACTATCTATAAAGCAGTACAGATTGCTCAGTGCCACTCACTTGCATGAGGCAGCTAGAAGACTGGCAGTCCTTCAAGTCTTGAGGGCCGCTGAGTAGTCCTCTGTAGAGCAATCCAGGCTATCTGGTCACAGGCAGCAAACGGCAGTGCAGGTCACCAACAGTCAGCCAGATGACAGAGTCCAACAGTCCCCAGCTCAAGAGAGGCATATCCCAGGAGCATGGCAAAGTAGAGCTTGAAGGCACCTCAACTCACAGCAACACAGTCCATTATTAGGTGTCTCATTGGTAGTGTTGCTTGGAGGTCGAGGCACAGGATGAACAGGGCAGCTCTCTGGTCTGAAGCTCCGGAAGCAAGAGAGAGGGCATGACTCGCCGAGCTCTTCCTATCTCTGCCCTTCAATTCATCCCGTGTGTTCATTGGTCGTGCCATCACAACAGACCCACCAGTCTTCTGTGGCCATGTTGACATAACAAACCTACCCATCACAATGAGATATATGTTTCTGCCTAACTTTTTATTTTAAACTGCAGCACTACCATCTTCTCTGTCACACAAGAGGAAAAATAAAAAGCTTGTCTCATTTCTCTCACCTATCTACTTCAATTTGTGACCAAGACCTATTGATTTTTGCTACTTAAACATTTTCAAGTAACTCATCTCCCTTTGTTACCTTCATTGCTACTGCCCTGACATGTAGCCTCCTCTCTGGGGCACGGACAACTGGGAAGTGAGTGTTGGGACACATTGTACAGTGTAGATGATGAAAAAAATAATTTGCAAATTACTAAGGGTTCAAGGGGAAGGGGGGGAGGAAGAGTAAAATAGGGAGCTGATAATGGTGGCCTGGAGGGAGGGAGAATGTTTTGAGAGTGATGATGGCAATGGGTGGGCAAAAGTGGCCTGCATACAACTGATGTTGTTAGGGATTGTGATGGGCGTTGTATAGGCCCCCAATAAAATGATTCATTAAAAAGGGGAGGGGGAAAGGGGAAGTTTTGGGGGGGGTTTGTTTTTAAAGAGGAGCTTGTACCAAGGGCTCAAGTGGAAAATGTTTGGAAATGTATGTTGCAACATGTGTGCAAATGTGCTTGATACAAATGATGTATTGAATTTTTAAAAAGATTATTTAAAAAATCATTTCAAGAAAGTGGATAAATCCTTTAAAAAAAAAGAAAAAGAACACTTCTAGTTCTACCCTGCTCCCAGAATCCTCTTTTGGCTTCAATTTCACCACTTAGGTGGAAGCCTGCAGGGGATGATTTCCCAAAACAGTAAGTTTTCAATTGGCTGCCTACAAAGGAAGTCTTCTGAAGAGAAGACTTCCTCTTCAGAAATTTGATCCCTGGAAGAGAAAAAGTGATGTCACTTACATATGCTTCCATGATATTTTTCTGGGGCAAGGTGAGGAGTCTCTTCATCAGCGAGTTCTGAAGGACAGCAAAAGTTATAGTCTTTATAAACTGTAAGGTTTTATCATTTCTATAGGTAAAAGATGTTTTCACAATTTCATGGTTTTATAACAAGCAGGCTATATGTGGCTAAGAACACTTTATTTTCATTACTTTTTAACAACAACTGAATATATATAAATTTAAATTTGGTGTTAGTGAACCAATTGAATGCTTCCAGTAATGGGTTAGTACACCATTTTTAATATTGTGGACACGGAGCAATGATTTCTTTTTTTTTTTTTTCGCATCACTGCCTTCAGGTGGTGGGAGTAGGAGGCCTAGCCTTTGCTCCCTGGAGCTGGAATCGAACCTCCATCCCAGTGGGCCGCAGTCCCGCGCACAACCACTACACCAACGGGGCTCAGTCTGGAGCAATGATTTCTAATGTCAGCATGCAGGTGGAAATTGGAGTAATTGTCGGCCAAATAAATATATAGAGAAAACAAGCAGTGACTAAAATTACTTGAAATACATTTAGTGCATCTTATTAATAGAACAATGATGTATCTATAAGCTATTTACAGCAGATATTCTCCTTAATGAGCTTTTCAATACTCTCAGTCATATTGATTGTTCTCATGGTTTATTCTCTTGATTATACATGTAGAAATAAATATAACTAAGAATTGGATTTTCTAATAAATTCTGCAAACATCAAACTAAGTATCTCTAATTTTGGATGGCAAATGTGTTACTTGTTTGGTGTACTGAGAACTTTAAAAAGTCTAAGTGACCAACAGGAGTTCCCCCATGTTCACTGAATCACAGTTCACAATTGCAAGAAGTTAGAAATAACCAAAATGTCCATCAATAGAAGAATGCATAAAGAAACTGGTACACAATCTGCATCCTCAATTCTAAACAGAGCCCAATCAATCAAGAAATCAATCTATAGGAAGCAACAGTTCCTGAATTTCAGCTCACAGTTGGAGCATATTCCCACACACTTTTCATATTAACAGTATCTTAAAATCAGACATTGGATAAATTATTGATGTTATCAATGCAATTACCTTATATTCCATGGTCATGATGATTGACAATGTTTTTCTTTTTTCGTTGTTTTTTTTTCTTGTTTTGTCTGTTGCTTTTGCTTTCTATTGTTCTTGTTCTTGTTGGTCTTTATTTGTCTGTAATGTGACCACGAAAATAAATCAGAGTGGTTCATAATCTGGGGACAAGCAGAGAAATCCTGAATTCTCAATTTAACCCAAATCCAAGAAGAGTTGGTTCTTATAACATACCCCTGTCCCCTACTCACCTTCATGAAATGATAACTGAAGATAAAAGTGCTACACCCAAGTGAACTGAAGATAGCAACTGGTGCAGGCTATCAATTGGAATAGGTCTTAAAGGCTTGTATTCAAACAGTCATTGAAGCAACGTGTGAACTATGTCCACCTGTCAGGGACATGTCATCCTGTGAGATCAAAAACAAAAATAACAAAATCTAAATATGATGAAGGGAAAGGTACCAGAGGTTAAATTGTTAACACACAATTTGTAGAAGTCTATGGTGGACAGTGGGAGTTCAAAATCTATCTGCAGTCTACCTAGCCAGAGTAAATCTCTGGTAGATCCTCTCTAGCCATAAGCAAGAACAGCTTTACTGTTAGATAGATTATTGTAAACTTGATTATGGTGGATAGAAACTTAGAATAACCTGATACTTTGCCACTTGACCTTCCTCTTGACTGACCCTGACCAAGGAGTTCTCACTTGGTCTAGCACAGAATTTTTTTCCTCTATATTTTTAAATATGAATAGTGAAGTTTTCTGACTTACCCTTTATTTGCATTTTTATATTCATATCATTATTATCTTCTTGCCAATTTGGTTTTGTTTTTTATTGCTTGTGTTTAGTTTTCCAGTTTGCAAAGGATGAAATTAGTTGATGCATAAGGACAATAACTGATCCAATGGTCTATGGGGAATGTGGAAAGGAGTAGAGAGTAGGGAGGTGAGGGATATCGAGAATACAAGATGAATGCTGGAGGGCAGAGAGAACATTAGAACCGATTGTGATGATGTATATTCTACTCTTTTTAAAGTAAGTTAACCATAGAAGTGTGTAATATGTGAATACACTATCAGGAAAACTACTAAAAAAGAAGGAGCTTGACGAATGATTACCATGGGTATAGGAGAAAGAGTTTTTGCAGAGGGAGCACTGAAGTTATGTTCATGGTGGTGGAAAAATTTGGAAAAGTATATCAATAAGGGAGTTGAGCTCCGGTGGCATAGTGGGTGAGTGCGGGACTGCAGACCACTGGTTTGGTGGTTCAAATCCAGTGGCAGCTCTTCAGGAGCAAGGCTGGGTAGCTCTCACGACCACTAGAGGGCAGTGATGCCCAAAAAAGTATATCAATAAGGTATAATTAGCATGAAGAGTATAATCAATGAAACCAAATTATACATGTATAAATTGTTGAATTGAGGAATGTTTTGTTCTGTATATTTGCCATGATTGGAAAATAAAAGTAATTCCTTGAGTAAAAATGAGAGAGAAAAAGCAAATGTTCTAGAATTGACTGTGTAATAATTGTACAACTCTTTTTGGTATGATTTAGTTATACCAAATAATAGTATATCATAGTTATTAGATTGTAAGGCTTATACTTTCAGGGGTAATAAAACTTATAAAATCAAGAAAAGAATTTTGAAAATGAAAGAAATTCTGTTGTATATTTAATGGAATACTATAAATCTCTAAGGAAGAAGTAATGAAACTACAAAACTCCTCATGATATGAGGAGCTCAGGAAACCATTATGATGAGTGAAGACAGTTAAATGCAAAAGGGCAAATACTTCATCAAACCATTTCTATAAACATAAAATCTTCTATAAGCTAATAAGTTAAAGACAGGCATCTGGTCTCGGTTTATGTAATATTCTTTTCTGGTCTCCCAAGCAAAGAAGTGCTGTGCCTGCTCAATGCTCCCGATCCATGTATCAGCCCATGTATTTATGCAATTCAAAAACCCTCTGGCAGAGTAAACCTGACCTCAACTAGGATCTGATTTTTAGTTTGCAGGGAGGAGAATAACAATCAATTGCCAATGTAATACTATTCACCAGTCATGCCCAAATTAACAGATATTCCTACAAGGATACCCAGTGAACCTTAAAGGAAATTCAAGTACAGACATGGTGGGTGGCATGTCTGTTATTGGAAAAGATAATTATACTTCTTTTTTTAAAATTCATTTTATTGGGGCCTTGTGATGGGTAGGTTTGTTATGCCAATATGGCCACAGAAGATTGGTGGGTCTGTTGTGATGGCACAGCCAATGAACACACGGGATGAATTGAAGGGCAGAGATAGGAAGAGCTCGGCGAGTCATGTCCTCTCTCCTGCTTCCAGAGCTTCAGACCAGAGAGCTGCCCTGTTCATCCTGTGCCTCGACCTCCAAGCAACATTACCCATGGGACACCTAATCATGGACTGTGTTGCTGTGAGTTGAGGTGCCTTCAAGCTCTACTTTGCCATGCTCCTGGGATATACCTCTCTTGAGCTGGGGACTGTTGGACTCTGTCATCTGACTGTTGGTGACCTGCTCTACCATTTGCGGCCTCTGACCAGATAGCCTGGATTGCTCTACAGAGGACTACTCAGTGGCCCTCAAGACTTGAAGGACTTCCAGTCTTCTAGCTGCCTCATGCAAGTGAGTGGCGCCGAGCAATCTGTACTGCTTTATAGTTAACTGTTTCTTTCTTATCTTATATACCTTTCTCTATATATAAATATATAAAAAGAATTACTAGTGTCCTGATTTTTATTTCTCTAAGAGAACCCTGCCTGACACAGGGCTCATACATCGTTTTCACAATACATAAAAACACATGCTGTGTTAAGCACCCTCACATGTCCACTTCTATTATCGTTCTCCAATCGTCCGCCTTTTCCTTTGAGCCCTGGTATAAGCTTTTCCATCTGTTCCTCTCTTCCCTTACTCTCTCCTCTCCACCAACCCTCAATACTTTATACATTGTTATTGTTCTGATATCTTACACTGCCCAACCTCTCCCCGAACCAACTCCTTTGATGCCAGTCCTTCAAATAGGAGCTTATGTGTATATCTTTGCAGTTTGCTCCATCTCTCTACCCCACCTTCTCTCCACCCCTCCAGCATCTCCAATCTAACCATTGACCCGAAGGGGATCATCCATCTTGGTTTCCCCATGCCTCCATCTCCCCTCTATACTAGTGTACCTTCTCCAGTCAATCTGGATTTGTAAGGTAGAGTTGGGACCATGATGGTTGGCATGCGGGGAGGAAGGCTTCTGGAACTAGAGGGAACTTGTATGCATCATCACTGCCTGGCTGCCCCTTGACTGGTCTGTCTCCTCCCCGTGACTTCTCTGTAAAGGGGTGACCAATTACCCACCAGTGGACCTTAGGTCCCCACCCTGCTCTCTCCCTCCTTTGTAATGATGTGATTCTTGTTCTTTGGTGCTCGATATTTGCTCCCTTCGGCCCCTCTTGATCACACATGCTGGTATGTTTCCTCCATGTGGACTTTGCTGTTTCTGTGCTGAATGGCGATTCGATTATCTTCAAGTCTTTGAGAATCCAGGCATTCAATCATTTTGTAGTTGGGCACCATCCATTTCTTCCACTCTGTTTGCCTCTGCATTCATTTGTTTTCAGCAATATCGGGAGTCAATTGATTCACTGATTTTTAGTTTTGTTTTTTGATACGTGATTGTTTCAGCACCTCATGATTGCACAGGCAAGTGAGCTTCTTTTATAATGGGTTTTGTTGCTCCTGAGCTAGATGGTTGCTTATTTGTGCTCAAACCTTTAAGAGCCCAGATGCTATATCTTTTGATAGTTGGGCACCATCAGCTTTCTTCAACACTCTTGCTCATACTCCCACATGTCGTCAGTGGGCACATTGAGAGGATGTGTGCACACAGTGATATATGTTTTTCCCCTCGTTTGATGTCTATTGCCTAGACCTTTCACAACTTTCTCTACAGTGTAACCACGTCAGCTGTCATGCTTCTTCTGCTAGGGTGTGGTCTCATCTCAATTAAATGGTTTATTGTTTGTCTTCAGGCTTTCAAGACCCCAGATATATCCTTTGATTGCTGAGTACCATCAGCTTTCTTCACCACATTGGTTTGTGCACCCATTTTACTTCAGTGATTGTATTGGGCCAGTGAGCCTCGAGGAATGTCAGATTCATACAACAACGTGTTCTTGAATTGAGGGAGCACCAGGGTGTGGGCCCAAGGTCCACTTGCTATTTGGCCTAGAGATATGTTCTTAGTATTTGGCCTATAGATATGTTCTTAAATTTATCCCCACCTTATAATAGATAGTTGTATTTATGTATGGACATACCTTTGTTTAGGCCTCTGTAAGTGCCCTTTGCCTTCTAGCTCTTTCCTCTATTTCCTTCCATCTCCCTCCTGTCCCACCATCATGTTCCAACTTCATTGGCATTTCATTGTTTTCTCACAGATTCATTGTCCTTGCTTAATCCCAACCAGACCTCCCATACCCTTCTTTCCATCAATTCCTGACCACTTATTGCTCCCCCTCCCCGTCCATGTGTTTGTTCCCCACCCCCTTCTATCCACTCTTGTGCCTCCAGGAATCGTTTGCCTGGTCCTTTCTATGGTGGTGCAATGGGTCTCCAGAGGGATGTATTCCTCTGAGCATCATTGTCGGCATGGAGCTTGGACCAGCTCTCTTCCTCTTCCTCCCTTCTTGTCTTTGTTCCTGTGGGTGTGGGATGCTGGCCCCTCCCCCACCCAGTTCTCTGCTACGCCCACTACTAGGGATGGAGTCCATCTGACTGTGGTTGCGTCGGACTCTGTAGCTCTCTCTTTTCTTGCATCCTTCCATGCATCCACGCTGTCCTCATGGTTGGGTGCTTCATGGTAGGAATTGCTCACCCACTCTGGTTTCTGTGGAGACAAGACCAGTACTCACCGCACCCCCCGCCTGGGTGGATTAGTGCCCTGTTCCCTCTGTTTTCCTTTCACTTTGGAACTCCCTTTTATCTGCCCTCAACCTCCTCATCTTTCTCCCAGTACTGTGTTGCATCCAATGTTTACCTCCCTGGGTTTGGTCTTCCCTCCTCCCCTTAACCTATCTCTTGGGCCAGCTGTTATGTTATAGGAGTCTTCTCTTTTATACTCACCATACTGTTTCTACTTACCTCAGAGTACTTATCCTTTTGTGATTGACAGACTTCGCTTAGCATAATTTCCTCCGATTCTTCCCACAAAGAGATGTGTTTCATATGCTTGTCTGAGCTTTTGAGTGAGGCATAGTACTCTATTTTGTGTATGTGCCAGAGTTTGCTGATCCATTCATCTACTGATGGAAATTTAGATTGCTTCCAAGTCTTTCCGATTGTGAATTGTGCTACATTAGACATTGGGGTGCATACCACTGACTGTGGTTTATTTCTTGCCTCTTCTGGATATATACCCAATGGTAGGATAGCTGAATCATAGGGTAGCTCAACTTCCATTTTCATTAAGTATCGCCAGACTGCTTTCCATAGTGGCTGTATATTTACACGACCACCAAAAAATGCAGAAGTGTTCCTATTTCGCCATATCCCCTCCAACATTTGTTGCACTCTGATTTTCTGATCTGGGTTAGCCTCAAAGGTGTTAGATGATATCTCATTGTTGTTTTGATGTGAATTTCTCTGATGGCTAATGAGCAGAAGCATTTTCTCATATGCTTATTGGACATATAGACCTCATCCTAAGTGAAGCTTCTTTTCATTTATTTTCCCCATTTCTTCAAAGGTTTATCTGTTTTCCTCTTCTCCCAGGAAACAAGGGTATTGTAGATTTTTGTAATAAGCCCTTTGTCAGTTGTATCGTTGCTAAAAATTCTTTCCCAGTCTGTGGGCTGCCTGGCTACCTTCTTGGTAAAGTCCTTTGATGCACACATGCGTTTTATTCTTAGTAAGTCCCATTTGTCAATTTCAGGTTCCCCTTCATGTGTACCCTGTCCTATTGCAGTTAGCCTTTTTATTCCCCGCGTCAAAGTTCTTAGATTTTCCCTAATTCTCTCGCTAATGGTTCTGATGTCTTTTGGTTTTACTTCCAGATCCGTGATCCACCTCAAGTTTGTTCTTGTGCATGGGGTGAGGTAAAGAGCCTTTTCATTTTTCTACATGTAGATTTCCTTTGTCTCCAACACTATTTGTTGAAAAGGGCATTACCTTCCCACTTAATGCTTTGGGGACCCTTGTTGAAAATCAGTTGTCTATATGCTAATGGTTTTATTTCTGGGTTTTCTGTTCTTTTCCATTGATCTGTGTATCTGTCATTATGCCAGTACAATGCTGTTTTGACCACTGTGGCTTTATAGTAAGTGTGAAAATCAGATAAAGCCAGCCCTCCGACTGTGTTCTTATCCTTGAAGAGATCCCTGTAAATTCTGGGCTCTTTCCCTCTCCGTATGAAGTTGGTTGTCAGTTTTTCCAGTTCTCTGAAGAAGGTTGTTGGTATTTTGATTGGGATAGCGTTAAACTTATAAAGTGTCCTGGATAGGATAGACATCTTTACTATATTGAGTCTCCCAGTCCATGAGCATGGGATATTCCTCCACTTGTGGAGGTCACTTTTCGTTTCCTGTAGTAGGGTTTTGTAGTTTTCCTTATATAGGTTTGTTGTTGTTGTTGTTGTTAGGTACTTCAATTTATTTTTGGCTATGTGAATGGTATTGCTTTCTTGATCTCTTCTTCTGTGTTCTTGTCAGATGTGTAGAGCAGACCAATCGACTTCTGTTTATTGATCTTGTATCCTGTCACTCTTCCATATTCCTCTATTGCTTAGTACTCCAGTTGTGGAGCTCTTGGGATTTGCGATGTACAGGATCATGTCATCAGCTAAGAATGATAATTTGACCTCTTCCTCTCCCATTTGGATACGTAGGATGTCTTTACATTCTTTTGTGTTATTTGCTAAGACCTCCAGTACTATATTGAATAGTAGGGGGGATAAAGGGCATCCTTGTCTAGGCCCATTCTTCAGTGGGGTTGATTTAGTCTTTACTCCATTGACTATTATTTTAGCTTGTATTAACTTGAGGAACTGTCCTTCTATTCCTATCTGTCTGAGTGTCTTGATTAGGAAAGGGTGATGGATGTTGTCAAATGCTTTCTCTTCATCTATAGATATTATCATATGGTTCTTTTACTTCACTTATCAATATGACTTATAATATTGATGGATTTATGCATGTTAAACCATCCCTGCATCTCTGGTGATCCTGGTGGATTATGCTTTTATATATTTTTGTATTCTATTGGCCAATATCTTGTTAAAGATTTTTGCATCTATGTTCATTAGAGATATTGGCCTATAGTTCTCTACTCCTGTGGATCCCTTTCCTGTTGGGGTATCAAGGTTATACTGGCTTCATAAAATGAGTTGGGGAGTTTTCCATCCTTCTCTATACTCTGGAAAACTTTGTGGAGGATTGGTGCCAGCTCCTCCCCAAAAACCTTATAGAATTCCCCAGTGAAGCAGTCTAGTCCAGGAGCTTTTTTTTGTTGGTAGATTCTTGATAACCATATCTATCTCCTCTCTTGTTATGGGTTTGCTTAGTTCCTTGACCTCTATCTGGGACAGTCTAGGGAGGGATTGTTTTTATAGGTATTTGTCCATGTCTTCCAGATTGTTGAACTTTTTGGAGTAGAGATTTTCATAGTACTTTGTGATAATTCGTTTAATTTCATTAAGGTCTATTGTGATTTCCCCAATTTCATTCCTCATCCTGTCTATTGTTGCTTGTTCTTTCCTTTTTTGGTCAGGTTTGCCAGTGGCCTGTTGATTTTATTGATCCTTTCAAAGAACCAACGTTTTGCTGCATTAATCTTTTGCATTTTTTTTGTCTTACCAGTGGTTCAACACTGCCTTAATTTTTATTATTTCTTTTCTTTTGCTATTGGAGGGATTATTGTGCTGGCTCTGTTCTAGTTGTTGAAGCTTTTATGAGAGTGTATCTGCCATAAGACTCTCTTCCTTTTTCATATAGGCTCCTATTCCAATCAGGCTACCTCTGCTAACTGCCTTTGCAGTATCCCAGGGGGTTTGATATGAAGTATTCTCATTCTATTAATTTCTAGAAATGTTTTGATCTCCCTTCTAATCTGGGTCACTACTCATTCATGCCGCAGAAGTTCATTATTCATCCTCCAACTGCTTTCCCTTGTTTTACTACTGGTCCTTTTATTAATATCCTGTTTTATGGCAGGGTGGTCAGAGAAGGATGTTTGTATGATCTCTATGTGTTTGAATTTACTTATGCTTGACTTGTGTCTCAGCATGTGGTCAATTTTTGAAAATGTTCCATATGGACTTGAGAAGAATATGTAATTTTGCATTTGGATGGAAGGCCCTGAATATGTCTATCAAATCTAGTCATCTTATTGTGGTATTTAGTTCTATAGCCTCTTTGCTGAGCTTCTTTCCCAAAGATCTGTCTTTCTCTGATAGTGGCACGTTAAAGTCTCCTACTATAATTGTTGAATCTGTAACATCTTTTTTCATGTTCTGAATAGTCTGTTTGACAAATTTCATGGGTCCCTCATTTTGCGCGTACATATATTTTATGCTCACTGGTTCCTGGTGAAGTGTACCCCTGAACATTAGAAAGTGTCCCTTCTTGTCTCTTTTTATGTCTTGAAGCTTGAGGTCTGTTTTATTTGTTATTTTATCTGTTTATCTGTTACCTCCTGTATTTCCCTCTGCTGCTTGATCCTCATTCCCTCTATTGTGTACTTCATCCCTTCTACTGTGGCCTTCATCCCCTCTGTCATTGCATCCTTTGTCTGTGTAGCTTCCTTCATCTCTTTTATTTCTCCTATCAATCTTGTAAGAATTTCTTTTTGTGGCAGATCCATATCAGATTCTTCTATGAATTTAATGAGATCTGTTGCTCTGGGTTGTCTTTCTTGTTTACTTATTAGTATTGATGTGGTATTCTGTTGTTTTTGTGATGCTTTTAAAGAGGTTGGTGCCATGTTCCTCGGTTACCAAAGGCCCTTGTGTACTTTCAGAGTGATTGGTGTTGGGCAGCTCAGGAGTCATGCTAGAGAATGTTGGTGGTGGCCCACCAGGCAGTACAAGATCTGCACCACCTGGCTAGGTGCAGTGCGTGACTCAAGAGGCCTGGATCTCTCGTTAGGGAAGGTGGGAGGAGGCCCATGGGACAGTGCGTGACTCAAGAGGCCAAGCTCCCAAGCTAGGGAAGGCAGGAGGAGGACCGCTGAGGCATGATCGACTCAAGAGGTCCAGCTCCCAAGCTAGGGAATGCGGGACAAGGACCACAGGGTAGAGCCAGACTCAAGTGGCCAGGCTCCCCAGCTAGGGAAGGCTGGAGGAGTATCTCAGGGCAGTGCCAAACTCAAGTGTCCAGGCTTAGCTAGGAGAGGCTGGGGGGAGGACCACAGGGCAGAGCCAGACTCAAGCAGCCAGGCTCCCCAGTTAAGAGAGGCAAGAGAACCACAGGGCAGAGTCAGATTCAAACGGTCAGGCTCCCCACCTAGGAGAGGCCAGAGGAGGGCCACAGGGCAGAGTCATTGCCACACACAGTCCGCTCTCCAGATCTCGATCACCTCTACAGAAGTGTGTTAATGAGAGCTGATATCTGGCCTGGTCACCCTCGTGGCTTGTGGGGGTGTGGGAGAAAGAAGAAAAAAAAGAAAGATAAAAAGGGGGGGTGGTGGTAGGGATGACAAGAAGCTGCTCGGCCCGAACTCCAGACCCTATGCGTTCAGGCACTGCCCGATCGTCCATACCAACAGAGGCCTGCTATACCAGAGCACATGCAGGGGAAAAGGGAGAGAGAGAAAAAGAAAAATAATAATAAAATAAATGGCAGGGTAGGAATGGCAAGAAGCTGGTGGGGTCCCTGTTCCAGCCTGTGTGCGCTCAGGCACTGTTCGATCGCCCGTGCTATACCAAAGCAGGATGCAGGGTAAAAGCAGGGAGGGAAAAGGGCTGGGGGAATATGACACGAAGCTGATCAGGACTGAATTCCAGACCCTATGTGTTCAGGTACTGCCTGATCATCTGTACTAACACAGGTCTGCTATTCCAGACCGCACACTGGGGAAAAGGGTAAAAGAGAGAAAAAGAAAAAAGAATAAATAAAAAAATAAAAATAAATAAATAAATGGGGGTGGGTAGGAATGGCAAGAAGCTGGTTGGGTCCCAGTTCTAGCCCCCATGTGCTCAGGCACTGTCGGAATACCCGTGCTATACCATAGCAGGACACAGAGTAAAAGAAGGGAGAGAAAAGAACTGAGGGGGAAATGACACGAAGCTGATCGGGCTGAATTCCAGGCCCAGAGTGTTCAGGGACTGTCCGATCGCCCTGCTAGATGAAAGCAGGATGCAGGGTAAAAGCAGGGAGAGAAAAGGGCCGGGGGTGGGGCGGCGAATGACGCGAAGCTGATTGGGCCCGAATTCCAAGCCCTACGCTCCCAGGCATTGTCCCAACACCTGCGCTATACCAAAGCAGGACTCAGAGTAAAAGCAGGGAGGGAAAAGGGCCGGGGATGGGGGGTGGGGGGGAGAAATGGCACGAAGCTGATCGGGCCAAATTCCAGGTCCTACGTGTTCAGGGACTATCCGATCGCCGTGCTATACCAAAGCAGGATGCAGGGTAAAAGCAGGGAGGGAAAAGGGATCGGGGAATATGACGCGAAGCTGATCGGGCCGGAATTCCAGGCCTTATGCGGTCATGCACTGCCTGATCACCTGTATCAACACAGGCCTCCTATACCACAGTGTACGCGGAGGAAAAGGGAGAAAGGAAACTTAAGGGAAAAGTAGGATGGCACACAGTCCATCCTAATCCCGCAAGGCCGAAATGGCAACACCTGTTCCAGTAAGATCCCAGCCAATGGCCCACCACACAGGGGCGGCGCACACTCTCCCACAGGGAGAAGCGGGCCCCTATCACTTCCCACACTCCACAGGGGTAGCTCCCGGCAAGGTAAAGACCCCGAATTCCTGGCCTTCCCCAAGACCCAGGCCGGGGCAGGGTGCAGAGTAGGCGAGATGGCGGCTCCCTCTGAATGGGACCTCAGTAATGGTGGGAGTCGGGCCCGCCAACCAGGCAGGGAGCAAGTACAGCCGCATGGGTGCTGGAGACAGCCCCCGCACCTGTGTCAAAGCTATGTCACCAAAGCTATCGCGCCATCTTGATTGTTCTCCCCTAATTATACTTCTTTTGGTTCCCTAACCACATAGGACAACATGATTTGCTGGCAAAATAAGTCCTATCATGTATAATGTTCGTAACTAGGTGCTTTTGGCTCCCTAGTTTCTATCCATCTCTTGGGGACTCAAACCATGTTATCTAGAGAGCCCAGATTTTATACTCTGACCTTTTGAAGTACACACATAGGTCAAACCAGAAAGCTCAGATGTGGAAACATTAGCAAAACTGAACTTTGCCTTATATTCACTTGTAACAGATTGAAGAAATGGAAATATGGCCTTGGACTTAATGCTAAAACATGCTACTAGAAGAAACAGGTGACCGGCTGAGCCCCGGTGGCGTAGTGGTTGTGCGCGGGACTGCAGCCCACTGGGATGGAGGTTCAATTCCAGCAGTGGGATTGGGCCTCCTAGTCCCACCACCAGAGAGCAGTGATGCCCCCCAAAAAAACTCAAACCAAAACAAACAAACAAACAAAAAAAGAAACAGGTGACTGCTATCCTTTTGCTTTTTTTTTTGTTTTTTTTGAGGCTTTCTAATGAATGGTGGCTCAGGACTACCATATATTTGTTGTTTCAATGTTTTCTTTTTGTTTTTTAAATGTTTCTCAGTATTTTCTTTTTTATTATTTTTTATTTATTTATTTTATTTTTTATTTATTTTTTGGGGGGGGCATCACTGCTCTCTGGTCGTGGGAGTAGGAGGTCCAGCCCCACTGCTGGAATTGAACCTCCATCCCAGTGGGCCACAGTCCCGCACACAACCACTATGCCAACGGGGCTCAGCCCTTTTTTGCTGTTTGCTTTTGGGCATCATTGCCCTCAGGTGGTGGGAGTAGGAGGCTCAGCCTTTGCTCCTGTGAGCTGGAATCGAACCTCCATTCCAGTGGGCCGCAGTCCCACGCACAACCAGTAGCCACCGGGGCTCAGCCTCTTTTTAATTTTTATATGCATTCATCTGGTAGGCGTGGTTCTGCCTTAGTGAATGAGCCTTATTGAAAGTTTTACTCTCTCTCCAACACTCTTTGTTTGTGCAAGAAGTGGTCAGTCACTTGAATATTTTCTTTGCACGCACACACATATAGTGTGTATGGTGTGCATATATACATGGTGTATGTATATATGATATATAAGGCATATGTGTGTAATACATATATTCCTTGTCTAAAGAGTATTGGAAGTTCTAAAACATTGTGTAAGCATAGTATCAATAGAATTATCATATGCCTTATGGGACTGACTTATAGTATTCTCCAATAAAAGGTAATAATGTCTCTAAAGTGGACCAAGGAAATATATAATGCATAGATACATAAATGAATTTCTAGATCTTCTTTAATCTTAGCCCTAAACAAAGAACAACTAGTTCTTATGATGTAACAAAGCCCCATACTTGCCCTCATGAAGAGATCCCTGAAGATATAGCAAGATAGTAAAGATAGTAAAGAAATCAGATGGTGCCTAAATATCATAAATAATGGATTCTGCGATCTTAAAGGCTTGTCCTCAAATAAGCAACCATTTAAGTTAGGTGTCAGATAAGTCCACACAGAAGTACACCAGCCTGTTAGGATTGTCAAGAATAAAATCCAAGAGCAGCGGAGAGAATGATATTAAAGAAAAAAATTCTGAACATTTATTTACAGAAAGTTTTGCTTGACAATTACATTTCAAAATCTTTTTGGAGAGTCCTTACTTGGAGTTGGCCATATGTGTGAAAACCTTTCATTCAGAGTACATTGGAAAGGGGTTTAATGTAGATGTAGATAGATTAAAATTTAACAACTTCTCATTTTTTTCTCCCTTTTAACCATTTATTTTTTTTCTAGTTTATATTATATTCTTATATTGTTTCAGCTAAGGTCTTTCAGTATTTTTATTCTGCTATTTTGTTTGCGTGTATATGTGTGTGATTCTTTGCTTGGTTTGGGATGTGTTTTTCTTTGTATGAAATCCAGGATAGGCAAATCTATAGAAACAGTATCTTGCTTAGTAGTTTCTTGAGTTTATGGTTGCAGGGAGCTTGGTGCAAAAAGAAGCTTGGCACTACAAATGAAGAATACAGTAGGAAGAACATATTCTAAAATTGATCATGGTAATGATTGGCCAACTCTTCTTTCATGTTTAAAATTCAATTGCATGATATTTAATTTGCATGTCAATAAAATTACTTAAAATTTTAAAACCATTTTTAGATCTAAATTATATTTTAGATCTAAGTACACAAAAAGTGGGGGGAAAGTCAGAGATATACCTCCCAAGGTAAAAACAGAGCTGTACATCCTTAAGTCGATTCTGACTCAGATAAACCATAAAGCACAGGGTAAAATTGTGCCATTGGGCCCTGCAGACAAGAACCTAGAAGGGGCTCATCATGCTTTTTCTCTGGCAAAACAACTAGGGGTTTGTGTTGCTTAGCTTGAGATATGCAGTTTAAGCACTTAATGGTTTAAAAACTTAAAATCCTCGATCTTGCTGAAAATAATGTAATTAATGGAGCATAAAGTACATCATTTATAAATATAATAAAATAGTTTCAGCTTTTGCAATAAAAATAAACAATTCTTCAAAGTCTGAAAGTCATCATGGTACAGGGAAATTTCTTCTGAATTTAAAATATAATTCCCACTATATTTTTTATGCACTTACTTTGATCCACTGAAAGCCTAAAGACTCTATGTCAGTGACAGAGAAAGAAAGAGCACTCCATGTTGGTCTCTGTTAATTGAGGGACCATTGCGTTCTTGCCTGTATCTTACTTCTGTGGCTTATTTATTGTTGTTGATGGTTGTCATCATCAATAATTTTTAATAGTAGGGTAAAATGAATGGGGATAGTTATTTCATTTCTATTAGTGGTAGGAAAAATGTCATAGAACAAGTGAGCTTGTAACACGGAACAGAAAGAAAACAGGGGAAAGAGATGGTGCTAGACTGCTTCTTGAATATAAAGATACATTTAAGGATGATGACATGGAAAGTATGAAGGAAAATTTTAAGATAGCAAAGGGAACAGTGTATTGGAAGAAAGATGGAGAAAAGATTATAGGGACATAAAGAAGAAAAGGAAAGAGATGTTGAGAGATTTAGAGACAAAAATTGAACAAGGAGATTCAGCTATTTATAGTGAATATGGATCAGTGACAAAACAAGAGCAAGACCCATCTTCAAAGACAGTTGAAAGTTATCAGCAGCACCTGTGCATGTTGATAAGACACTCGGTGCTGTCTGGAAAGCTTTCGCTGTTAACTTCAAGTTGAGCTGTTCAAATACATCAGCCGCTCCAAAGGAGAAAAATGAGGTTATCTGCTTTCATAAAGGGTAAAGCCTCAGAAACTCTTTATAAGATCATTAGGAGTCAGAATCAACTTAATAAAATAAGCATAAAATAAACAGCAGAGTTTATTTTATTTTTTCTTTTTAGTCAGTAGGAAAATTTAAATACAGTTTGTGCCATATTAAAAGTCTCTAATTGTTGCTGGGTAAGATTTTTGTTCAATATAATTCTGAGATAATGATGTGAAATATTTTTATTTATTTTCTGTCTAAAACATGTGTTATTTCACAAAGTCACAGATGTTAGCTCTGAATCCTAAAAACTAGTTACACAAGGAAGCGTTGTACTAATTTATGAAAATTTTGTGTCTTGAACTCTTTGAGAGGGGACTAAATAATTTAGATAAGTTATAAAATTATGAACCTTGAACAAAAGTGGAGATGGGGACTCTTTTTGTGTAGTTGAGTTTTGTTTTACAGTCTCATGACCAATAAATAACTTTTATTCTCCCAGGTAAAATATAGACCTCAAAGTCTTTGTTTTTGTTTCTAAAACAGGAGAAAGTGTACTCTTACACATTTGCACCATAAAACAAAAATGAAGGAATTAAGTCAAATGATGAAATCAGCATATTATAGAATTATCAAATAATCAATACTTTGAGAGGACTATCTCAAGAAAATATCTTAAGCACTGTCCTAGTCTATCAATGATCAAAGCAGAACTTCATGAGAATATGGAAATATATTGAAGTACTCTAGAGATGTGTAAAATATGAAAATCAACATACAATTCACATGCACTCAGGGTAAACTGCTCTGGGAGCTGGGGCTCATTACTGCCATATGCATATTGCTGATGTATAAAATAATTAGATAGTCAATTTTTGCTATTATCCTTAGTGTAAAATTTTGGATAACAAGAGAATCAAAAAGTAAGTCGTTTTGATATCTATTTTTAGAATTAAATAAATATTTAATTTGAAATAGCGTATTTAAAAGTGTAACTACTCTCAAATCACAATACCTTGCATTCAAGTGAAATTAAACGTAATCTAATGAGAGTACAACTTTTAAATTATCCAATAAACTAGCTTACATAGGTTCTTATCACCATTTCTTTTTGCACTTACCTCATGTCATAATAAGATTAACAGATTGATTAAATAAGCTCCAATAATAAAGGGTCGTGGATTTTGTGTTTTCTGTGTTTAGCGTAGGACCCTGGTGGCCTAGCTGTTATGTCTTGGACTGTGATCTGCAAGGACAGCACTTTGAAATCATAAGTGGCACCTTAGGAGAAAGACGGGGTATTATAAACTCATAAAGAATGACGATCTCAGAAACACTCGAGGACAATTGTACTTCATCTGATAGGGTCACAATATGTGTCAGCAATGACTGGATGGCAGTGACCTTTTATTGGTTTGTTTTGTGTTGAGTATTTAGAGTACAGAGATAATATCTTTGTAGTCTTATAAGCTCACATAAGAAAATCTCATATGGTGGTGGTGCCACTGCTGCCAGCACTGATGAGTGCTGGCTCTGATTCACAGTGACAACAGAATGAAACGCTTCATGGTTCTGTGCCATCCTCGCCAGTGTTTCTTTGCGACCCCATGGATGCAGTCACTGTGAAGCTCCATCTCCTGAGGGTCCTCCTTCTTTTGACTGTCCTTCCAGGACAAAATAGATCAGTCTCCAGGAACTGATCTTTCCTGATGATATGTCCAAAGCAGTAAAGTCTTGCCACCCTTCCTCCTAAAGGACCACATTGGCCTTATGTCCTCCAGTACTGACTGGTTTATTCTTTTTTTTTTTAATTTTATTGGGGGCTCTTACAGCTATCACAACATTCATTCTTAAAGCAGTCCCTGCTACTTTCAATATTCTCCTCCAGCACCACAAGGTAAGGTAGATGGTTGTAAAGAACAGAATTTCCCTCTCTTAATTCTGGGAGCTAGAAATACAAACCACGGTTTCAGCTGTGTTTATGTTGTGTGGGAGTTTTGAGAGATGAAATATTCTATACTGCTCATAATTTCTGGTAGAGGCAACACTTGCCATTTCAGTACCGTTTATTAATGTATCTGCTTCTGCCATCACATAGTGAAAATATGACTCTCCTCTTAGAAGATATCACTAAGCATCTTTTCCAAAACAGCATAGTTAAAATAAAATAGAATTTTTGGACCCTGATCTTTGAAACAGAAAGAAAAACTGAGAGGAGATGGGTGGCTGGCAAGATGCTACTACAAGACAATCATGTTAACTCTCCTGGTGACACATAAAGATGTATCCATAAGAATGCAAAGGCATGATTCTATACAATTCATGTATATTACTTTTGAGAAACATGAATTTCCTTATTTTTTTCTGACATAACAATTTTCTGTTGGAGTTTATTGAAATTTTAAGGAGCCAAGATGAAGCCTTCTATTCTTTTTTTTTTTGTGTGTGTGTGGGCATCACTGCCTCTGGTGGTCGTGGGAGCTACCCAGTGCCACTCCTGAGAGCCACCGCTGGATTTGAACCGTCAAGCCCGTGGGCTGCAGTCCCGCACTCAAGCACTTACGCCACCAGGGCTCAGCCCGAAGCTTTCTATTCTTATAAAGAGTAATAGCCTTAGACCCCCAAGGGGGGGATTTTAATCTGTCCTATAAGGTTGCTTTGAAGGAGAATTGACTCTAAGCAGTAAGTTCTTTATTAAAATCTGGGTATATAGGAAACAAACCAAGCAACATAATAGAAGTAAAACTCATGTTAAAAACGAAAAAAATCCTTAAAAATTATTTAGAACTAATGGAAATAAATGAATAGTAGTGAAATTAACAATGACATGGGGATATTTTAGAAGTAGTCAAAGGAAAATCATATTTAGGAAGTATCTGACTACAGAAATAATTTCTTTTAGGAAAGTGAACTTCAGACTAGTCACAAATGGTGGAGGTTAAATATCCAAAATATCTCACTTTTCCAAACTGCTATACCACCCAATCTCCTTGGACATCAGCTTCTAGCTTCTCCCCTTTGCATATTCTCTTAGGGCTAGGGCCCTTGAAGCTCACTACAAAGGCTTCTCAAACTGGAAAGGTGAAAAGAAAATGGTTCAAACAGTTGTAAGTGCTTCCAAATCCAAAATTTAGATATGCAATTGGATATCCAATTGGTGAGGATCCTTTCCTCACCAAGGTTATGAGTGCCAGTGAAATCAGGTCCTAACTCAAGTTCCATAACAGAGATCCAGCAGAGAAGGAAAACCACTTCTGTCTCACCTCTTTTGCTGGCAGTGAGACTCAACTCCCTTTTCTGAGACAGCTTACATTTTATACTCAAATCTGATTCAGAGAATGCAATTAGTATTCCTCCTCACCTTGCATCCCAGAGCCATCAGAGAAAGTTCATTTGGTAGAAATAACAAAAATTGTGTTAAAGTACCATAGATAATTTACTCTGCAGCAACAGACTTAGGACATACTTGAGTTACAATGAACCACACTTACAACCATCTATTTGGTTTTCTGTTGGTTGCTTGTTTTTGTGTTAGGCAGGCTTCTTCAGAGAAACAAGGTGAGGACACTTATGATGAGATATAGATATAAATATATAGATAGGTTTATACAGAGAAAAGCAATTTAACAGCTACTTAGTCGACAGATCAGTATAGAGTGCTCAGTTGAACTCATTTTTGTGGAACTGATAATATGCTGGAAGTCTGTCAGCTCACATATGGGCAGCTGGGGTCCAAAGTCAATGAAGTAGAGGAGAGTCCTCCTTCAGACAAGGCTGGCAGAATCTGCCCACAGGCAGCAAACAACAGGATGAGTCAGAAAGCAGGCCTGGATGGAGTATTGAACTCATTCAATGCAATACAAGGGGATCCCCCAGCCTCAAACTCAAACATGTGTGCAACAGCACCATAGAGAAGCAGGTCTAAAGGGAGCCTGAAGCTCTAACAACAGAATCCATTGGTTGGCTTGGCCCACAGGTAGTGCAGCACATAGGTTGACGCAAAGAACTAACGAAAGCAGCAACAGTATGCTGGTCTGATCACCAAAAAGCAAGAGAGACAGAGGAACTTGCAGAGTCATTTATCTCTTTGCCCTCCAATCAAACTGTAACCTGAGTAATTCCACTTGTTCCTATTGGCCAGATTGGCACAATAAATGTAACTATCGCAGTTTTGCTTTTATTCATCTTATTGTTAGGGGTAAGTTTCAGCATATAACTTACTGGTTATCACTTCCATGTATTATCTTGCAAATGTTCAATTTAAGATGTGCTATTCAAAACACTGGTGGATCAATTAAAATGCTGAAAATAAAAGGCGATCATAATGAAAACTTCTAAAAATAAGCACTCAATTTATGTCAGAACCAATTTATAATGGAGTAATTGAAATAGAATCCAGTCAGAAATGGAGATTACCTGTGTACAAAAGATAGTTAAACACACTGTGTCAGTCTGGGTAGACTAGAGGAACAAATTTCAGAGACACGCATATAGGTATAAGGAAAGGGTTTATATACAAAAGAAATGTAACCCTAAGAATGCCTCCCAATCCAGTCCAGTGCAAAGTCCTAAGTCCAATAATAACACATATGCCCGAAATCAGTCTATAAAGTCTGCTTCCAACTCAGGAAGTCACAGGTCAGTGCAGAATTCTGGCGCTGGCAGGGGTCTCCCCATGGCTCCTCGCTTCCTGGGCTCAGGTCCATCAACAGCATGCCACTCCAGCTTCAGAGGTCTGTCTTCATCAGGGCAAAGCCATGTGGTCTCTCCACCGGCTACTCCAGCCTCCGAGCTGCCGCCATTCTGTGTAGCCTGTGGTTAATCATCTCTCAAACTAACTCCCCCAAACTGGGGAAGATAGCTTCTCATCTTCACGAGGGAAATACAGCGAGATTTCCCAGGAGTTTCAAGTGAAAGCCAAGCCCACACAGAGGCCTCATCTGCTACTCAATGGCTCTCTCCAGATTAACAGGCCAGACTCCACCCCTACATTTCAATTATAAAATTAATATAAGCACATGACTGCCACACATATTGATGGTTGATTTTACATTAGCAGCAATGCACATGGGAAGATAAGGTGATATTGTTCTTAAAGTGCTGGGGAGAAAATTTGTCACTCTAGAAATGTGAAATAAGTTTATCTGAAAACAAACTAAGAATTAATCACTAGTACCTTTGGTGAAAGAATTAGATGAATGAATGCAGCAATGATCAACAAAAGAGTTAGTAAATAAATCTGTAAAAGTTACTTCTATAAAACAGTTGTTATAAAAATAAGTATAATGTTATAAGATTAAAGTGCAGATAAAATACTATTTCACAACAACAAAGACAGAAGGATGATCAGAGTTAAATGTCTGCCTTACTTAGGCCATTAGAGAAGAGAGTAGAGATGATTATTTATTTGTATATTGTTGAACCAAACATATATATATATATATATATATGTTTACACATAAAACAAAGGCATATATGTGCTTTAACTAACCTGCTTAAATTGTCGTAAGATCACACCTTGATGCTGGAGGGTGAAGCCAAGTCAAGTACCATATGTCTCTGTTCATAAGATGCACTCCCCCACCCCAAAGTGGGGAAACAGGGTGTGTCTTATTGTCCAAAGGTGTGGTACCCCAGAACTTTTTAGTACACTGGTACTATTTAGTTCAGAATATATTTTTTTCTAGTTTTCCTGCTCTAAAACCTGGGTGTCTAATTGCCAGGTGCATAGTATGGTCTGAAAAATATGGTCATTGCAGTCATGCCAACTAAGGCCATCCTGTACCAGATATCTGCCAATCAACCTTCAAATACGTAAGAAAAAAAATAGCAACTATCAGGAGGGGCAACTAGACAATGACTCCAGATATGTGAGAACATATATCTGTGTTCTTCATCTAAATCTACAGGATTCTATTACTGAATAAATTGTTGTAATGAAAATTATAGTGTTAGCAATAAAGACTTGTATTGAGGAAAGCAAGCCAATCAAACACCAAACCCAATAGGAAAAAGTAGAACTAACTATTCCTCTGAGTTTCTAAGACATTAAGTTTTGGCCTTTTGGCTAAAATCAAGTGTATTAAGTCTCTACAGGAACAGAAAGTCTCATCAGAATATGAACTTTGATCTTACATTGGGAAGCAGAACACATAACCCCAGGGTTAGTTAAAGAAAAAACAAAGAACTCATTAGTCTAACTGATTCAGAGTTCAGTCTGAGTTCAAAAGGTTTTTTTTTTTTCCTTTACCAGTTTGGCTATTTATTATACACCTGGCTTGCTTCTGCTTTGATCAGTGCTAGGAAATATTTCTTTCCTATTTCACTTACCTTTATAGCCTGTTCCAGGATGAAGATATTCTGAGGGTGAGTGGCAGTGAAATATACTTCCCACTATCAAGACTTCCATAATCTTTATTGTTGGACCCATGATGCCAAAGTTTTAATCATAAGAGTTCATTTCTCTTGATCTAGAAGTTTTTTTCTGTCTTTAACAGAAATAAGAGAATCGTCTTGATTGTGGTGTACCAAACCAGGTTCTTTTCATAGACTTTCTTCCAAAGGCAATACATAGAGTCCCTGGGTTCCCTTTTATTTAGGGGCTAGTCCCCAAGAGTAACTATGGAACAGGAACACAGACACACACATCATCATCATCATCATCATCATCATCATCATCATCATCATCATCATCATGCAAACACAGGGATTCCTTTGCTCCAGGCTTTGAACCCATATGACTTGGTTCAGTAATGACCAATGAAATCAAAACTGGCACGGAGCAGAATTTGAAAAATGTGAATACTTGGGATTTTGACAGAAATGGGAGAAATTGCGAGTCAAAACCCCTGAAGAAATATAGAAAGGCATAATGAGCATTTTCAAAAGGCTTATGGAGAGAATCGTATTCTTTCCAGGACTGTTGAGAGCACCCACATTCAAAGCAGCTCATTCAGCAGCCACCTTTGAGCAGAGCATCATTGTTTCTGACACTCCTGTACATGATATTTCATTTCTGTGCAATATATACACTGCTCTTGTTTTAAATGAAGGAGATTCCATTTCTAGCAAAGCATTAACCAGTAATTTTGCTAGTTTGGGTTATTATTTCAGCCGACCACATTTTGAAAATTGCAATCCATCGCAACTACATTTGTTTGCCATTTCTAGCTTAGAAAGAACATGTGTGGATACTGATTTTGCCAGAGTTGCACCATTAAATAGAAAGAAATATGTTAGCCTTGAGCATCTGCATTTGCTTTTCTTTGTAAACTAAGAGAAACTAATTAAAGAATTTTACAGGAATACAATTGAAAGGCTCACCAAAGTTACTGATTATGAAACAAAATGAGAAAACATGCCAAGTGCAATTTTCACTTTCCCCATGAAATTAGCAGAAAAATTCTATTTTTAAGTAATTAAATAAAATATTTCCTGTATCTGAATTACACTGCAATTATTCTTTAATAAATTCTCAATTCCTATGTCACAATCCTATAGTTAGTAGAGTATGATGATTTCATAAGATTTTACAGAGTTGGGAATTACTTTGGATGCTCTCCGTACAGTTGGAGATTGTGATTAATCCCCATTTGAATTTAAATGAATGTTTCAAAGTCTGTTAAAAAAAAAAGCAAACCACTCTAAAGTAATATTTATTTTTCTTAACATTTGGGTTGCAATACATTCTCTCAACATAAACACATTTTATTCTTCCATAATATGGTTATGTGTCTTGCCCAAGAAAATAATATATTCACCAGACAAATTGTTAAGATACAGATTTAGACCATCGAAAGCAAATTTAAAATGAAAGAAACTCACTCATTATTCTAAAGCCATATGCTAGTATCTGTGCTGATTTTCTATTACTGCATAAAGTACCATCACAAGCTATGTGACTTAAAACAATAACTAATTTCTTTTGCTCAGAGATTTGTGATTACTTTAGGTAGGACTCAGCAGAGATAGCTCTGATCTTTTCAATGCAGCATCAAGTGTAGTGTTTTGAAAGCTCAGGGTGACTCCTTATTTTCTAATGATTTGGCAGCAGTTAACTGTGATCCCTGCTGAAAGTCTTAAATGTGGCCTCTTGGTCACTGTATACTGTGCTTCCTATGCTTGAATAATGAATGTTCCAAGAGAATAACTGTGAAAGAATGGTAATTGTGACATAGCCCTGGCCACTTCTGCCATACTCTGTTCATCAAGTTAATCAGAAGCTCACTTTCAAAGGGGGAATAGGGGAAAGACACCTATAAGGAAGGATTACCAATTGTCATAATGTAAAAAGAGCATGTTGGATAGGACACATTGGGGTGAGGATCTCTGGAAACAGGATCTAATTCCATACTTGGGTTTGAGAAAAGAGATGTAGAACAAAAGATAGCACTTTTCTTTGGTTATTTGATCTAGCAACTAAAAGCATTATTATAGATGTCATATCCCTTTCTGTAATTGCAAAGTTATAGGGAAAATGTCTTAGCTTTTAAATTCCCAGAGATGAAAATCAAACTCAGTCAATCATTGACCATTCAGTTTAATAATATAGCCATTATTTCAAATTCAAATACCCTAGCAAGCACATGCTCTTGCTATGG
The DNA here is from genome assembly GCA_004026705.1 of Nesogale talazaci. NCBI lineage: Eukaryota > Metazoa > Chordata > Mammalia > Afrosoricida > Tenrecidae > Nesogale > Nesogale talazaci. The sequence goes on along the minus strand of PVJH01000424.1, from coordinate 137,726 downwards.
TTGTTGTTAGGGGTCATCAAATTGCATGTACCACAGAACAAAACCCTGCGCAGCCCACTGTTGCAACAGCAGATCACAAATCTCTGAGCAAAATAAATTAGTTATTGTTTTAAGTCACATAGCTTGTGATGGTGCTTTATGCAGTAATAGAAAATGAGCACAGATACTAGTATATCGCTTTAGAATAATGAGTGGGTTTCTTTCATTTTAAATTTGCTTTCAGTGGTCTAAATCTGTTTCTTAACAATTTGGTGAATATATTATTTTCTTGGGCAATACACATAACCATATTATGGAAGAGTAAAATGTGCTCATGTTGAGAGAATGTATTGCAACCCAAATGTTAAGAAAAATAAATATTACTTTAGAGCCATTTGCTCTTGTTTTAAACAGACTTTGGGACTGTCTGAACCCACTGTTGCAATCTCAGTCATATTTTGATTGCCATCTGACCTGAGGGGCTCATCTTCTGGTCCTACATTTGACAATGATCAGCTGCTCTTAATAATATTTGCAGGACCTAACAGTGTTCTGTTGCTATTCAAAAGTTTCAGAGGCCCATTCCTCAGAATTGGGGAGCCTTCATAGTTTGTTAGTTGTTTGGAAGTTCTGTTAAAATCTGTGTACTTTAGGTGGCCTTTTGGTATTTGAGATAACAATGATATAGCTTCTTGCATCACAACAGTGTATAAGCCATCACAGTAGAACAAACTGACATACCAACGGTAAAAAAAAAAAAATGTATGCAATTACAAAGTGAGTTTGAGAATACCCAATGCCAGCAATCATTGAAGAAGTGATTTTATCATAAATAAATAATAAGTTTCAGTTTGTCTACTAAAACATTTTTATTTTTTTGGAGTGGGGGGAGCATCACTGCTCTCATAATATGGAGTAGGAGGCCCAGCCCCACTGCTGGAATTGAACCTCCATCCCAGTGGGCTGCAGTCCCATGCACAACCACTGCGCCACCGGGGCTCAGCCCTAAAACATCTTAATGCTAGATCAAACACTTGATATTTTACATATACTGTTTTGTGTTAGTTGTACCTTTTGATACCACTGAATCAGCTTTGACTTATAATGACTGCATGCAAAGTTGAACCAAACATTGTCTGCCTCTCTGCCATCTTCACAATAATTGCTTTGATGAGCCCATTGTTATAACCATTGTGTTAATTCACCTCCTTAAGGGTACTTCTTTTGGCTGATGCTCTAACTTGCCAAGCCTGATGTTCTTCTCCAGAATTTTTTCCTTTTTGATAACAAGTGCGAAATAAACAAGAAGACATCTCACTATGAACAATTCTAAGAAAAATTCTAACTACTTTTTCCAGCACAAATGTATTTTTCTACCTGACAGCACATGGTATATTCAACATTCTTTGCCAACATTGTTCTTGAAATGCAACAAGACATTTTTAGTTCTCTTTCTTCATGCATATGAGATTATTGAAAATACTATGACTCACGTCAGACCTACTGTGGTAGTTACATAATTTCAGGTCCAGCTGAAGACATTAAAAAGAGATATTTGACCCATCAGTGAGGTCATAGCCTGACAGTGCTTCCTGAGGGCATGGCCTTCACCTAAGGAAGGTCCTAGGAACTGTCCCATTTTTTCTCTGTCTTCACCTTCCTGCTGGCTTACCCTGATTGCTTTCATAGCCCTGTGATGTTATCACCACTACTTGATCCAGAGGACTCTTGCCCCTACTAATCTGTGATGTTCTTGCATTCTGCAACATTGTTTATTACTTCATGTGTCGGAAGTCTGATATATGGGCTATTATCAGACTTCAGTTGTGCTAGGCTGGAATGTTTTCTCAATATATAATTACTTCTTAATATAAAACTCTTGTGTGGGGTGTGTGTGTGTGTGTGTGTGTCACTGGATTTGTTTCTCTGATCAAACTGCATAGTCCACCAATCTTGTCATATAAGTAACATCTTTGATCTTTAAATATCAAAAGTTCTTTTGCAGCATATTTTCCAAATGCAATGTCATTTGATTTCTTGATTGTTGCCCCGTGGGTGTTGATTGTGGGTACAAGTAAAATAAAATCCCTTAACAACTTCAATCTTTCATCCATTTATCAGTATGCATCTATATGCCAAACTGGGAAGTTTTGTTTGCTTTACATTAAGATGAAATCCATACTGAAGACTACAGCCTTAGATTTTCATCGGTAAGAAGGTCAAGTCTTCTTCATTTTCAACAAGTAAGGTTATTCGATCTGCATACCACACAGGTGTTAGTGAGTATTCCTCTGTCCTGATGCCAAATTTCTCTTCATATTGTCCAGCTTCTTAGACAATTTTCTTAGCATCCAGATTTAGTTGTTGTTAGTGCCTCTGAATTTGTTCCTACTCAGAGCAACCTTATGTACAACAGAACAAAACACTTCTCTGTCCTATGCCATCTTCACAAGTGTTCTTATTTTTCATCTAATTTTGTAACCATTGTGTCAATCTATTTTGTCCAGGACCTTCCTCTTTTTAACAACCACTCTAATTTACCACACATGATGTCCTGTTCCAGGACTTGTCTCTCCTGATAATGTTTCTAAAGTATGTGAGCTGACATCTGACCATCCTTGCCTCTAAGGATTATTCTGGTTGTACTTATTTTTCTCTTTTTTTGTGGGCATAACTGCCCACTGGTGGGAGTAGAAAGTCCAGCCCTGATCCTGAAGAGCTGCTGCTGGATTTGAACCGCCAACCCTGTAAGCCGCAGGCCCACACACAATCACTACATCATTGGGGCTCAGCCCCTAGTTGTACTTCTTCCAAGACATATTTGTTTGTTCTTTTGGCTGTCCATGGAACTTTAAATATTCTTTGCAAACCAGTACCATCACTCTAGTGCTAGTTCCTTTTAGTGTTAAGATCCATTTGATGGCTGAGCCCCGGTGTTGTAAGTGGTTGACTGCTGGACTGTGGCCCGTGGACTTGGAGGTTCAAATCCAGCGGTGACTCCCAGGAACAGCGCAGGGTAGCTCCCACAACCACCAGAGGGAAGTGATGCCTAAAAATAAAAGAAAAAGGGGGAAAAAAAGATCCATTTGACATCAGCAATGATAGCTCTCTTACATACCCTCTTCTGACTCCAACTTGAATTTCTTGCAGTTCCATGTATTCCTAAAACTGTTTTTGAATTATCAACAGAAAACTTTTCCTTCACTTGTATGTGAGTCAATGACATTGTTCAATAATTTCTGCATTCTTTTGGCTCACCATTCTTTGGAATGAGCACAATATGGGACTCCTCCAGCAAAGTGGTCAAGTAGACGCCTTTCAAATTTCTTGACACAATGAATACTTCCAGCCTTGTATCAGTTTGTAGAAACATGTTAATTTGTGCCTATCACTATGTGGATCCTGGTTTTGCACTAATGCTTTTCGATGCAGCTTGCATGTCTTCCTTCAGTACTTCAAATTCTTGATCATATGCTATCTCATGAAACGTTTGAATGATGACCAATTCTTTTTGGTAAAGTAATTCAATGTATTCCTTCCATCTAGACAGAACTTACTAGTTGCTGATTTTATTAACCTGTAGATACTTATATTTATTCTCCCATGAGGTATATGATCAGAACATTTCTACAACTAAATAACTGATCATCTGCATGATCTGAGTTAATTTTTACTATTTATCTTTATTTATTCAATATGGCTTTATTGAATATAAACCAAATTCTTCACCAGCTATTACATTAGTCTGTGCCTTTAACTTGCTGAGTGTGTCAATCATCTTGAACTAACCTATAAGATGTTTCGATTTTTTGCTATTTTTCAAGGGACCATGTCTCTGAAGCAGGAAAATAATATGTTAGAAAGAACTTTTTAAGTAGGATAGAAGAACAATTTCCTGGTTAACTATAAGCCTTTAGTCAAATCATTGCTCGATATAACATGTGCAGAAGACTGTTTCTTTAATTAGAAAGGTTACTGAGGGCTGAGCCCTGGTGGTGTAGTGGTTGTGTTTGGGACTGCGATCCACTGGGTTGGCGGTTCAAATCCAGCAGCAGCCTCTCCCACCAGAGGACAGTGATGCCCATCCTCCCAAAAGAGAAAGGTTGCTGATAGTGAGATAGAAATATCTCAGGCAATCTTTGATGCATCTAATATTAATAAAGCATAGAGCCCCTCAACACAACCAATAACAAAACACAGTCACTGCTTTTGAGTTGATGCCAACTCCTAAGGTCCTATAGGAAAGAGTAGAACTGTCCCTGTGGATTTCTGAGACTTTAAATCATTATGAGAGTAAAGAGAGTAGCCAGGAGCAGCTGGCATTTTGAACTGCTGATCGTACATTCAGCAACCGAACTCCTAAGCACTGTGACCAAAGTTTTTTACCAGAGACAACAGAGAGTAGTAAATGAAAAGGGTCCAATTAGTAACAACTCAGTCCATTCCACATCAGTCAAATGTATTTAGTGATACTTTTGTTAGCTCTTATGGAAATTGATAAGGTGTGAGAAGTTGCATTTAATCACACTATCTTGTAAACTTTTCTACTGAGATTTTATAGGAGCTCTATTACTGGTAAAGCTATACTCTGATTATCAGATTATTTTTTTCATAAAAATTTGTAGCAGTAATGCCATTTTTGATAATGACTCAGAGTGCTTTCATTTATTTGTAAGGAATTATTCACTACTATTCACTGCCACCAGATTTATTCCAAACTTACATAGGATTTCTCAAACTTTAATCTTGATGGGAGCAGCAACCTCACCTGTTTGCTAATTAACAGGAGTGATTGTGGCTTTGAAGCTCAGACTTCGTGATTTTCAGCTCAGCTTCTATTCCACAACACCATCAAGACTCCTTCATAGATTTGGATGATATTACATGGGATTCATACACCAATAGACTGGTGGTAGGAAAGGTTAGGTGAAGTATGAAAAATACTAAATGGAATGTTATCAAATCCCAAACACTTCACAACAACACACATGAAACTCTAAATATAGTTAGAAGAAATTCAAAAAGATTACAATTTTACCAAATCACTCTTCCAGGGTCCACAGCCTATATAATACCCTCTCACCATAGCAATTATTCATTGAAGATAGGGGGCTGTGTCTGGAAGCACTCTGTCAATATATTCAATAATTCTGTCAATAAATTCTGTCTACTTCTTCACTTGGGTTGAGAATAGTCTGATGATGTGTGTGACCTGAATTATAGGTAATAAGAGGTCCTACAGTACTTATTGTTTTAATTGGAAACTCACTTTTGGAGCCCAGAGACAGAATATTAAAATTTGAGTTATTGAAAGACCATAGGCTTTGAGATGCCCAAATCACACAGAGAGACTAAGAGTAAATGGAGATGCTGCAAAAAACAATTCCAATTGAACTTAATTTTCAAATCAAATCATCCTTTCACAGTAAATAATTATGTGAGCCAAAAAAAATCTGCAGACATGCAAACCATGCTAACTCCTTTAATCCTTCCCATCTAAGGCTACAGGCTTTGTGGAGCAGAAACAAGTCATGATCCTAGAATGAGTGAACATAATAAATACTTCTTGTTTTATGTTTGTAAGCTTGTGCAGTGTTAAGCAGCAACATATGACTGATATATTAGATCACTTTAGTTCAAGCCAGACTCTGGGTCCGCAGAAGCTGAAATTCTTTCCTCCAGTTTTATTAATTATATAAATGACCTTCTTGTGTAAGAAATAGAAGAGAAAATAGAATGCGTTTTCTCTGTGACAAATTTTGAGCACTTACAACAGCATTTATTAATTTAAAGACTGAATAAATATTCTTGGGGTGGGGGAGATGCCTCAGTCAGTGTTTTTTTTTAAAGTAAGAGAATGCAAGAGCAATAAAACATCATATTCAGGTCAAATATTAGATATTATATTAGTGATTCACACTTACATGGCTAAAAATTAGCAGTTGCTATGTATACATTCATTCAAAAATCAAATATTCTCTATTTTAGATTACATTTGATTAAAGCACTAAGTTACCATAGGCATATTTAGATAAAAAATTCTTGTTCGGTGTGGTTTAGCATAGAAGCAAATAAAACAAATGATAAACCGTTAATGCAGTTCTTTAAATAATGACCATTAATGTCATTCTTTAATGGAATTTAGGGATGTTGATAAGCAACATCAGCTTACTACAGCTTTGAACATAATACAGGCATAAGTGAACAAAAATCTAAAAAGGTGATCGAGAAAATGTGTAGATACATAATCAATCTCTCCAGATGGCCTTTGTTTCTCCATATGCCACATCGAAAGGCATAATCAATTTAGATTTTTGATATACAAATGCAAAATTATCTTTCTTTCTTGAAGAAAATGTATTATCTACTCTATATCACAAAGTTATTTCATTGTAGATTAGAATTTTTCCTTTCTCTGTTTTCCTTGCTCTGTAAAGGACAGATATATTTGATCTTCACTGTGCCACTGGTCTTCTATACATTTTAGTAGTTAAAGTAAATGATCGATCTACATTTCATAAAAAAATATTTTGGTTTACTATCAAACACAGTGTCTTAATTTGTTTTCAAATATCTTCATATTACCACTTCTTGAAGAGAAATGCATAGCTTAACAGTGTTATTTTAAGCTACCTCCTCTTTAGAGTCAAATAAAGTTTATACTACAATTATTGCCTCATTACAAATGACACATACTTGAATTAAAACATTCCTAAAATTTAATAAACTGAATATTGATAGTAATAGGAATATTTCCTCTTTGTCATTTTTTGTCCCAAGTAACATTGTAGGTTTCATCAAAATAAGAACAATGCTAACAAAGTCATGAATGCCTATTAAGCATCCACTATGCACAAGGCATTTATTTAAGATTATAGTTGCCTTATCTAATTTGCATGTAAGAAAAAAGACAAACAACTAAGTCTCACAATTAAGACAATAACTCCAAACCAGACAGATATTTCAGAATGGTAAAGTCAGGATTCAATCTTAGGCATACTGACAAGCAAATTTACCATTTCATTTACCACATTGACATGACAGTTCATTGGAATTAATAGACTCAAAGGCAATAATAGAGCAACTATACACATACAACTTGCATGACTTGTGAGGAAGACTTGGAACAGTTGCTGATAAAGATTAAGAGTTGCAACATTCAGCATTAATTATAAATCAATCTAAAGAAAGTTAAACTCCTCACAAATGAAGCAGTAGGCAACATCATGATAAATAGAGAAAATATTGAAGTTGTCAAGGAATTTTGTCTTGCTTGGATCCACAATGCTCATGAGAGCAGCAGTAAAGAAATCAAAGACGGTTTGCATTGTGTAAATATCTTGCATAAGACCTCTGTGAAGTGTTGAAAAGCAAGGATTTTGATGTTGAGGATAAAAAATGTGCCTGACACATTCAATGGGATTTTCTATTATGTCATATTCATGTAAAAGTTACACATTGAATAAAGAAGACTTGATGTATACAAATTATGGTGCTGGTGAAGAATCTTGAAGGAACAACTGCCTATCAGAGGAAAAACAATAGCAGCAGCAACAACACCACCATCAGAATTGGTCTTGCAAGAATTGCAGTCAAAATTCTCCTTAGTGGCAAGGATGGTGAAACTTCATCTGACATACTTTGAACATGTTGCCAGGAAAGACCAGTTCCTGGAGAAGAACATAATGCTTGGTAAAGTACAGGAGGAATGTAAAAGAGGAAGTCTCTTGGCTTGACACAGTGGCTAGAACAGTTGTGATGATGGCACAGGACCAGACAGTGTTGCATTCTGTTATACATGGGGTGACTGTGAGTCAGAACCAATTCCAAAGCACTTCCCCCAAACAGACACACCTTTCATCCCACAAACAAACAAAAGTTAACACCAAATTAATTTTGATTCTTAGCAACTCTGTGGAATAATGTCGCATGGGTCTCCAAGGCTAGAAATGGCTATGGAAGTTGATGACCACATCTGTCTCCTTCCTAGCAGCTGGTAGGTTCAAATTCCTGCTCTTCCATATAAAAAGGGGGTGCTTTAATAACTGCTCTACCCAGGATTTTTATTCTTTTATAAACCCCAACCAAACCCATGCCACTGAGTTAATTCTGACTCATCGTGACCCTCTCAAAAGCCTTATTTGAACAGACTGTCTCTTCGTTGTCCCCAGGAGCAGGTTTACACCGCTGACTTTGGGATTTGGAGCTGAATGACTAATCAATAATGGCTCTAGTGCTCTTTCACTTTCATAAAACCTACCTTACTTTCTCTAGTAAAATTTAAATATAAAGCAATTGATGAAATTGTTTTGTGGTATTTCATTGATTTGTAACTCAAAACAGTTTCATCTGAACTAGATCTTTGGTAAAAGACCAAAGATTAAGATGTTCTAAAAAAGGAGCCAAAGTATTAGCCTTTCACCTATTTTCTTTCTTTTCTGTGTTCCTAATTCATCTCCATTACTAAGTCATAGAAACCTAGAGATTTAATTCTCAGTGTTAATTAACACTGAAGTGTCAAGTGACCTAAAGTAAGTTTTTTGGAAGCATGTATTCAAGCTGTATTTATTCTTAATTTCTTTTTGTATTTGGTAAACAGCTATTGTAATGGAAATATTTTGGTAACAGAATTCTAATTAGATTGAACAATAAGTATAAAGCCTGGAGGAAAGCATGAGCTAAACATTTTCATAATGATTAAGTTTACTAAAGTTTAGGTGCAATGAATGAGAAGCGAGCACAATATGTTTGAGTGAGAGATTTAGCCAAGGCTTTCCGGGTTATGTAAAGTTGTATAGGTATTAGAAGAGTCATTAGTTGATGATATACAGTTGAGAGCATAAGGTGGTCTGAGAAGGTACTTAGGATAATAAACTGTCTGACATTTAATGAAAAGACTATAAGATTGCAAAGGAGATGCAGAAGACAAAAAATGAGGACCTTTTTTCAAGGGCTAAAACATGAGATGGAATAACAAAATAAATAAAAATCCAATTTAATCCTGGTATTGTGCTGTTAAGTAAACATTTGTAGGAAAGCTTCATTATTGGAGCAATGCTGGCATTTAGTCACACTTTACTTTGCCCATTTTCTGTTTGCTTCAGACTTAGAAATAAGAAATCACACGATATGAGGTACTACAAAAAAATCTTGGAAAATGAAATTAAAATAACATGCAATCTGTTGTTTGTTTTTACTGTTGTTACTTAAGAATACTGAGCAAGAAAGACCAGAAAGGTTTTTAGATTTTAAGAATACCCAAAAAAAGAGTCTCTAAGAAGGAACTAAAAGTAAAATGGAATCTGACATTTACAGTTACTTTCCAGGTTATTTCACAGTGAAAAGCATTCAAGGTTAAGGTTCTATACATGATCCTAGAAATAATTAGGCAGTTACTTTCAATTCTTCTCTCAATCATTTTCTTAGTTAGTAAAAACATAGACAAATGTGCCCCCATGATGGCATAGGTCTTGGCCTCCTAACTAGAACTCACTTTGAACTCACACAAAGTCTCCGTGGAAGGAAGACCCAGTAAACGGGTGCCATAAAGATTACATAAAGGGAAACTAAAGCAGCAGTTTAACCGCACCTAAATATAGCCAGTAGAAGAAAAATGAACTACAGGAAATTATTTCAGCTTCATCATTCAGCTATGAATGATGGTATTTGTTCATAACTCAGCAAATAAGAACTAGCATAGAAATATATTAGTGTGTGGTCATTAGCCAGGAATTCTAAGAGAATATGAATGTTGACAAACTACAAAAAAACTGCCGTCTCTTGTATACAGATTTCTAAATGGCAACCGACTTTTTCTGCTAAAATTTCAACTAACAGGTGATAAATTATTTTTCAAACACCATGAATTAGAAATGTGAGGCGATCAATTACCAGTTTGTAATGGATGATACAACTGTGTTTTATCTTGAGTAAAAAATAGTTAGGAAACCTCTGAGTATTGTTTAATGATAATCCTCAAAATGGGGACACTATAATTTTCAAAGAGATCTAAAATGAACTTGTGTCAGTGGTGTTAATGAACCCATTAACTGAATGAGGGAAAGGGACAGGTGTTACAACTAGGTAAAGAAAATCTCTCAGGGATATTGAAATAAAAGTGCAAATGGATATAAAAGTGGAATTTACACAGGAGGGTGAAGGCTATCCTGATACTGAGCAGAACTCATTTGCATTGCCATCCATTCTCTACAATGTAGCTTTGATCTCTATGGAGTTGTAAAAGAGCCGAAAAAACACAAATGTGCATATGCTTCAGGATAAAATAATCCGCAAAGGCTTTAATTGCCATTGAAGTCTAGCCAGTAATCTTTTCTTATTTCCAAGACTTATATTTTGCCTTACATCATCAAAGACTGTAGCAAGAAATGATTTCATTAGAATCTCCACATATTAGTCTTCCCTTTTCGGTTGGTCAAAGAATTTACTACAGATATCTCTGTGACACACTGAGCTCCTAAACACAGGTCAGCTGTTTAAATCCACCAGCAGCTCCATGAAGCTTCCTATTTTCTCATCTCAGTTGGAGTTTCAGAAACCCACAAGGGCAATCTACATTATGAGATGGATTTGATCCAATAGCAGGGAGATTTTCTTTTTTTTAATTGTTAAATCTCAAGTAGAACAAGAAGAAATATTATAGAAGTGGATAAGAAAATGAAAAGTTTCCAGGAGATATTTTCTGAATTGATAAAAATATAGACTTTCATAGGTGTAGATTTTTATGGGAGAGGGTTTGCATATAACCCTTTATAAACACTGTCATTCATACTTAAGGTATGATGTAAATAACTTAAAACTCATGCTGTATTTTAAAAGGTCATATTTGTTGGATGAATAAAGACTGGTGGAATGTCCCAAAATCTGACATTTGGTCATCTTTCAGACCAGAAAATGATTTTACACATATCGCTCAATTTTAGAATTTCATACAAATTTATATAAAGAACAATTAAGACAGTTCTATGAGATACAAGGAACACACTTGGTGATTTTGTTTGGTTAACTCCTGAGAGAGTTAATGTGGGTGCTATGTACTTGATTTCCCAAGACTTAGAAGGGACCATAGCCTTCTAGCAAAATCAGAATATGGGTATTTTTATTGGGGTCCATTATGTTTTGGGGAGATACCTGGAAGAGGTCTAGGAGGCTAAGAGGCAGCAGTCTCACTCCTTAGCCTTTACCTAAGTAGACACCTACTAAATCTAAACCATCTTTTATCTATCTATCTATCATCTATCTATCTATTTTTGTATCATCTATCTATAGTTCCTCTTCTAGGTGTGCAATTTTTCTACTGTCTGTTGGTTGTGGTTATGGTTTTTTGAAATCTAGTCTTGTATTTCTCCATGAACTAAAGTGGCAGAGAGCACCATACAAAATAAAGTAGTTCAAAGATCTCTGCCATAATCCCACTAAAAGGCAAGAGAAGCAAATAATAACCAGCCGTCTTGCTGTGGAATCTTCATGATCACTCATTGACATGGGGCAGGGGACAACTGTGGTCCATCAGATTTTCATTGGCCTCATTTTGAGATTACTGGTGTTTTCTCCAACATACTTCTGGTTCGACTTGAACCTCCAACCTTTCAGTTAACAAGCAAGGGTTTTAATGCTTACACAACCCAGGTTCTCAAATTCCTTTTTTTAAAAACCTTTCATGGATATGATTCCAATTGATGGAAACCCAAATATATCACTGAACAGAACACTTCCATCAGATTTTCTTGGCTGTAAACTTTATGGAGGCCAATTTACCAGGTCTATGAGGCTACCACATGGATTTGAACTGGCAACCAAGAATTTAGTGGCAAAGTACAAACCCTTTGCACCACTCATGATTGTAGTAATAAGAGTTGAATCAGGAGGTCGAGCACGAAAATAAGCCCTAAAAGTACTCACCTGAACCTGTACCTGTAGTGACTATCTCTGCCTAGGAACAGAGTCTCAGGTGTTTGAGATCAAGATTAAGGAAACATTCAGAAGAGATTTTCTGTTGGAATTTCAGGACGCAAAAAAAGGGGAAAATACTGAGTGGGAAAAGTAGCATGTCTGAAAAAGGATTGGATGCTGATAGCCAAAGGCTACAATAATGAAGTCAATTTTAAAACAGACTAATACTAGAGTATTTCCATGAATTCCACATTCAGAGTTCAGTCACTGGCTTCAGAGGGGAGAGTAATGACTTAATCTGTAGCTGCCAGACAGGATTTTTAGGATTACTGTGGACATGAGCCTGGAGCTGAGCAGGGGCTTCCAAAAGTTTGTGGAAAAATGCAAACAAGAGGTAATGGAAATTTATGACAAGCTTTTTGAAGTCTCCTCTGACTGAAGGGTAAGGAGCCAGAGAAGACCAAAGAAGAGTGACATTAAGGACAAGCACATCGGTATAATGAAAATTCTAATTAAGGCTTAGTTGTCTGAAGAGTATATCTATTTACTTGTGCTAATTGCTAATCAATTCTAGAAACTCAGCCAGCTCAAATATTGCTTCATTTGAAAGTATAAATAACATTTTTATGATAAACTGCACTACTTTTGTCTCTTCAAATGCCACTCTGCTGCCCATCACCAATCACGATTTCTACTTGCAGACAATCCTGACATAAACTGCTAACTGGGGCGCTTACCAAGACAATAAATAAGTTTTAAAAACCAAGATTTGTGAGCTACTACCTATTTTACTATCTATTCCCCCCATAATATTTTCTTATTAAAATGTTTTGAACATCCATTTCCTTAAAAAATAATGTGAGTATTTTCAATTAGACACAAGGATGAGAGAGTTTGGGAGAATTGTTGCACTTGGCTCTGTAGTTTTTATTTTCATTTTTAATTGTTGGAAAATCATGTTTTCAAAAAGTAAGCAGGTATGTGTTGTTATACATGCATAATTTATTAGAAAATTAAAATTGTGTTTTTCAAACATGATTTGGCAGAATGTATGTTGAAAAAAGCATGTCCCGAATCAACTGTAATCAAGTTGACATTGGCTCATAGTGGTCCAGTTTTATTTTTTAAAAATTGACTTCATCTATTCCCCTCTGGAACTTCATGTCATTAGGGATGTGATAGAAGTAGACAATAGGAATAGCACACTGGGAAAATTAAATCATGAGTGTTAGAATTAGAGCAAAACTCTTACATCTCAATTTACTGTCCATAAGCAATACATTTTGTTCAAGCTACAAATAGCAATGATCAAATTATGATGTTCCAGTCACTAAAATGATTCTTGACACCAATTGAAGGGTAATTTCAATTAATGAAGATAAGTCAGACTAAATGTACTTTAAAAAAAAAAGAAACTTCCCCACCATATAAGTAGGAGAGCATTTTGAAACGTTCATGTAACTACATGAACGGAAATAATCAGCCAATCAGGAAAGAATTATAACTAGTTGTGTGTGTTGCAGAAATATAGTCCTTCATCTTTAAAATATTGTAAAGTTTTAGGACCAAACTTTCACATATAGCATTATAAGAAGTTTAGGTAATGAACATATGAACTTGTGTTGTAGTCCAGAAAAAAATCAAAGAAACATGAATCAGAATCCACTGTTTTATGGCAGAGAGTTTGGAATTTTTTGGATGGTATTTATTGCAGAGCAAACTGGAATTTCTGATAAAATTAAAGACTTTATTGAAGGAATGAAATTATGATGAGGAACACTAAAGGATTCACCAGTGTTCTCCAGCAGATGAAATTCTCACAGATCTTCTTTAGTGACAGAAGATGCAAAACTTAAAAGGAAATTCTCATCTATTGATCTTTATAAAACTCTGTTGGACCACACAGAAGACAAAAGTGAGACCTACACATCAACCACATTTTTTAAAAATCTATCAAAATGCCAGCATTTTGCTAACTTGAAAAAAATAACAAATCCTGGTTGTAAAACTGGCTGCAAGATGTAGCCTCCCAGTCAAGTGCAGAAGTGATTAGCATGTCCTCCATCAATAAGGGCAAAATGCCATATTTGTGACCTCCCTGCCCTGAGGAGCTCACACAGAAGTCTAGCGCTGAGTCACCTTGTGATGAACAATTGCCAGTTACCTTAGTCAAAGACCTTTGGCTCAAGACTCAGAAAGTCAACTTAAATGAGTTTCGTTGTTTGGTCAAAAAAAGACTATTTCTTTTCTTTCTTTCTAATAAATCATTTTGTTGGGTGCTCATACAGCTTTTATCCCAATCCATACAGCCATCTATTGTGTCAAGCACATTTGTTGCCCTCATCATTCTCAAAATATTTGCTTTCTACTTGAGCCCTTGGTTTCAGGTCTCAGTTTTTCTCCTCAGTCCCTGCTCCCTCCCTCACAAATGCTTGATAACATATACATTATTATAATTTTGCCATATTTTACACTGTCTGACATCTCCCTTCACCCATATTTCTGTTGTCTATCTCCTAGGGAATGACCTATGTCTATCATTGTGATCAGTTGCTGCTTTCTACCCCCACCTCCTCTTACCATTCTGGTATCATCACTCTCATCATTGGTCCTAAAGGGATCATTTGTCCTGAATTCCACGTTTCCAGTTCCTATCTGTACCAGTGTGCATCCTCTAGTCTAGCCTGATTGTAAGGTAGAATTGGGATCATGATAGTGGGGTTGGGGAGACAGGAAGCATCAAAGAACTAGAGGAATACTATATGTTTCTTTTCTTAAAAAATCCTTTTAGTGGGGCTTCATATAACTCTTACCACAATCCATATATCAGTCCCTTGTGTGTCAAGGACATTTGTACATCCACTGCCCTCATCATTCTCACAATATTTGCTTTCCATATAAGCCCTTTGTATCAGCTCCTCATTTCCCCTCCCTTTCCATAACCCCCCATAAACCCTTGATAATTTAAAAATTATTATTACTCTATCAAATTGTACACATCAGATGACTCCCTTCATCCACCTCCTTGCTGTTTGCATTCCAGGGAGAAAGTCATATATAGATCTCCATAATTGGTTCCCCCTTTATACCCCACCCTCCCTCCACCCTCCTGGTACTGTCACTCTCATCACTAATCCTGAAGGGGTTATCTGTCAGGGATTTCCTATGTCTCCTTCATCATTGCTACACTGCATCCTGATTGACTTGTCTCCTCCCTGTGACCCTTCTGTAAGGGAATGTCCAGTTGCCTGCAGATGGGCTTTGAGTATCCATTCTGCACTGCACCTCATTCACAGTGATATGATTTTTTGGTTCTTTTTTGTATTTCCAAAGCCTCACATGAGGATTTTATCTTGTTTGGCTCCACAATCAATACCCATGGAAGCAGAAGTCAAGGGATCAAAGGATACATTTCATTGGATAAATCTGTGGCTCCCAGTCTTTTTAAAGTGTTAAAGGTAAGGATATCACCCACAGGAAGAACTGAGATGTGCCTGCCCCAGGGTGTTGGAACTTACCTGAAGCCCTGTAGGATAAAATGGCAAGACCACTTAAAAATTATTTTTCTAATCCTAAAATTGAGGTTTTTTTAAGAATTGATTCAATGGATGATTTCAGGACCAGCCTGCATGAGTGCTCTCCTTGAGACCAGGCTGTGAGAGGAAGAGGAAGAGGGACCTGCAGGCTTCTTGAGATATGCTGACCAGGTGACATTTTAAAGTTTACTTCTGACACCAAGCACCTAGTGCTTCTCATCCCCTTCACACAATTGATAGCCAATGTGTACAAGGCTGAATTAGACTGGGAAGAAAGAATAAGTTTTGCAACTGCATTAAAACACTGTAAAGTGATTGGAAATCAGAGAAATAGCAAAAAAAAAACATGATGCAGTGGTTAAAATAGAAATGTGTTGTGTATGCAACATTATGAAAACTAAGACACCTTCATTAAGGAAACATTACTGGCATTTGATGTGGTAAACTTCTCTCAAAATGAGTAGTTGTGTCAATGATGACAGACAGATGAGAGGTTTCCAAGGACATTTAGTAAAAGATATTGTGTCTTCTTCTTTACTAGGGTTCTTTACAAGAAGAATCAAAAGAAAATGTAAGACTCTTGACTAGCAGGGAGTTACTTAGAAAAGTTTAAGCTCTCAAATCCCAAGGGAAATTATCAGATAGGTTGAATGAAATGTGGCCTCTAGGCTTAAGGGAATTATCTGATGTACACAATGTCATTTCAGATGTTGTTGTTTTTAAATAAAGGAGACTAATAAAAATTTATCTACAGCTTCTACAGCACTTTCCCTCTGATATAGTATTCTGACCTCAGAGTGGAGGTAATTTGCCATCTCTCCCCTAAATACCTCCACTGCCTTCTTGCTTGGCCAGGCGATTGGTTAAAGGGACTATCAAGTTTTCTTTTAATAACTTGAAGCACTGATTGATTGTCACATTAATGAAAACTCTGAGGAGATAAGAGTTAAAGTAGAAGCTCTGGACAATGTCAGCCAAGTAGAAATAGCTTATTACCGTCAACAAAGTATTTTTATTTCCTGAGGAGTTTGATCACCATAAGTAGAGAATAATTTTTGAAACTGTTGAATAAACCTGTTCCTTAAAAATTGGTTTCCTGATATATGTATGCCCCCAGGACTTTGCAAACAGGAAGTTAACAAAATTAGCTGCATAATCCCCTTATATTAAGAACAAATACATTAATAACCATTTTCATTACCAGAGAAAACTCAGCATGTTAGGGCTTTTCTAATTATTTAAGGGGTTTAGTTTCATTAAAAATGGGCTTCAAATGACCATATTTTCAATCTTTTAAAATTACCACCAGAAATGTTTTAAAAGCCTCTGAAGCAAAAAATAATTTAAATAATTTACTAGTGGTCTTATTGCATGCTTGTTCAGTTTTAAATTTTATTTTTGACAATATAGACAAAGACCACAAGGAACATCCCTGTGTGAATGGTGTGGAGACAAGGTCCAACCTTGGCTGATTTCATATGGAGAAAACAAAATCAACGTCAATGACCATGAAAAAGCTGACTCCTATGAGGTAGAAGTCAGACATGACTCCACCTTCTAAACTTGTTTATCAATTGACATCAATCTTCTTCCCAATAGTATTCTCTAGTTCTCTATTGAGTTCCATGATTGAGTGCACTGGCCACACCTAACTCATGGTTGTAGGTAGGTTAGCAGGTTATAATTCAATGTCAGAAATGCTGAAGATGCAGTTATTCAACCTCTTCTCAGTCATGTCCTAGACATGTATCTCTCTGAACATTAGCTTCTCAACTTCATGCCCCCTTGGCTGCTGAGGTCTTGAAAAATGTCACAAAGCTATTGAAGGGCTGTCTATACATGCCTAAGATTCACTGTTCTACATGAGTTGCCTCTGCATAAAGGCACTCAATTCTAGCTCTGTAGAGGAACAAACTCGACTTCACCAGCAAGACTTCTGGCCCTGGGCACAAAATGTTCAGCTTCGTGATCCAGGAAATCTACCTCTCTGGCTCTTGCTGTTGGTCCTAGTGCCTCTGCTGCCTTTGCTTCTCTGCCTCTTCCCTAGTGCCACAGCTTTCTGGATCCTGTATTAAGGAGATCATACAGGCAGAGATATTGGGAACCAAACGATACACTCCACTCTCCTTCCAGCTTCCACTTCTTATTTCCAACTCCCACTTCTCCGGTAACTCATTTAAAATATGGCAGGATGGCAAACTGAAAAATCTGTAGAGTTCCATGTACCCTATTTTCATGGTTCTATCCCAACATGGTGTCATTCCCTCATTTACATAATTAACAAACTCTCCAATCATGTTGGTGGGTGGCAAACACCCCCATCTGCTTGCATAGTCACACACAGTCACTGGGGGTCTGAATCAATTTGATGACAGTGAGGTTTTCTTATTGTTGCTTGTTCCTTCTAAGCTAGTCATTTGGAAAAAATTATAAAGACTGCAATTAGAGAGTTAAATCAAGTAATTCCTTGTAACACACCCTTATTTCCACAACATGAGGAACAAGTATGGATAATTCCAGAGGTGATATTCCTCTCCTAAAATTTCTCCTGGATATATTCTCCATTTCCAGTAGAGCAAATATTTTCATTTTTATAAAGAAAGCTATTCATCATCAAATTGAATTATAATTAAAGTGGTCTTTTGATCATAAAAGTAAAACTGTCATCAAAACAGTATGTCCTATCATTATAACCATTGTAAGATATTTTCAAATCATAATCATGAAGCCTAAGTGATGAAATGTCCCTTCCAATGACATAAACATTTTTTTCGTTTAAAATAAGGACTAAAAAGACAAAGAAAAAAAGAAAAAACTTCCATTTTATGTTTCTTTCATTGTGTTTCAAATGTCACCATTTTATATGCAAACACAAATATATTTTAGCAATCATAATTGTAATGAGTGATTCAGTAAAATATGAATGCATTAGTAGAAAATAGATTGACAACTCTTCATCATACTCTCTAGCTAGCTCTGTGCTTATTTTAAGAGTTTTATAGCAATATGGTGAATCACAACTTATCTAAAGTATTTCATGACTTGTTCCTAGGTGATTATAGACTACTTTGGAATATTATAGACCACATGTTTCAAAATATTTTTAACCAACTTGAAGTATTTAAAGTCTCAACAAAAAGTAATTCATGTGGATGAAAATTACATAATTAAGAGCCTATCAATTTTGAGATCTGTTCAATTTTGAGATCTGTTGCTAAATATGCATGTGCATGTACTTCAGCTTGTGATTGATTATCTGCAAAGATGGCTGAAAATCACCGCCATATATGAACGCATGGACTGTTCTTCCGAGTAAGAGGTAGAATTTTTAAATCCTTTCTTTAAACCCTCCTGACCCTATGACTTGCTTTGAATTATGCATTATGGAAGGAAGGAGCCTGCATGGTTTCTAGGTCTTTGCTGTAAGATGATTTTCCACTTCTCATTTGTCTTATAAATTCAGTCATAAAGAATTGGTTTTATTATTTATTGCTGTTTAACCGGGGCTGTTCTCGTTTTTTTACGAATTGTTATACAAAAATAAATTTTAAGAAACTAACATCATTTTCCAAATGTTCATCTCTAATTTGTTTTACTTCCTATGTTTTTCTCTTTCATTCCTTTCCCTTCTTCCCTATCCATTTCCCTTTTCTGCCCCATTCACTTCTTTTATTTTCCTTCCCTTTCTCTCTCCCTCCTTTCCTTCCATGAACTTCAGGACTAGAAGCTCATTCTAGAGGCCTCAACAATGAAGATGGTTAAGCATGATCAATGCTCAAGCTGACTTTATAATACCATGAGCGGATAGACTTATAAACATCTAAATATAATATAGCATCAGGAACAAAGACAAGGAGAAACAGGAGAGTATTAGTATTAAATATAAGTTAAATCAGGACAAATATTTATAGCACTTGTTTATAATTTAAGTTATCCTACATTATGTTATGTTCCAATACATTAAAATGTATTGGGTAAACCCATTAAAAAGGTAAGTAAGAGATTGAATATTATTTTTAATTTTCAGTGGGGTTTCAGGGTAGTGTTTTCAGCATTTTCATTGTTTTACAGCATTCTCTAAACATACATCTATACATCATAGTTAATTTTGTGTTTTTATCAATGGATAGTAGCTCTCTTAATATTGAACCTTATGAATTCCTGGAAAATCTTCAAGTGTACACTTTTTGCTTACCTAAAAAGGGAGCACAGGATGAAAATAAAATATATTTAAATGTCATCTCATTAATAAAATCTATATATTTATAGAACCATATGCTTAATTGAATTGCTGGCATTGCTGAACTCTGATTAAATGCATTTGGATCAATGTTAATTTGCTTAACTATGGGATACACATCATGGAGTCATCCATGATTAGATGAATTACATCCCTTTTTTTGTTTAATTTTTTTATTTTTTTATTTATATATATATATATATATATATTTTTTTTTTAGGCATCACTGCCTGGTGGTGGGAGTAGGAGTTTTTGCTTAACTTTTAAATATTTCATTTCTGCTATGTCATTCAATATTTGGGGAATTTTGTATTGTTTAAAGGGCTACCATAATCCAAACTAAAATTTTAACTGTTGAATATCATATCAATAAATTATTGGCATATGACAAATGTCCATCTAAGCAAGACATAAATCATATAGTCTTTTCAATTATATTAATATTCAATGTTTATTTCTTTTATACCTTTTGTGCACATATACGATTTTTAAAGACCATATAGATAGCATTTAGTAAACTGGTTCATATGTTATTTTAAAGGAAAATATAAACTTGGTCCCTCAGTTTAAAATAAATTTAAGCTTACTCTCATGGGAGAAGACAAGGTTAATTCAGATGTGTATTATGGTAATCATCATTAACTAGATCAAATAATGGCACCAGAAGAAGCCCCTCAAAGAAGCATGAACACTTTAACAAATATTGACTTTTAAAGTGATGGTCTTTTGAAAACTTTATGCAAATTAATATAGTATTATTTAGCACATAAAATAAGATAGTAAAAGAAACTTAGAATCTACTTATGTGTTTCTAGCATTCTAATACTCATGAATGCCTTCAACTATTCTGAGTATTTTAATTTTTATGTAACTTTCATTTTCCATAATTTTAACATAAAATAAGTTGAATATACTTTTGCTTTTATAAAAATTGGCACAGTATTTTACATAGTATGCTGTATACTTTGTATATTTCATCCAGATTAATTCATTTATATGTAAATCAGTCCTTTTTAATTTGTGATTGTGTAAATATTCCACAGTTAATTTGTAGATATTCTGTCATGAAATATTGAGTTTGTTTCTAGTTTGTTGGTTTTTCTTTGGTGAATGGTTAAAATGTGAGTACTTCTGCTTATGAACATTCTAGTACCTATTTACTCAAATGCGTCTTTAAGACTTTAGGGTATTATTCATTGAGGAGTAAAATGATTAGGTCCTCAATATCTCTGTTCTGACCTATACCAACCCTACAGGATGGGATAGAACTGTCCTATAGGTTTACGAAACTGTATTCTTTACAGGAGTAGAATGACTCACCTTCATCCTAAGAAGTGGCTGGTGTTTTCAGAAGCTAACCTTGGAGTTGGCAGCACAATGTGTAACCACGATGGCACCAGGGCTCCCATGACCAGGTTTAAGTGTGTACAAATGCTCAACATTATGTGTTAAATAATCGTGCTGTCAAAATGTGTCACATTCACTTCTTTAATTTGTATAATGTATTAAATTAAGGCTGCTACATTTTCTCAAGTTGTTACAATTGAAATTATATTTTATTATGGGTAAAGTATGATTTTACCAAGTGATAAACAAAGTGAGTTTTCTTTCATGAAATATTGATTCATTAATTAAACATGGATTCTCTTTTAGGAAATGCATATTTTGTTGGTTTGTTTTTAAGTACATTGCTTATTAATAATACCATCCAAACATGTGGCCTCTATGTTTATTTAGCTTACTTTCTTTATTTTAATTTCTTTAAGAAATAGAAGTTATTTAAATATATTTGTCTTTCTGTATCTGATGTTGGAAGAAAAGAGTAAGAATCAATTTTCTTTTTAACACAGCATAATAACTATCCTAATATTATTTATTGAGGATCTATATTTTTCTCATTAATCTATATTGTCATCTTTATAAAATACATGATGCATATATTTGGATATAGATTCAATTCTGTGTTGTTGACTCCTTTGCAACCTTTTCACCCTTTCTTATCTACTGCATTTTTGGTGACAAATTTTGGTGTCTGTAGGACAAGTCATCCTATATGAACTTATTATCGATGCTTTGGTTCTTTATGTTTCCATTTAAATTTTGGAATGTGTTAACTTACCCAAACAAACTCATACCTCCATAACACACACACACACACAGAAAGAATGGACATTTTGATTTTGACCCTGTAGATAGATTTAAAAAGAATTTCAATATTTATGATGATTGACCCTGAATGAGCAAAAGATAACTCTGAATGAGCAAAAGATTACTCTTAATCTCTTAATTTATATAATTTTATTTATGCCTTTCAAATTAGTCTTTCAATTTCAACATAAAGTCATTAGTAAATTTTTCTTCATAACTGCTGCAGTAAATGACATGACGGTCATATTTGACTTTCTCTGCTAATCCCAAAGAGAAGGAAATCCAACCCCAAAGAGAAGGAAATCCAACCCCTCCTGTGTTTGGCCAGGCTGACTAATAAAACAAATGCAATGACACTCATAATAAAAGGTCTGTATCAGATAGAGTTTATATCAGGAAGTAATTATATATCACCCCAGCCGACTCTAAATCAAGTCCATAAATCTCATACTAGTCCATAAATCCCTCTTCAGATGTAAGCACCACATGCAAGGATACAAAATGCAGGAAGACCACAAGCCAGTCACTACAGAGTCATGTGGATTCAAGGTTGGTGGAAATGTGGCAAGGCAAAGGCCACCCTCAAAGTGGCCATCCAAGAAAGTTGGAAGGCAGAGTAGCAGAGAGAGGGAGGTTCCTTTTGTCCTCAGTATGAGAAATCACACCTCCAAGAAGATAGAATCAGACTATGACCTGATTGACAGGTTTGACTCCAGGTCTAGCCAGCATTGTCTAGTTGACACACAATTATCTAACTACAACACTACCCAAATGCCATAAGGCAGGGGTCAATCCTTCTTTACCCACATTGACTTCTACCATACCTCTCATGGCACTATGCTTCTATGCTGGATTAGATAAGTCATTGCAATGACTAAGAGGAAAACACTTGTAGATAATACTCAAGATTAAGGGGATTTATTAGGGAAATTGATAGGTTATCACAACCTCTGTGGGCCTGTAAGGCAGTCTGTGTATCCACAGATCCATAGTTATAGGCCAGATGAAAAGAAGCTACTCCAGAGGTAGAGCTGTCACTCCAAGTCTCCATTCCACAGGAATCTTGGACATGTACTGTGATTTTTCTCTGTGACCCAGATGGTGCTTAGATACTGAGGACTGGCTTTATTGGACAAGTGGGTTCTCTTTCAGCAGGCCACCTCTGCAAGAAAACACAGCATATTATCTCAGGACCCTGTCTTTAGTTATCCATCACCATGTGCTGCCCAGATAAATACCTTTTGATTTATCAATAAGGAAAATAAATGATAACTTTTTGTGATAGGTAGATTTGTTGTGCCAACATGACCAGAGAAAATAGGTATGTTTGTTGTGACCATATAGCCAATGAGCACACTCAATTGAAGGGCAAAGATATAAATGGCTCAGTGATTCTCATCTTTCTCTCTCTTGCTCATGGATTTTCTGACCAGCTGGCTACCTTGCTTGTCCTGTGCCTCGATTTGCAAGCTACACTATCCATGGGACACTTAATCTGTGGGCTGTGTTTCTGTGAGTTGAGGTTCCTTCAAGTCTTGCTTCGCCATGTTAATGGAACATACATCTCTTGAGCTGGGGACTGTCGAAACTTGTCATCCAGTTAACTGTTGGTGACCTGCCTAGCTTTTTGCTGTCTGTGGCTGGATAGCCTGGATTTTTCTACACCTCTCAAGACTAGAAGGAATGCCAGTGTACTAGCTGCCTCACGCAAGTAAGTTACACTGAGCTACTCATACTGCTTTATAGATTAGCTGTTTCTTTCTTATATTGGATATCTTTATATATTTGTATATATATATACATATATGCATATACATATACAATTATTAGTGTCCTGATGTTGTTTCTCTAGAAAACCCTGTCTAACACACTTTTGTTAAGCAGAAATGTGTCTAACCTGGGCAAATTAGCTAATATTCATGTTGAATACGTTCATTTCTTATCCTTTCTTCAGATGCAGGGTCTTCCTCTGAACCACAAAGTTAGCCAGGATAAATCTATTGCTCAACCTTTCCCCAACAGAGACCCACCAAAATGTAATGCGTAATCCAGTGCATTTTTGTTGTTTTACTGGAAGCACTAGGTTACTGACCTCTTTAAAAGTTCAAGAGAACTTGAGTGCTGTCAAGCACCCATAGCAATCTTTTGTATTTTATCTCTCTTATTCAATTCAAAGTACCAATAACTGCTCGTGGTGAATGAAGTGGCTCTGTTTATTATTATGTACCCAGGGCTTGGAGCAGTGTTCCAAGTTTGAAAAGTACAGTCTCAAACCAAACACACTGTTACTGACTACCTGAACTCACTTCTGCCTCCCAGTGTCTCTGAGTTTACTGAGACTGGACATCCTTATCAGAGTAGATTGTCTCTGTGTTAGTCTGGGGAGACTAGAGAAACAAATTCATAGACATATATATGGATATAAGAGAATGGTCTATATACAAGAAGAATGGGACATTGAGAAAGCATTCCAGCCCAGTCCAGTTCAAACTCATAAGTCCAACATTAGCGCATATGCCCGATACCAGTCTATCAAGTCTCCTTCTGACTCACGAAGTCACAAGTCAGTGGGTGCAGAATCCCGGTGCTGGCAGGGGTCTCCCCATGGCTGCTCGCTTCCAGGGTTCAGGGTCCATGAATAGCATTCAGTTGTTGTAGAAGCAACTCAGCACTGGAAGGGGTCTCCACATGACTTCTCCAGCTTCAGAGATCTGGTTCCACCAGGGTAAGGCCATGTGGCTTCTTCCAGCTCCTCCAGCTCCTCAGATGCTGCCATCTTGTCCATAATTCGTCGTCTCAGAGACTGACTCCCAACAATTGGGGAGATGGCCTCTCATCTCCATGAGGGAAATATTGCAAGATTTCCCAGAAGTCTAAGGAGAAAGCCATGCCCGCACATAGGCCTCATTGGCTACTCAATGGCTATCTCCAGATTAACAGGCTAGACTCCACCCCTAGACTTCACAAAATTGACATCAAATTGACATGACCGCAATAGTCTCATCTTTCTATCATGGTG
Source organism: Nesogale talazaci (assembly GCA_004026705.1). Lineage (NCBI taxonomy): Eukaryota > Metazoa > Chordata > Mammalia > Afrosoricida > Tenrecidae > Nesogale > Nesogale talazaci. The sequence continues at coordinate 112,894 of PVJH01000424.1, read as the reverse complement.
CAGATGGTGATTTTGAGTTAACCTGTGGTGAGCAGCCCAACATGTAACCCACTACTCCACCAGGGCTCTGAAAAGTACCACAGCAAATAAATAGTTACAGCATCAATATTGCCAGATAGTCTTTCCTGAGAGGAGCAAGACAAAAATAGCAACAATTCTAACCTTAATTTTCTGGCAAAATTGAAGTCAGTTTCTATTGTTCCTGAATACCTGTTCAACATATCTCATGAAACAGAAATCATTGCTATTTCCCTACCTGTCAGATAAAAATAAACTGACAGCAAAGATATTAAAAACAAAAAGAAGAAAACAACTGTAAGTCAAACTCCCTTCAAATCCAAATTCAAAGCACATTTATAATCAGTTTGTCAGCTTACTTCTGCTTCATGTGATGCTGTAGTTTGGAAAATTGCTCCAGTCAATGGATTTTTGTTGGAAATCAGACAGACAAGAGGAATCAATAGAGTCAACTTCTTGAGATTCCACCTCTTCATCTTAGGTTGCCTACCTACTACTCTGTGTTCTTATAGAGATGAAAACAGTGAGAAGTTGATAACTATTTAAACCATAAAGCAGGGTGGAATATCAATTATATCGATAATATGGGAAAGAATGTCTAGAAATATATGAGTAATAACTAGTAAGTTTAGTCTATGAGGAAAAATGATTTAATCACTACTCTAAATAATGCTTTCATCACCATTTAAAAGAGGGGATTTATTTGGTAATTCTTTGTGTTAATGACACTCTTATTCTAGCTGGAACTAGCACTTGGGACTAGAAGTCAAATAACCCTAAACCTAACTCAGTCTATAAAATTGTCTGGAATTGTTTTATAAATCAACCATAGTATTGTGGGCCCAAAGTCTGTTTCCCAGACATAGAATTATTTTAAATCTTCATCCATGAATTTAGAAAACATCCCAGAGGGAAAAATCTACCGATTTTTAAGGGATTATTAAGTGACTTTTTAGTTCTTATTTCTTCAACTTTAGTTCATCTAAATAATCACTATATAACACAGGCTACTTATTCAAATTAAAATACTAAGCAGAAACAGGTTATAAGAATAAAAGTTAGAGATAAATTTTCTTGAGATTAAAAAAAAAATCCATCACTGATAAGCAGAATATATTTCACAAAGAACCATAAAATATGAAGAAATGATGGACAAAAATTTAAAGTCCTTAAAGATAGTTAGAAAAGTAATTATTTCAAAAAAAAAGAAAAGTAATTACTCCATGAACTTTTGAAGCACCTCATGAACACACACATACAAACCACGTCTACGGCCATTCATTCAAATCAGACTCACAGAAACTCTATAGAGAGTTTCCTTCTGAAAATAATACTTAAAGAAGCAGATTCTTATCATTCTTTGAAGAGCTACTGGTTGGTTTGAAGCACCAACCTGAGATCATGCATTTTATTTACATGAATGGATGAATGTGTGTATATATGTGTATTAGATATAAACAGAAGTATTGATAAATAGATAGACGTATTATATATGTATATATATGTATAGATAAGACCATCAGAAATATGTGTTTTCCAGTGGTCTGAGGCACCCCTGTGAAAGCATTATTGGACCACCAAAGGGGTATCGACCTACAGGTTGAGAACTGCTGTCGTAGATAAACTATAAAGCAGATTAACTATAGTCAAGAATCTATTTTGTTCTTCCTTCTCTTGTGCTTCATTTAGCAGATTCATTTAAGTATTAGGATCCCATTTACAAAGTCATACCATTAAAAAGAAATTTAATCTACTGATCACTGCAAACACATTCTTTGCTGTCACTCATGGAAGCATGCATTTGATTAGATCAGTTCTGATCTTTTAGTTTCTGAATTGATGCAGCACTGGTCAATGTTCTATTATGTAGCTGCTTTTAATAGTATTACCTATTCAGTTTTCTAAACTACTGATTATATAATTCAGACACCGTACAATTCATGTATCATAAACAATAAGATCAATCGTTTTTAGAACATTCATAGAATCATGACAATCAGACAACTGTCATCACCCTATAAATAAGTTATTTAGCTGTTCAACTCACCATTTCCCTGCTTATGCAATCTCTAATAGACATTCTGTCTCTGTATATTTGGTTATTTGTGGCATTTTATGTACTTGGTATCATATAACTCACAGTCTTCTGTCACTAGCTTCTTTCAAATTGCATCATAATTGGCATTGGATATTCACACGCCCCACAATGGCCAAATGACTTAAATTGCAGGGCCTGAGATTAAGGGAACAGATTGAACTTTGGGGTGCTGGGGTGGATTTACTTAAAAAGGGAGAAAAAACCTGCCAAGGCCAGACAAGAGTGGAAGGTCACAGGAAAACCAGTCAGTGATGGAAGGTCCACCATTAGCTGAATAAAAACACAATTTCTCATTCTCATATGCCCTTCAATTAACTGTTTTTTTTTTTAAGTTCTACACCAAAGTATTCACTTCAATTAACTCACTCATTCTGTGCCCTTCAAATCTTCTCTGTGACTCTGGTCTGAATGTTAGCCATTGTCTGAATTATCTTTTGGTGAGGGGGAGCAGACTCAAGACCATGACACTCCTCCACTAACACTTTCATCTCTTGCTGGGCATTTGTATTGCTTCCACTTTACAACAATTATGAATAATGCTATTTCTAATCAAGCTTGAAGTTAAAATTGAATGAGATAACACAGCTTCTATAAACTCGAATTGTTCTCCTGTGACCAAACACTTCTAATCCTTCCTCATTGCTTACAGCTCCTCTAAATCTGGCTTTGACGGAGATTTGAGTGCTCCATAAATTATGAGGCTGTAGAACTAATGAATGCCCCTTAGAGTATTGTAGAGCTTGAAAAACTATTCACAAAGTTAGGAGCTAGCTTGTATGGTTTCCGTATATTTAAGATGCCTGTGGGAACTTGGGGAGGTTTTGATGATCTTTATAGAAGGAAAAGATAAAGTAAATATTATCGTAATAAGCGTTCAACTCAAACACTATTAAATTCAACCCATTGGCCATTATTTCTAACAAAAATGTAAAAAAAGGCAGTTTTAATAAATCACATAAATGTAAACACATCCTGAGATAAGTAAAGCAGAGGAAAGGGTTAGTCATATGAGAATTAGCAGTTGATACTCTACCAATTAGAATTGTCATTATTCCAAAGAACCAGGTCTTTCCCTAAAATATTCCCAAGCAATCCTAGATTCATTTCCCATGTCCATATTATGAAAAAACTTGAACTCACTGCTATCCAGCCAATGCCTACTCAGTGTGACTCAGTGGGATATGGTAAACAGGTCCCTGGAGGTTTTCGAAACTGTAAAGTGTATAGGAGTAGAAAACACCCTCCCACTTCTTCTGAGGGGCAGTTAGTTTCAAACTGCTTACATTGCAGTTAGCAGTCCACAGTGCAAACAGGACACCACTAGGGTTTCTTAAATAAACTAGGGCACTCACTTAAAAATAAAGAGAAGAAAACGCCATAAATGACAGAAGTCCAAGTTAATTTAAGGTTCATAGAAGTTCAACATTCACATCCTGCTTGAGAATTAGAAATGTACCTAATCTTTTATTTGGAATCACCTCTACTTTTGTTCTTCACCTTTCATTTCTATCCCCACTTTTTTCACATAAAAGTCTCATGTTTACAAAGGGTAATCTGTTCAATTATTAATTCTCTTGCAAAAGAGAAAAAACTAGGAGTTAATTATATAATGAATTAAAATAATCCATTTCCAACCCCAGAAAGAGACAACCACTGTATAAAAAATACCTGCCTGCTGTTCTTGAGTCAGTGTTGTCAAAAGCTAATAAGTTCTCACTATAATTTTGCCTTTGGCCTCTGCACAACATTGCCATGAACAAATGATTCAATAAAGGGATGTGTTAAGTGCTCCATGAATTCGGAAGGTGTGCACAATCAAGTGATTAAGCTGGGTTTTTTGGCAATTCCCCGAACAGTGATTGTATCAATAGGAAGAAACTAAGGATTTTATAATGCCAGGGCTTTATCTGACAATGAGAAAAAAATGAATTAACTCTTTGAAGAACTGACTTAAAAAAAATTCCTCCTGTTAAAATCAACTCCACCGGATTTTAATTATTTTATTAGTATTTCCTTTTTTAATTTGTTCTACATTTAGTTTCATTTTCCTTATTCCAGATTTTTACTTTGAAAGACACAGAAAAATAGAAAACCTAGTTCACTTATATTTGTTAGTTAGTTGTTTTCATACCTGTTCTTCTCAGAATATACCATAAGTATATAGCAGTTGCCAGTTGCACTGATGGAAAGCACATTATAGTGTAGAAGTGCACTCCTTAGGGATTTTTAAGGCCATGACCTTTTGAAAGCACATTTCTTTCTTTTTTTTTTTTTTGGAGAGGCACATAATTACAGTTAGATTTGAACTATTGACCTCAAGGTCAATACTTCATATATGTGTTAGTCAGGTTGTCCAGAGAAATAAATCTAGTGACACTCACAGATGTAGAAGAAAGAATTTTTATATCAAGACATAAATGATGAAGGCATCCCCACCCAATCCACTGGAGTCAATAAACCTGATGCTAGTTCATAAGTTCCTCTTCAGACTCAGCTAGTCACATGCCAGTGACCCAGATAGGTGCAAAAGGAAGCAAGAAGATCACAAGCAGGTATGTACAGGGTTCCATGGATGGAAAGTTAGTGGGAATAGACAAGGGAGCAGGCAACTCTCAAGGTTAGGTGGCCCACATGGGGTCACCCTAGAGGAAGACAGGCAGTGGGAGAGAACAGTTCCTACAATTGCATATTCTTTTACAAAAGTCACACCTCCAAGGAGGTGATATTAAGTACCACTCAATTGACTTCATATCTAAACATCATTGCCTATTTTACGTAAAAATCAACCAACTACAGTTGTCAAAATATACATAAATATTTTTTGCTGAAATCTTAGGAAATAAGTGACAGACATTCTACGACTTTTTTGGTTTCAGTAAAACAAAAATCTGCATGTATTTCCTAACATCAGATGTGTCCTCTAACAACATAGCTATAATAAAACCACCACAATCAGGCAACTAATTATTGTTAGCATAGTATATTACTCTCCATTCAAATAATAGGACAAGGGTGGAAATCTATGGACTCAGTATATCAGTGACTATTAGTATCACATTGCACTGGGGAAAATTCTGTACTGTTGCTGGTTATTGACACTTAATGAGCAGCAACTATTAATAACTAAAATACTCACAAACTTCTCAAAAATATACTTGATTGTGATTCTATTTCTTTGATCTAAAACATATCATGATTCATCCATTATATTTATTTGTTAAATCCTGGTAGTGAAATTAAATGACTTAATATGGTTCTTCTATCCATAGTTTTTATAATTCCTGCCAATTGATTGGATAAGACCATGTAAATGCAATGTGTGAAATTGCAATAGAGAGAATTGGTAATTTTTGGCATTTCTTTGGGTATAAAATGAACCATTTCCAGAAGCAAAAGCAGGTATCTCATGACCATCAAGAAAGATGAGCTACCAGTGGAGCTTGAGTGTGGTGCCCTACTTTAAGTAGCAGAGGAACAGAGGCTCTGCAGACCACAGCACTGACCCATGAGGCAGAGCAGTCGGCTTCCAATCCCATGGGAAGAATAAAGTGGCATACCTTCAGGAAGCAAGCTGACTTGCAGAATCGGGTGCTGAATGTTTGTGATGATTAAAGAATATGTCAACTACACTCTTCTGAATAAGAGTAGGAGTGGAGCTCAATCTTTCAATTTCATAGTACCTTCTTTTTTTTTGTTTGTTTTGTTTTTTTGGGGCATCACTACCCTCTGGTGGTGGGAGTAGGAAGCCCAGCCTTTGCTCCTGTGGAGCCGCTGCTGAAACTGAACCTCCACACGGCTCCAGTGGGCCGCAGACCTGCACAAAACCACTACGCCACCAGGGCTCAGCCCTCATGGTACCTTCTTGACATCATAAACCTTTTTGTATAAGACAGAGAGGACAAGGAGAGTCTGATTCTCTTTAGTCCTTTACCTTCTGCCAAAATTGCATCTTGCTTCTGGTTCCCCTATCTCCACTTTCATGACCTGCTGATCCCAGAAGCCATCTGTGGCCAAAAAATTTGGACCTCTGCGTTGATCAGCCTGCTTCATAATCCTGGTGTGATTCCTTGAACTCCTGTTGCATTGCCAGTCAATTCCAGGAGCTGTCAGTGAAATACTCTGACTTGAACTGGACTAGACTTACCTACTTCTACAAGAATGCAAAAAAGACAAATAGGTATACCTTGGAAGAAGTAAGGCCACAGTCTTTCTGAAAGTCAAGGATGAAGAAACATTGTCTAATGTATTTTGGACATGTTGTCAGGAGAGACCACTCCCCAAAGCAGGACATCCTGTATGATAAAGTGGAGGAGCAGGGGGGAGAACGAAGACCATCAAGCAGATGGATTGACATAGTGGCTGCAACAACAGACTCAAGCATGGGAATAATACTGAGGAAAGTCCAGGACAGGGAGATGTTTCATTTTGCTGTGCATATGGCCAGTATGAGTCAGAGCTGACTAAACGGAATTTAACACCAACAACATAAGAATTTTCAAGTGGGACATTGCATAGGAAAGATCAAAGAATTGATGCAATTGAATTAGGATACTGAAAAAAATATGAAAATACCATGGTGGCTGAGCCCCTGTGGCGTAGTGGTTGTGCGCGAGACTGCGGCCCACTGGGTTGGAGGTTCAATTCCAGCTGACAGGAGCAAAGGCTGGGCCTCCCACTCCCACCACCAGAGGGCAGTGATGCTTAAAAAAAACTTTAAAAAGTACCATGGACTGATAGAAGGACAAACACATCTGTGTGGAATGCTGTCTTTGAAAGAAACAAATGTATATACTAATTTATTATCAATAAAAACAAAGGATTTGTCTTCTAGTTAACTCCAATGCTGCATTGTGTGAAAGAATAGAATCATGTCCCTTAGGGTTTCTCATGACTGATCTTTGAGAAGTGGTCCACCAGTTCTTCCCCCATGCCTCTGCATGAACTTGTACAGCCAACCTTTTGGCTTGTACCATTCATGTTAATGATATGAGCCACCCAGAGACACTATAGAGCTGTGAAATAACCAATTAAAAACTTTGACTTCTTTTAATATGATATGTTGACATCACAGTTATTAGCTCCATGATCTAAATGTGTTAGTGATAACCATGTGAAAACAAGAGGTAGAGACAGATAGAGATAGTTGGCCTGACTTCTCCCTCTCCCTTTGAAACATTAACAAATGTATTCATTCATCCTTAAACTTCTTCCTTCCCACTTTCCGCAGATGAGAGAATCCAATGGCAAGTTTGAAGAGCATTTTTATAATCTATAACCAACATTTAAATACTTTCTCTTTCAGAATGGGCAGGAAATTTCCCACCACCCATCCCTTTACATAAGTTATTTTGTTAACCTTGGTAGACTAAAGGAAAATTCATAGAAATTCCTTTGTGTTTAAGAAAGAGAATTATGTACAAGAGCAATTGAACATTGAGAAAACATGCCAATCCAGTCCAGTCCAAAGTCATAATCTGATATTAGCCCATGTGTTTGATACCAATCTATAAATCCTCTTCAGATTCACAAAATACATGCAATGATACCAAATGCAGAACGACCACAAGCCAGTGGGTAGAAAGTATATGGATCCAATGGTATTGTAAGCATTTCAAAACTGGCAGGAGTCTCCATGTGGCTTCCCAAGGTTCAGGTTTCTGGTCTCATCAGAGTAGGTCCATGTGGCTTCTCCTCAGGTATGCCTCCCAGGGAGCACGACTTGTCAGTCAAGTGTCCCCAGCAAGTCAGAGAGTGTCTCCTGTTTTCAAGAAGGAAGTATCAGATTTCCGAGAATTCTCAGAGCAGAAGACCATGCCCTCACAGAAGTGTCATTGGCTATCTCCAGATTGACCAGGCTAGACTCCACTCTACACTTTTAATCCTTAAATTGACACCAGATTATGTGTCACAGACCACCTCTTGTCAATTTGACACTTTCACATAACTCAGTAACCATATGTAATTTTCAAAGAAACAATAATAAAATCATATCTGTACCTAATAGGATAAAGCTAAAATGAATTCAATTCAACATGTGCCACCCTCATTTAAACATAACATCCTATAAGTGAACAAAACAAAAAATATTCTATGCCTAACAAATACAGCTAAGTAACACCTATACCTTTATCCTTTAATCTTATGAATATATATTCCTCCACTTGTAAGAATTTGTAATCAAGCCAGTTCATGCCTTTATTCCCCCATTTTGGTATCCAATCTCTATCTTTGCCACTTATATCAACCCAGTGCTCTGAAGAAACAATCATATTTTTCTCATGTGAAAAATCTTCATTCCAGATGGAGCCTTATGAAGTCCACATGCATAAGCAAAGTCAAATCAGGACAGGCCATCCATAAAGTCAGCATTTATACTCACCAGTTCACAGGCTCAAAAATCTAAAACTTCATCTGGTCAGTTTATGGTTAACTCAATGTAGGCTGTCTCTCTTAGCTTCACCAGGATGTCCATTGATCCCCTTGCCTTAGATCAGGGGTTCTCAATTTTTTTTAAATAGAGGGTCAGTTCAGTTAGAGGCCTGGACTATAGTTTAAAAAAGAAAAATCTATGAAAAAATTCACTGAGGACCCAGGATGAGTCGGCTGCTAATCAGGACAGGAAATCAAGGCAAAAACACCCGTAGGGCCAGATTAAATGTCCTCAGCAGGCCTCATTTGGTTTGAGGATGCCTGCCTTAGACCATGGCCCCATCACAAATTCTCAACAAGCCTAGCCCCCTTTGTGCTAGCTCATGGCCATTCAAACTGTTCTCATCTTCTCCATTTCCTGTGACCCAGGTAAATGGATGTCAGTGGCCAAACTCAATCCATCTCTTTATTGCTGCATTTTTCTCACTTCCACTGAACAAGTAAATCCAGATGGTCACCTTAAGAAGCATCTCAGGCTGTCCACAGACTCCCTTTAACATTAATTTCCAGAGAGGAGTTTTCTTCATGGTTCCAGATTTTTCCAGTTTTTGACAAAATCCACTAGAGATCAAACTTTAAATCTAAAGAGTTCCTTTTGAAAAAAATCTTTAATCTGTCTATCTTGTCCCCAGGCAAATCTCTCAAAGTGCAAATGTCCTGAGTGCTCTAAAACACAGGGTGGGATAATCTCTTCAGTGCCTTCTTTGAAGACTTCTAAACCCACCTTCAGATGAAATTAATGGTTTGAGGCAAGTGGATTTATAAACTCTCCATTTTCATACTTCTCAGTAAACATTTCTATCAATCATTATATCAATAATAATAAACAGTGGAATCAGTATAAACAAAATAGAATCAGATAAAATTCAATCCTTTTGTAACTTATCTAAATTCTTATCTAAACTGTTCTATTTATTCAAAAATATGGGATTAGGTCTCTGAGAGTGCCAAACCAGATCCCGGCTTTCTGTCTGCCATTTGACCCCAATCGTCCATTCTCCTTAAGCAGCATGGTTTCTGAGACATTGAAATGGCGATTTCTAGCCCTGAACTTGAAATATACATTAGCACCATTCATTTTTTATCATACCATACAGGTATAACCAAAGACTACAGCCAAACAACATAATCAAAGCTCTAGCTTCCCATAATCTTTCTAGAAACCCAGTAAATTGCATGAAAATATCTGACTTCTGGCTAGCCAAAGAAAAAAACACTACTATGAGGCAGAAATCAAACAAACATCTACTCTCCATCATTATGATTTCTTTCTCTAGTACTCCACTTTCAAGGTGCCATAATGTGTCAGTCTGGATAGACTAGAAAAACAAATCCACAGAAACTCTTATGTGTATAAGAAAGAGATTTATATGAAACAATAATTGAACACTGATTGCCACAGTTAACTTTGACACTCTGATCATTACACAGACCATTGTAACATATCCTTTTTAAAAGCTAGAAAAGATAAAAACAAACTAGGGAGCATTTCTCACTCTGGAGCTAAAATGATTACTGCTGACTTAATGTTCTGTATTCTTCTCAAACCACTGCATTCATGCAATGTAGCACAAGTATATTAACAAAGCAAAATTTTCATCTAAGTGCCACTTATTGCATAATGTTGAATAGTGACTTTACCTTCTGATGCCAGCTGCTCTTTGTTTGAATGCTTTCACTTTGCCACTTTTCAGATATTCTGGATTTGAGTCTCTTCATATTTTTATATCTGCCATTTTATAACTTGTTTATGACTTATTTGACTTCATTGATGTCTTTCCATATTTCAAATAAATACATTTAGCCTAATTGTGATTTTGGCTTCCAAGGTAGCTTCGAGGCAGCCTTGGTGGCACAGGACTACACATTGATAGCAAGGTCAGCAGTTGGAACCCACCAGCCTCTGTACAGTAGAAAGATAAGACTTCTCTAAAGGTTAAAAGTCTCAGAAACCCTGTCATATAGAGTTATTATAAGTCAGAATCAACTCAATGGCAGTGAATTTGGGCTTTTGGGGGGCATCACTGCCCTCTGGTGGGAGTAGGAGGCCCAGTCTTGCTCCTAGAGAGGTGGCTGCTGAATTTGAACCACCAACCCAGTGGGCCACAGTCCCGCACACAACCACTACGCCCCTGGGGCTCAGCCAGAGTTTTTTTTTTTTAATTCATATTGTCTAAGGTAGAAGTGTGAGACTGGATTTTTTAACTGACCTATGCAAATTCAGAACATGGCTTGGACAAACAGTTTTGCCTTCTTTACTCTTGTTTAATTTAGTCGGATTGGAAAGCATCTAACATCCTTAAAGATTTTAGTGGATCAATGTTTCTTACAAGAGAATTATAGATCATCTAGAAAAAAGAGAAGAAAAAAAGCATAGTGTTTTGGAAATATGATGATTTATATATATTCCAAAACAAACTCACCATTAGACAACATTTAAACATTTTCATTCTTATGTAAACTAAAGCTTCTCTCTCTCTCTCTCTCTCTCTCACACACACACACACACACACACACACATACGCTTTCTCAAAATATTGTTCAATTTGTTGGGACAGTCTCAGTTTATTCCTGTCTTTGAAACCAATCTAAAATAATATTTGTCTCAGATGTTTCTATTTTAATATAGTATTGTTAAAAGTCAAATGAAAATAAGAGAAGCTGGGGTTGGCAGACTTCATTTGTCTACCAATTTCTACCTTTTATAATGTTCTTACCTTGCAGAGGATGATACATGCACATTGAAATTCTACTATACTTGTCAGGTGGTACAACCTGAAAAGCTATAAGCATTAGCCTGAGATTCCTCTGACTTCTTATTCACATTGTAATTTAGATATTGCTTTACATGATAGCATGTAAAATTTTACTTTGTACATGGAAAAAAAGGCTCAATGTTTATGAGCAATGTTGGCTGATAACAACAAAGTTGATAGTTCAGAGCCGCCAGCCACACATGGGAGAAAGGTCAGGGTGTCTTTTCACATAAAGATCTACAGTTAAAGAACTGAAGCAACACTTCTACTTTGCGCTATGCAGTTACCATGAGTTGGACTTTACTTGGTGGCAGTGGGTTTGGCTTATTTAAATTGGTTTGTTTTATGGAATTTTTCCCGACTTTTCTTTGCCAATCGTTTGATTGGCTTGAATAAAAATAAAACATAAGCAAAAGAAAAACATCACCTAAAGAATTATTTTATAGTTTGTTAATGGTTCTTCAAAGCAAAATAAAAAAACCATTTATTATAATCATCATGATTTAGAACTGACTCAAAGCTGAGCAGTTTCGTGTTAGAGTCACCAGATACTTATTCTGAAGGTATGCTAATTAGAAGAACACTTAAACTTTTTCATTAGCAAACACAATCAAAAGAACATTTTTAAAAATTCATTTCATTGAAGGTGGAAGTGTTATCATGGCTAAGTTCTGTTATAATCTTATCATTGAAATGGTTTCTGCCTTGGTTTTAGATTGCATTGATGATAAGAATGTAAATTTTGATGGAACATAGTTATTGTAAAAATAATAGCCTGGTTAAATTAGGGGAGTTTTTTTTTGTTTTTTGGTGGGGGCATCACTGCCCTCTGGTGGTGGGAGTAGGAGGCCCAGTCTTTGTTCTTGTGGAGCTGGAATTGAACCTTCATGGTGGGCCGAAATTAGGGGCGTTTTATGTTCTAATGTACAAGGAAATTGTTGTGTTAAACTCACAATAAAAACAGCAACAATAGCAACAACAACAAAAAGAGTTGTCTTTGAGTTCATTCTGACTTGTGGTGACCCAAAGTGTGCTAAAGGAGAAATTTGTTCCTTGGGACTTTCCATGGCTTATTTTATACATGGGATCACCTCTTCTGAGGCAATTCTAGATCGAGTCAAACCTCTTCCAGAATTTGAATTAACAACCAAGTTGGTTGCACACATAATGAACAAAGCATCTAAATAATTTTAAATATTTCAAGATGAAATAAATGTTGTAATTTGATAAAGTAACAAAAAATCATTGTCATCATGTAGCTTCCAATTCAAAACAATCTTATAAAGAGGGTAGAACAGCCTTATGGGTTTCTTCGACTATACATGTTTACAGGAGCACTTTCCCAATAAAACAAAGTAGAGAGCAAATTGACCTAAAATTCTTGTAGCATCTAAGTTGTGATAATTGTTGCAAAGAGTATCTGCAAAAGAGCTTATGAGAGGACTTCACAAAGTTTGTGGAAATATGGAATAAAAATACAGTGATCTTTCTCATAAACTTTTTGAAGCTATTCATATTTAAGTACATACAATTTCTCATATGCTTCAAATGGATAGCAAAACTACATGCATGAAACATTGAGGCTAAAATATCTATATATCTCAATGTGTATAAAGCAAACAGGATCAAGAAACTTCCCACATAGTAGAACTGTTCATGAGTTTATCATAAACCTCAGGATTTTGTCAGTTAAAATAAACATTATTGTTAGCAAAGATAACAAAATAACCATTTTCAGTAATTTATATAGGACAGAACTGGTAAGATCATTTCAGGCAATATTTTAAGAAGAAATATGTTTAAATATGTTAAATAAAATGTTACTTTCTTTAGAAAAATGGTAGAAAAGGGTAATTATGAATATATAAGTATCTAATTAATGCACATGGATCTGAAGCAAAAACAAAGTCTTACTTACTGAATATGTTAATATAATTATTATAAATAGTTAGTTTTGCTTTAGTATATATATTTCTAAATATAAGTATTTTATTGGACCATTGATGAAATAGAGCCAAAGGGCCATTAAATGGAATATGTCTATGTGCTCATGTCCTCGTTTTTATATAATAGAAAGGCATTTTAGAGTAACTATAGCAATCTTTTCCTCAACTAGAATGGCCACAAATACATTTTTATTTCAGCCAGCAGAGAAGAAGCAGAACGTTAATGAGAGGAGTTGAATGCGTGAATTTAACATGGGGTTCAAACACAGGCATAGTTTGAAGGACAGTGCAGGCAGCAGGTCAATACACATTGTGCTATACTTACAGTGGCTATGATTTGCTACCAACTCAATTGCACCTAAAAACATTTTTTCAAGAAAATCAATCTTCTTTTAAACAGCACATTGTATAACAGTATATCTCTCTGGAATTATTTTAATCAATATAGAGTGTAAATATGCCAAAGATTATCTCTCTGAATAGACACCCTAGAATTTTTACAAAGCCAAATGCTTTCCTTTTTAAAATCACTTTACTGGGGACACATACAACCCATCACATTCATCCATCCTGTCAAGAACTTTTATATATTTGTTTCCCTCATCATTTTCAAAACACTTGCCTTTGATTTGATGCCCTGGTATTCCTGCAAAATGCCTTCTTTTTTCCAGAGTAGACCTTGTTTAGATTCCATAATAATAGAGAATAAAGCAGTTTGAGAGAACAATAGTAAAGAGACTTGTCAGAAAGTTTCATTGAGTCCATATAGCATATATAGTAGTCAAAAATAAAAACATATTTAAATACAACTCTCCTTTTTTAATACACTGCTTGAATCAGTTGCTTAGAATTGGCAGAGTCCATTGCTTCTCTAGACAGAAACAATGAGATGGGGACCACAAGACATATCAATCATACCTCAGCCAACTTGACATGTCTTTCCTATTTCTAAGGGGAAATAATTGCTCTGCCTGTTACACTATTTTTACCAGAACAAGAACTCCTCAAAGACTTAAATTCACTACCTTTGAGTGTGTTCTAATTCAGTAATGCTACTGAACAGAGTTTAATTTCTCCTGTGAGTTTCTGAGACTGTACATCTTTATGGGAACAGAATGTATCATCTTTCTCCCCAGTGTTTCAAACTACTGACATTGAGCCTTGTCACCCAGCTCAGAACTCATTATGTCCCCCGGTCTCATAGGACAATTTTATCTACTTAGGTCTTAAGTGGAAAATTCTTGCTTTATGTATTTATGGAATCATTCTCATATATATTGAAGGGTAAATTAAAAAGTATTACCTCTAGAGTTCTTGCTCATAATTACATAGGTTTATTCTAAAGGAATTTTTTTCTGACATTTCTCTGTGATCAGATGATGGCTGCAAATAAATTCTCTCTGTAATAAATGTCTGCCATGGTACCAAAAAACCAAACTCACTGACGTAAAGTCAATGTGCTCCAAAACCTAGTAGGACAGGGAATAGCTGTCTCTGTGATTTCCTGATAGTAACTCTTTATGGGATTAGAAGGTCCCATCTTTCTCCAGCAGAGTCATTAGTGGTTTCAAACTGCTGACTTTGTGATCACCAGTCTAATGTGTAACCACTATGCCACCACCTTAAAAATAAAATGTTTGACCAAAGCAGCTATTCCCAAAAAGGAGCTACTGCATCAGATAAATCAGCTCAGAAGGACATGGTGACTATTTTTTTTTAATTCCAAAGGGGTAATCTCGATAGATATCCATAAAAGACACATGATAATCATGATGTTTGCTACAAAACTATTTTAAGTAAATAGAAGACTACCTCAGTGAATGAAAGACCAGGAATGTTTCCCCCCTGAGAATTGTCTTTTCCCCATCGTGATAATGTATCTGCTCATACTTAGAAGATAGCCTATAAGAATATTGTTGGCTAACTTTATCCCTATCCACCAATTACTCCTTCTCTTCAAAAGTTTTTGTTTCCAAAATTCCAAAAACTTTAGGGAAGAACATCATTTGAGTCCTTCTGGGAAATAAAAACTGCCATTCTAACATGGTATAAAAAGAGTACAGAATTCTTGGGAAAGGGTTACTGTCTCCAGAAGTGTGTCGAACTAGAGGATAAGTCAAGAAGCAATAGCTCCATATTTGGAAGATTTAAAAAAATAAATCTCTAAATGATTCTGTAGCAAATTTCTTTTTTTTAACTTGGAACAACAGGCTGTATATCCAGATTAATGCTTCAGATTTGCCATTATTTGGTTTTTATCATTAATAAGATGAATAACAAAAATAAGTATTTTGACATAATATAAGAAGAAACTGGTCCATGGAAAAGAACATCATGCTTGTTAAAATAGAGGGACAGCAAAGAGAGGAAGACTCTTGAAAGATGTAGTGACACTGTGGCTGCAACAATGAACTCAAAGTTAAAAATGTGAGGATAATATCATACAGGGGCAATGGTCTTCCCTTTTATACTTAGGGTCACTGTGAGTCAAAATGGATTCAATGACCCAGCAAAGCCATAACAATAACAATTGGCTGATAATGTGCAATCTTACCCAAATCAAGCCCACTGCCATACAATGGATTCTGACTTGGAGCAATCCACTATTGGACTTCTGTCACTGTAAATCTTTAAGGGAGCAAATAATCTCATATATCCTCTGAGGAGCACCTGGTGCAATTGAACTGCTGTCTTTTGGGTTAATGCCCAACACCTAACTCACAGTGCCACAAAAGCTCCTTTCATGCATTGCAATAGTATATAGTTTTAGAAAACTATATTTTCATGACACACAAAATTACTGAAAGACCAACTAGAGTGGAAATGTGGACTCCAATTGGGAATTTTCCAAGAAATTTACGTTCCTAGGGTGGGAAATACCTCAGTTCATGACTTTGCATGAGAAAGAATTCATGCCAAAGCCTGGTTTGTGATCCAAGTGGGTTTTTTTTTATAAAGGATTCATATTTTACAACCACTGAGCACAGGACTGCACCACCACATGTGGCGACCTGATCTCTTGAGAGAGATCGCAGCATGGCTGAGTGGAAGATCTAGGAGCAGCTGGAAAAAGAGGAAGGTGGTCCCCCAATCTAGCTTTTACGGGTCTTCCGCTGGGAGGTGTGGTTGCTGGTACCGATTTACCCCATTAGCTGAATTAAACCCACGTGGCCAAGTCAGGTGTAATGGCCACCTAAGTGTACCGCCCACCCCTGTGTTGGGGCCTGGAATGGGGTATGCCCTTTAGCCTTTATAAGCTTGCAACTTTCTGTAGGGGGCCTAAAACCATGGAGAACAATCCACTATCTTGCTACCTAATAAGACCTTTCATAACATGAATGCAATCCTTTCCTATGATGTACCTGGCACATAGAAACCCTTAAAAATATTAGTTTCATGATATCGGCAACCCCCCTTACTGTCAGGGAAGCTCTGCAGTGCTAATCTATCCTTCTACAAAAGCCAATGCATCCATGCATCTCGTTTTGTTGTGTAACCCCTTTTCTGCTTTCTCTCTGTGGTAAGTGGAGGATGAAAAATGAGCTCATGCAGGACTGGTGATTCTCAGCAAATAATTGACAGTGCTCAATGGTGTATTACTTTTACAGTAATTGTAACAAAAAGAAAAGAGTACATTTTTCTCAGGCCAGTTCTCCTGATGAGTCCTCTCCCCAGAGTAGGATGATAAGGAAATTTCTTCTATCCATGCTGCTCAGCGTGTGGTAGACAAAAGACACAAAGAAACAAAAAATGCCAAGGGCTTAATATATGCTAGATTGGGAGATTTTATATAATGAGGTACGTAGAAAAAAGGGAAAGGAAGAAAGATGGAAGGGTCCCTTGAGGTATTACACAGTCTGAATTCAAAGTGCTTAATGACCTTACGATCATTGGCTCAGCTTTAATGGCATCAAATGAAAAATTACACAAGCATATATCTTACTTCCCCTAGGGTACATTTTTCAGAACAATTTCAGTGTAAAGATCACTATCAGTCAAATTGATTAAATGGAATATACATATTATATGTATATATATAACTGCCTTAGCAAAACATGCTCTAAGATAGTTATCCATTTCTATATGGCTCATTGTTAGAAAATGGATATAGGAGTAGCTATGGCCATTAGAAAACTGAAATTCTGTGATAGCTATATGTTATAAGGTCTAACTTTTAATATTGTCAAAGGCTAATGTGGTGTCAAGTTTTCCAACTCAATTCCTAAATGAAAACTGAGTGTTGTCAAGATTTACAAGACTGATAATATTGCCCAGCTTTATGAAAAAATCAATAGTTGATATTCCTTGGTTAGAAATATTTTCCATTTTTCATAATAAAAATGGTACTTATAATCTTATTTCAAAAATTTTTAATTTTCAACTAACAGATTTCACTATCATAATTTTTTGTAATGTTTTAATTTTCCACAAGGAAGCTAGAAGTTGCAAGACTTGGTGTAGTGTGCTTGGAGATACCATTTTTGGAAACCCACAAACATGATATTGAGAGGCATACAATTCATTTTGTAGGAAATAATATGTTGTAGAAATCATAATCAACATTCGTATAACCTGTCCAGATCTTGCTTACACGGTGTTTTCTTAAAGTATGACTCACTAAATCCATTGTGAATTTCTGAAAACCAATTCAGATTCTTTAAATGTGTCATGTTTAAAAAGGATTCAGTCAAATAATCAAAAGTGTAGTTGGCTGGTTTCTTCTGAAAAATCATTTGTATATGAAAAATGTCTGGCATCCTTTAATTTATTGATCCAGAATTTCTTCAGAAATATATGTCATTTTGATGGTGGCATTAAGTTCCATTGAGCTGGCTGTAACCCACAGTGCCCCTATGCACAACACAAGGAACCACTGAAAGGCCCTGCGCCACCCTTGCAACTGTTCCTGAACCAACTAATGCAGCCACTGCATCAGTCTTGCCTTGAGGGCCTTCTTCATTTTCACCTCCCCTCCAGGGTACCAAATATTATGTCCTGCTCCAGTCACTGGTCTCTCCTGAAAATATGCCCTAAGTATATAAGACAAAGTCCTGCTGTCCTTGCCTCTTAAGGAACACTGACTTTGCCTCTCTAAGAAATATATGTTTTTCCTTTTAGCAGTCCATATTACTTTCAAGATTCTTCTCCATCAACAAAACTGAAATACATTTATCCTTAACCAGCCTTCCTTATTCAATGTCCAACTTTCACATACATATGAGGCAATGGATAATACTATGGTGTCAGTCAGGTGCATCTTAGTCCTTGCTCTTTAATACTCTAAAGAGAACTCTGCAAAAGATATAGCTAGTGGTATATACCTTTTGACTGTTTCTTCTTGAGCAATGATAGTGACTCCTACTAAGTCAAAATCCTTGAAAACATCAACCTTTTCCCCATTTATCATGATGCTACCTTTTGGTCCAGTTGTGAGGGTTTGGGTCTTCCTTACATTGAGTTTTGATCCATACTAAAGGTTACAATCCTTAGCATATGCTTCAATTCCTCCTCACTTTCAGCAAGCAAGTTTGTGTTATCAACATATGGCAGGTTGATAATAAATCTTTCTCTAATTCTGATTCTTCATATAACCCAATTTATCTGATTATTTTCTCAGCATACAGGCTGAACAAGTATGGTGAAATGATACAATCTTTTTTGGGGGGGTTGGGGGCATCACTGCACTCTGGTGGTCGTGGGTGCTACCCAGCCTTGCTCCTGGAGAGCTGGTGCTGGATTTGAACCACCAAGCTTATGGGCCACAGTTCCACACTTAACCACTACGTCACCAGGGCTCAATCAAAATGATACAATCTTGATGACAGTTTTCTTGATTTAAATCATACTATTCACTTGATCTGTTCACACAACTGCTCTTGATCCATGTACAAGTCAAATGAGCACAATGAAGTATCCTGGAACTCCCATTCTTCTCAAGGTTAGCCACAGTTTATACACACAGTCAAATGCTTTTACATAATCAATGAAACACAAGGGAATATCTTTCTGGTATTCTCCACTTTGACACAAGATCCATCTGACATCACCTTTGTGTCTTCTTGTGAGTCTGGCCTGAGCTTTTGACAGTTCCCTGTCAATATGCAGATGAAAACATTTTTGGAAGAGCATAAGTAAAAGTTTACTTGTATACAACATTAATAATATTGTATAGTTTGAGCATTCTGTGGGGTCACCTTTCTTTGAAATGAGCCCAAATATGAATGTCTTCTAGTCTGTTGGCCACTGTGTTAGTCCAGGTAGACTAGAGGAACAAATTTCATAGACATGCATATGGATATAAGGAAAATGTTTATATACAAGAGGAACAGGACATTGAGAAAACATCCCAGTCCAGTCCAGGTCAAAGTCATAAGTCTGATATTAACACATATACGCCAAATCAGTCTATAAAGTCTCCTTCTGACTCACGAAGTCACAGGTCAGTGGGTGCAGAATCCCGGCGCTGGGTCTCCCCATGGCTCCTTGATTCCAGGGCTCAGGGTCCATCAATAGCATCCTGTGGTGGCAGAAGCAACTCATCGCTGCCAGAGGTCTCCATGTGGCCGCCCCAGCTTCAGAGGTGTGTCTCCTTCAAGGCAAAGCCTTGCAGTCTCTCCGCCAGCTCCTTCAGCTTCTCAGATGCTGTCATCTTGTCTTGTCCGTGATTCATCATCTCTGAGAACTAACTCTCAACAACCAGGGAGATAGCTTCTCCTCTTCACGAGAGAAATACCATGAGATTTTCAGATGTATCAGGAGAAAAACATGACCACACAGAGGCCTCATTGGCTGCTGAATGGCTATCTCCAGATTAACAGGCTATATACTCCACCTCTACATTTCAATCATAAAATTAACATAAGCACATGACTACCACACATTCTATCTCTGTAAAGTGTGCAAAGCTACACGACAGGACCATGGAAAGTTTGTTACTGAAAATGGCCACTTCAGGGGTATGCAGGAAAAAAATCCATGAAAAGAATACTGGAAGCATGAATGCAGTGCATGAAACCAAGAGCAAGAATTCTCCAGATCCCTGAGATCAGTGGTTCTCAACCTTCCTAATGCTGTGACTCTTTAATGTAGTTCCTCAGGTTATGGTGACCCCAAACTATAAAATTATTTTTACTGCAACTTTATAACTGCAATTTTGCTACTGTTATGAATCAGGATAATCCTGTGAAAGGGTTGTTTGATATCCAAAGTGGTCACAACCCACAGGTTGTGACCCAAACAAGAGAAGGATGAAGACTTCCTGGCCTGATTTAGCCCTTCCCATCTGCCTTGGCTGGGGAGAAGTGGTGGAGGGTGTTGATCGACCTTCATGGCTGAGTTTCAGTGCACCTGTGTGATGGTGCCTAATGTGTGACAATTTGACTTGGATCTGAGCATGCTCAGTTCTGGATTTTCCCATAGGTGTCTAATTAGTTTACCTGATTTTTTTCCAAACCCTTTATTGTGGCATGGACAGCAATTTATTTTTTTTTGTAGACATTCAGTGGAGACAATCCCTCTTTGTCCCTAATCTAGCTACCTTTCAGAAATACATGGTTTGAGCTTGGTTTGTTTGACCAATTGGCAGCTGATTTTTAGGGAGTCAGATCTCTAAATCATGGAAAGCATAGCTCAAGAGAACCAGCTCCTGCTGGTAAAATACCCAGAGCAGAGGAATTGTGTTGTGTCTATCAATAAAATTAGTATACAGCCCCTATTGCTGTCAAGTATAATTAGAAATTCTGTGCTTATGTTAATAAGCAATAACTGGCAAAACAATAAATTAAGTTTAAATGCTTGAGCTGTTTCTGACTCGGCTTTTTTTTTAAGTGACTTACTCAGAATATCATGGGAGTCCTAACGACACAGTTGTTAAAGTACTAGGATACTAACCCATAGTTTCGGAGTTCAAACTCATTCATTGCTCCCCTAGAGAAAGATGAGGCAGTTGAGCTCCTTAAAGCTTCACAGTCTTGGAAACCTTATGAAGAAGTTCTGCTCTGTCCTCGTGAGGTAGAATTGACTAACTGGCAACAGATTTGTTTTCTCTCTTAGATCTAAAGTGAGCATCGATGAATAAGGAATGTGTAGAATGATCCTAGAGGATCACAATGATGTGATGGATTACAAGTTGTACTGTCAATTGCAATGTCAGCCCTTCAAAAATACCAACTATTCCATGAAAGATGAGACTGAAAGCTCCTGTACAGATTTACAGCTTTGGGAATGCACATTGTCAGTTTTTCTGTTTTGTACAGTCTCTGTGAACCAGAGTCACCCCACGGTTGTATTTGAGACATGTCTCAGGAGCCAGTTTCAGGGCCTAGTGCTTTTGTTTTCTTTTAACAAAATTACAGAAAAGTTTTCTCTCAACTGCTATCATAATAGAATATAAAATTCAAATATGGAAATATGAACCTCCACCCCCCCAAAAAAAACCCATTGGCTCAATGGATTGTGATTGATATAATTCTGTGAAAGATTAAACTTGTCATTGGGAGAAATCATAGGATCATAGGCTTAGTCATTGCTACTAATGGCTTCTAAGTTTCAAATACATGGTTTCATGTAATTTCCCCCAAACTTACTTCTTCTGATTTTTTTAATGAAGCACATTAATTTAAACAGCCCCCTTGAAATAATAGTACTATTTGGGGCCAAAACATGACTTGGGCCAAAGTTTCCTGACACTTTCTCAAGATGTTTTGACACAATCTCAGTGTGCACACAGATGCTCCTCAGCTCACCCTGGTACGATGCAAAGCAAGTCCTGTAGGAATGAACTCAAAGATGAAGAATATGCAGCTCTGCAAATAGTGAGCACTGAGCTGCACCAAGCAGAATTAATATTCATGCAAGGTGCTCCAGGAGTTCTGCTGGAGTCCTTGATTGCCCATTATGTTGCTAAATGTAAGGTCAGTGAAAAGAACCTACTAGTCCCTCCACAAGAGAAAAATTAGTTTGTTCTATTCCAATGACTGCTTCTTGATCTATGTACATGGTTCACATGCAAAGCTCACTGCTATTAATTTCATTCTGACTGAAAATGAAAATCAGCTTAACCAAGAGTTCTGGAAAATGCATTCTTTGAAATATTATCCATTATTTGCTAGAATCCACGCAAATACTCTTGCACAGTCAATAGAATGGTGATAATTTCTGACATTCGAAGCTTTCAGACAAGATTCAACTGACATAAGGAATGACATCCCTTGTGCTACCTACATCCACTATTGAACCTGCCTTGAATTTGACTCCAACTCAAATTTATCTAGTTTCAAAGTCATCATATCTCCTTCAGACAAGTCTTTAATCTATTTGTGGTAAACAATAAAATCCCCCATTATATCCTCACTTTCATTTGTCACCCTACATTCTTATCTCATTAAAAATTCTTTTATCTAGGCGTACACAGTAGAAAGTACTTCATAGCCAACCTTGAAATATTGCACATATTATAAAATCAGTCAATACTATTTTGGGTAGTATTTTAATAGCAAACACTGCATCAAAAATTAAAATTTGGTCTTGTTTTATGTTTCACTAAAGTTCAAAAAGGAAAATATCAATTTATCTACTCTTCCCAGTGCTTCTCACCAAGAATTCAAATAGTTTTGCCAGTCTGAAACAATTTATTGTTATGGGTAAAGACTTCGATAGTGGGGAAACATTTAAGTCAAATTAATTCCTTGTGATGGATAAGGAGAAATTTATACTGAGAAATATGGTGATAATTTTGCCCTCTGAAATTTGAGGAGTCTAAAATAAATATTAGATCTGAAGAGTTTACTTAGAGCTCATTAATGAATTTTTGGATAATATTATACATCCAATAGTAGCCCTAGTGGAGTGATGATTGCACAGTGGGATGCTAGTTATAAGGTCAATAGGTTGAAACTACTAGCTGCTCTGTGGATGGAGATTTCTACTCCCAGGAAGAGTTAGTTTCAGAAACCCACAGGGCAGTTCAACTCTGTCCTTTAAGCTTTCTCTGAGTCGGAATCAACTTGATGGTAGTGTGTGTGTGTGGTTTGAATGATAGAGGCAAGCATATTTGCAGTCAATGGATTTTATAGAGAAGTTATCCATATTTGGTATTTTCATTAATAGCACTAAGAATCCCAGACATATAAGGAGGTCAATGAGCTTATATTCCTTCTTTAAATGTTTTTTTTATTAATCATTTTATTGGAGATTCATACATCTCATCATAATCATACATATATCCATTATATGCCAAGCACAACTGTACATTTTTGCCATCATTTTTCTCAACGTGTTTGCTTTCTACTTAAGTCTTTGGCAATAAGCTTATATTCTTTCATGGAGGAGTTTGTTTTGCACTCTTTCAGTACGAAAAAGATATGAAGACAATGCAAAACACTGGTTGAAGTTATGCTCCTTGAATATCTAGCTAGATAAAATGAAGAAAGACAAATGGGGAAAATATGCATTGAAAACAAGCATAGGGTAATACATGGGCTGGAGAGTCATTAAAATGTAAGCATATGCATATGGGAACAGCAAAAATAATGTGCTGTGTCAAGATTTTGATATGTTTAAATATAGTATCAGTATGATGTCAATTTGCATGTGCCTGGAGAGAACGGAAGGGTTATTTAGGGAAGTTGTGGATATCAAAATGGTTCTAGAAATAGCTCAGAATGATGGCAGTAACTGTGGTTAAAGGTGACTAAAAAATAAATATAAAATTTATGTGTAAAAGCAGCTAGGTGCTGGTGGTAGACCTCTTCCACTGAATTAAGTGATGGCTTCAGTTGAGTTTGCTATCACAAATGTGACTTTCACATTATGTGTTAGTCCAGGTAGAATAGAGAAATAAATTCAAACATGCATATAGATATAAATGAAAGGTTTACATACATGAGGAATGGAACATCGAGAAAGCATCCCAACCCAGACCAGTCCAAAATGCGATGTTAGCCCTTATGTCCAATACCACATTCTTCTGATTCATGAAGCACATGTAATGACACCAGGACAATCACAGGCCAGTGGGTGCAGAGTCTTGTGTATCCAGTGGCAGTAGAAGCATTCCAGAACTGGCAAGCGTCTCCCTATGGTTCCTTGTTTCCAGGACTCAGGGTCAATCAGCAGTATCTATTGGTGGTAGAAGCAACTCAGCACTGACAGAGGTCTCTCTGTGGCTTCTCCAACCCCAGAGGTTTGGTTCCATCAGGGGAAGCCCATGTGGCTTCTCCTCCGGATCCTCGAGGTTCCAGGACTCAGGATCTATCAGCATGACACAATCTTGTATTGTCAGTAGTTTGTCTCCAAGGAACTGAGTCTCTTGTCTCTCATCTCCATGGGGGAAATATCATGAGATTTCCCAGAATTCTCAGAGAAAGCCATGCTCACACAGAGGTCTCATTGGCTATCTCCAGATTGACAGGCTAGACTCCACCCCTACAATCTTAGTCAAATTGGCACCAGAGTATGTGACTGTCACACATTATAACAAATCAATGAGAGTCCTAGATGTGACATAGGGATATAAATATAGAAAAGTATTCTTTTCTTGATAAGTCATTGCATTGTTCTCAATAGCTAAGATGTTTTTCCAGCACCTTAATCCAAGACAGTGAATATTTTAATGATATTTGCAATTATTCATAATTTTGGGGGGGCATCACTGCTTTTTGGTGGTGGGATAAGGAGGTGCAGCCCCACTGCTGGAATTGAACCTCCGTCCCAGTGGGCTGCAGTCCCGGGCACAACCACTACGCCACCAGGGCTCAGCCCCAATTATTCATAATTAAGAAATTCATTTGGTAATTTTAAAAAGGAAGGTAGCAATTCCATAGGATACTAGCAGGTATATTATCCCCAAGCAGCTAGACCTAAGGATATGCAACAAATTGGTTAATGTTCATTTGTGGAACATACTTTGATAACATCCCTTGAAGTGATGCTTTGAATATCCATGGTACTAATCTACTATAATACTAATATGAGTCTCGCAAATTCTATAAAAATAGCAATATTGTGGTCATCTTTCAGTACTCCTGGGGGTTTAGTGACACTCATATATGTGTACAAAAGAACTTTATGTAAAGAAGCTTTATGTATCAGGAAAACATCCCAGGCCAGTCCAACTCAAGTCCATAAGTCTGATACTAATCCATAAGTGCCTCTTCAGATGCACAATCACATCAATGATGCAAAATGCAGGAAAATCACAGGCTAGTGGGTGAAAAGTCTCATGGATCCTGTCACAGGACTCTGGCAGGTCTCAGCATGGCTCACCAAAAGGACCGTAAAAGCAGAGGATTTTGAAATCTCACATAAAACAATATAGGTAAAGGCAGAAGATTTTGAAATCTCATATAAAACAATGTATCATTTATATATAGCCTATGTCCATCTTTTCATATGATTTAAAGATTGTCTAAATTACTTATGATAGTGAAATACAACGTAAATAGTATGTAAATAGCACTGGAAACTTCCTCTTTGTCTCTGAGGAATTGTTTAACCACCTAATTATGTCTCTCAAGCTTCCTTTTCATTCTACTCGAGTGACTTTGTGGATCAGGATAAACAACTGTATACCACCTGAAAAATAACCTCAAATATTAGTGCTTTCACACAATAGCTATTTTCCTTTTATACTACAATGCCTGATGAATGTTGGTTTCTGTGTGCGTTTAATGAGACAACCAGTCAAGTGCTTCCTGATTAACTACTCATTCTGAGGATCCCATTATAAATTGGTTTTGATGTGAATCACGTAATCAGTTCTTTAAAGTTTATTATCCTTGTCTTTCATTATTGTTAAATTTATAAATCCATAAGTAACATGAAACCAGGCATTGATTTTATCTCATTGTGAAAATATTTCTGTCATCCTGCTCCCAAACAGGTCTGTTCAATTTATGTTGAAAATCTGCTTTGGTTGATATCCTTTGTGAAGAAAGCTCAAAAGGTCTCAATGGGTAGCTGACATTAGGAAACGCTATTCTCAAAGATGCAGACCAGAATCCACTCCCCTCTGCCCCACCCCCTGTTTAGACTAATTCTGAACTAACTCTGAAAAGTCAGATAGATAGATCTTAGAAAACCAGCAAATACCATCTTCTCTCCCTCCTACTTCTTCTACACTTATCCTTTATGGAGATAAATTCATTCAATTTGACCCTGTTCACAGTAAGCTCTTAATTTACTCAAATGTTATGAGAAACAAAATATTAAGAGGCTTTGCCATTGTCTAATGTTTATTAAATTTTATCAACCATACAGAAATGTTTTCTTTTAAGTCCCGGGTCCTTAGTATTCAAGCTCTGTGAATTTTTCCTATCCTGCAGTGCTTTGGTGAATCCTTGCAAAGTATTGCTAAACCATTTTGTACCTTCAATATTCTCCTGATTTTAAATTTGCTTGCTTGTTGAGCCCCAGTTTGCTTGTTGAGCCCTTCATATTATATTATCTTGTCTGGTCAATTTTTGGATTATTTGGCAGCTTAAATCAGCATTTCATACTTCTGCAGTTACCTGCATATTAAGCAAACCAAATCCATGATTTAAGAGATAAAACTAGCCCTTACCAGCAATGAAGTGCTTGAAGTGGTCTTCTCCTTGCCACCTCTTTAGGTTTTTTAAAAAATGTCATGCTTTTATTTGAATCTTCAGTAAACTCATAGGAATCCTCTCTGTATTGGATATGCTACACAAACCATCACAGTTTCTCCATTTTATGAATTATTCCTGGCATCTGTTTTGCTGTTGCTTAAATGATTGATTTTAAAGCAATTGCTCCTTTAATTCTTTCCAAAATAATCATAGCCTGCAAAATGTACCACATAAATTGTTGCAAGTCTAATTTACTGATGAAAGCCTATGGATGAAATGATTTAGCATATATTTCAATTCACTAAATGAAATATTGATAACAGCTGTGTTCAATCCTACTGTGATCAAAGATGTAAAGTATCATCAGAACAGTTTGGTTCATCAAACAATAAAGTGTAAAATCATTGTGGCACGCTCTTGGCACATAAGAGGTTGCATAGATATAAACCCATAATCCTAAAAATTTCTTCAAACAGTCAGTTCCTAAGATGTAAAAGGCAGTTAGTTTATTGACAGAATATATGCTAGATGACTGGGGTAAAATAAAGATAAATTTATTTGAGAACCACTTAAATCAGCAACTCACTAATTTGTTTTCCTCTAGGTTCTTGGTTTGAATATTATGTTTCAGTTAATTATAATGATAAATAGGAAATGGCTTCTTTTCTTCTAAGATTAATTATGGATATTCTTGTTTAATTGGTAATAATGCTAATAAGACAAACTTCAATGTTAATTTTGTTGCATACAAATTATTATAGCATATATATTAATAACCATTTTTATTTCATGTCCACTTCTTGTAATTAAAGGAAATATGATCTATTTAATCTCAATAATAAATCTCTTTATGGTCAATAAGATGTAAATTATCAAGGTGCATCTATTTCTTCCAATTTTCAATGCTTGTAGCACTTGATGTTCTCAATAAAATATTGTATTAATAATAGAATATGTATTTTCTTTGTCTATATTCATATAACAAAGCTAGTACAAAGAGTATAAAATATAATCCTCCCCAATGAAAATAAGTTATACACAATGTCAAAGATTTTCTTAGTATGAAGAAATTAAAATGGAATTTCTCAATGTCTGATGAGTATAAAGGTAAAAAACTTTAACTTCATGTAACTAAGAGCCAGCTGTTTGTACCCAAATGTCTTCCCATTTGAAATAGTAGAATTTCTTCTTCAACATTCTTCAGTTATATCTCAGAAAATTTTGTTTTCTATTCCACATTTCATAAAGTCACAATTGCTTTGGTATAAAATGTGTTTTCACACAGAGTTTTACATAATTTTGATTTAGGATTCAGGATATGAGCCTGGTTTATTCTGTGGACTGATAACTTCTAAAAATTAGAGCATGCTTCCTGAGGTTACAAATATGCTTTTCCCAGATACAAGCAATTGAAGCATTGGGTCTTACATGTTACTTGAGGTATCACTAGACTTTCAGAAAGATGTTACTGAAGTCAGGGTGACCACATCGGGAGCTCTGTGCAAACTTGATGAGTTTGGAGATTGGGAGACTGAGTGGGGGTGTTTAGGATGCATGATCGGATCTTGCAGCACTGCAGTGCTCAGCTGGAGAAAAGGCATTTACAATGAATCCGGTTCTGCTTGACCATAGGGGTTGCTATACTATCTGCACTGATTGCTTCACCTGCAACCAGAAGTGGCAGAGCATCCTGCTATCCACCTGCAATGCTGGCAGCGCTGAAGAGGCCCACAGATCAAGTCAATCCACCCCAGGCAGTTCACACCATTGATGGTGCTCACAAACCACAACTGTGGCGGGTACCTGTTCAGCTTGAGTGGCCAGTAGCAGGTATCCCTCAGCCACCACAGCCAGGCAGGGCCAAATTAATGGCTGGTGCATCCAGCAACATAAGATCAAAGTCCATTCTGTCCCTCCCACTTGTGACATTGTGTCTTCTGCTGCTTGTAACACTGAACACCTGGTCTACATTATAGCGCAGCTCATACTGAAAGAGGACTGGCTATCTTTGTCCTTTGCTTCTTTAGCATCACATGAAATGTACCACTTCCAGCTCCATCAAATGCCATGCAGACAGCAACATACAGCAGATTTCACTACAAGAAAGGAAGAGAAACAAATCTCAATGTCTGAAAATGACACAAACCTAGTTACATACATAGGAGAAGTAGACTTTGAGCCATCACAGAAAGAA
This sequence comes from Nesogale talazaci, assembly GCA_004026705.1. Taxonomy (NCBI): domain Eukaryota; kingdom Metazoa; phylum Chordata; class Mammalia; order Afrosoricida; family Tenrecidae; genus Nesogale; species Nesogale talazaci. The sequence goes on along the minus strand of PVJH01000424.1, from coordinate 83,867 downwards.
ATCCTCAGAATACTGCTTAGAGTCATACAGAAGATGAGGGCATAAAATCAGCAACCTTGAGGATATCCAAGCAGAATAAAGCAAATGAGAAAGACACTCAAATAAGATAATTAAATAAGCTGGGGAAAAAAACAAAGCTCAATGGACAACACTACGAAGAGAAAAATATATACAAATAATTGGGATAGCTGAACATAATATAATGACGAAACCAACAGCTAAAATAGTAAGGTGGTTCCTGGAAGAAAATTTCCCAGTATAATAAAGCAGGATCCAACCATCATCTAGAAAGCAAAGAAGACCCCAATTAGACTGAACTACAAGAAAAACACACCAAGGCAAATAGCAATCAAATTTCAGAACTTCAAGGAGTGGAGAAAGCCATATGAACTGCTATGGAAAAGAATGTAGATACTAGTAAGGGTTATCAAATAAGAATACGCTCAGACCTATCAGCAGAAACAATGAAGAAGTGGAAACAATGAAATAGCATCTTCTGAAATTTGAAAGACAATAACTGTAGCCCATGGATCGTCTATCCTATGAAATTCTACATCAAAATAGTAGGTGAAATTAAAGTATTCTCAGATAAGGAAAAATTTAAAGATTATGTTAAAACAAAATATCACTATAAAAATTACTTTACAACTCACTTTGGAAAAAAGACCACCATCCACAAAATACACATGAGACCACTGCATAGTATAGCACTATTCAGAACACATCACAATGAAAGTAAAACCCAATGTATCATTGACCCATTGGAAATAATAAGGCAAGAATGAATGCCCTGCACATACATGACGCATAAATAATGGAGACAGTAAAACAGCTATAACAAAAGATAATCAATTACAGTACGAAATCCACAGATGCATGTAATTACTCTGAACGCTAATGATCTGAGCTCAACTGTTAATAGACAATGATGAGCAGAATGGATTAGGAGACAAAATCCATGAATCTGTTGTCTTCAAGAATCATATCTTAATCTCACAGCCAAAAAAACAAGTTGAGGGTCAAACGATTGTGAAATATATATCAAGTAAATAGAAATGGTACTAAGAATAAAAATCAAGGGTTGAAATCCAAATATCTTACCAAATTGATCTCAAGGTGCAGAATATAACAAGAGTTAAGCATGGGCACAGTATAATGAATATAATGCTAATGTATCTGTAGACCAGGAGCCATGTTCGCGCTGGCGGTATTTGGCAGCAATAGTCTTCAAAAGAAGAAGAAAGAAATCACAGGATTGACAATCATAGTACTGACTTGATTGACCCTACTGCACTGCTCTCCAAAAAGACAGTTCAGGGGGAAAGAAGCTCAACAAAGAGAATGTGGAACTAAACACTACAATTTGACAACTCAACCTGATAGATATTTTCAGTCCTCTTCCCTCAACTGTCCAAAAATGCACATGTTATTCAAGTTCAGATAGCTTGTATTTAAAAAAATAGGTCACATGCTAGGACACAAGTCAAGCTTGAGTAAATTCAAACATATAGATGCCACATAGAATTCCCTCTCTGACCACTATGTCATAAAGCTGGAAATCAACAAAGGACAAAATGATAGAGGCAGATACATGGAATCTAACTCTCATACTTCTTAAACAAGGGTTGGTATTAGTCCAAATTAGAGACAATATTAGGAAGTGCCTAAAAACTAATGAGAATGAAAATACAAAACACCAAAAACCTCAGGGCTACAGAAAAGGTATTTAACAGAGTACACTTAATAGTGATAATTCATATATTAAGAAGGAAGGAAGACATGTTTGATACCTTGTCACAAAATCTTCAGCAGCTGGAACAGAGTCAACAGAATAATCCTAATAGCAAAGAAAAAGACATTACGAAAATCAAGGTGGAGATAAATGAGTGGAATAACAAAAGAAACAACAGAAAAAAGTAACTCAGAAATTGCTGCTTTTAAAAAAGATTAGCAGTATTGACAAACAGCTAGCAAATCTAACAAAAGATAAGAAGGAGCAGACATCAATATCCAGTATGAAGGGTAAAACATGGAAAATTGCAACAGGCCCCAATTAAATTAAAAGACCAATTGTACTTAAACAAGTTCAATAACTTGGAGGACATGGACAAATATCTGGGAAGACAATTGCTCCCCAAATCATCTCAGATGGACATCAAGAACATGAAAAGACTCAGAGCAAAAGAAAAAGTAGTTATTGTTATCAAGGAACTCCCAAATGAAAAAAACCCAGATGGCTTCTCAGGGGAATTCTACCAGTCAGAGAAGAGCTTACACCAATTCGACATAAGCTTTTCCAGAACAAAGAAATGGACAGTTAATTCCCAAACACATTATTTGAAGCTAGTAAAACACTGATACCAAAGTTGGACAAGGACATCACAGGAATGGAGAACTATAAGCTGACAACATTAATGAACATGGATACAAAAATCCTCAAAAATTCCTGGCCAATAAAATACAAAAGTACATTAAAAAATAATTCATTATGACCAAATTGGATTCATATCAGGATACAAGGATTGTTCAACATCTGAAAAGCCAACATTTACCATCATATCAACCGAAAAAAGACAAGAACTATATGATCATGTCAATAGATGCAGAAAAAGCATTTGACTACATTCAATATACCTTGCTAATTAAGACCCCCAAGAAGATAGGATTTGAAGGAAATTGCCTCAATGTAACAAAGGCTAAATATGTAAAAGTAACAGCTGGCATTACAGTCAATGGAGAAGATGAAAAAATTGTCACTAAAAAAGAAGTACTGACAAGAATGCCCCTTGTCCCTACTTCTGTTCAACATTGTCTTGGTGGTCCTAGCTAATAATATAAGAAAATGAAAAGATATCAAAAATTTACAATTGTATAATTAGAAATTATCACTATTTTCAGATGGAGTAATTTTATATATATTGAGAACCCCAAAGGATCCACAATAAGATTCCTGGAAGCAGCAGAGGAATATAGTAGTGTAGCATGATATAAGATCAGCAAGAGATAATTACATTACTATGAAAGAGATTACAGAAAAGTGAGATCAAAGAGGTATCTGATAAGGATGCCCCTTGTCCCCACTTCTAGGTACCTTTCACAATAGCAACATAAATCAAAATATTTAGGGATATTCCAACCAAAACAACAAGCAAAGCTCCCCAAAAGATCTATATGAGGATAATTATAGAACATTATTACAAGAAACCAAAAATGATCTGCACAAAAGAATATTCCATATTCATGCTCAGCATTATAAAGATGTCACTCATGCCTAAGGCACTATAAAAATCCATTGCAATCCCAATACAAATTCCATCATCATCTTTCAAAGAAATGGAAAAACTGGCTACCAACGTCATATGGAAATGGAACATGCCCAGAATTGGGAAAGAACTTCTCAAGAAGACGAGCAAACTACACTGGATTGCACCACCTGACTTTAAAATTTCTTGTACACCACAGTTGTCAAAACAGCATGGTACTCTGGTGATGATAGATTCATAGACCAATGGATAAGGAAAGAAAATCTAGAAATAAAAACAGCAGCTTATAGAAAACTGATCTTTGCCAAAGTCCCCCAAATTTTCAAATGGGAAGCAGGTGCCCTTTTCAACAAATAGTGCTGCGAAGGCTGGATTTTGCCTGCAGTGAAATGAAAACAAGACCCTTACTTCACTATATCCACAAGCTTGAATTCAAGGTGGATCACATACCTAGAGATAAAACCCCAAACTATCAGGATCAACAATGAGAAAGTCAGGACAAAGCTAAGAATGCTAGCCTAGGGTATACATGGGCTATCAGGAAGATACATACTCAGGGGAAGAGAAAATATACAAATGGGACATACTAAAGATAAAACAGTTGTGTATATCAAAAGGTTTCATCAAGAAAGTCATAAGAGAGCCCACAGCCGGGGAAATGATACTTAGTAATGGCATAGTAGACAAAGGGCTCATTACTAAAATCAACAGAATCTTGCTAGTTCACAACAAGAAAAAAATGAATAACCCATGGAGCAGGTGGGCAGACGACTTGAACAAAAGTTCAACAAATAAGAAACCTGAAGGGCCAATACATATATGAGAATATGTTCCTTATCATTAGCCATCCAGGAAACATAATTAAAAAACAATATGATACTATCTATGGCCCACAAGGAGAGCCCAATTCAGAAGGACAGAAAGCAACAAATATGGGAGGGAGAGATGTGGTGAGACACATGAATAAGAACTCTTATTCGCCCTCTCTGTCTTCTCTGTACTAGGAGCAGCTCGCCTGCCACTGCCCCCTCACCCCCTAAAAATGTACGCCTGCGCCAAATTCGTCTCCACTCCTGCCCTGGTCAGGAGCACCTCCCAGCTGCTGAGCCGACCACTGTCTGTGTTGGTGCAGACACGGCCCGCGACACTGACAGAGGAGCGCACCAGCAGCTTGACAGCCCCACGTCCCCTGACCTCAATTCTCCCTAGTCGCAGCTTCCAAACCAGCACTGTCTCCAGGGACATTGACACAGCCGCCAAGTTCATCGGGGCCAGGGCTGCCACAGTTGGCGTGGCGGGCTCTGGAGCCGGCATTGGCACTGTGTTTGGGAGCCTCATCATTGGCTATTCCGGGAACCCTTCTCTGAAGCAGCAGCTCTTCTCCTACGCCATTCTGGGCTTTGCCCTCTCGGAGGCCATGGGGCTTTTCTGCCTGATGGTGGCCTTCCTCATCCTCTTCACCATGTGAAAGAGCCGTCTCCACCTCCCCTAGTTCTCTGTCCCACGTCTCGTCTTCCCTGTATGTTCCTCTCCCTGCACCTCCCCGGGCAGCCTGGGGAAAGTCATTGGCTCAGAGTTTGACAGAGGGAAGATAAATAAATACTGTATTAATAAAGAAAAAAAAAGAACTCTTATTCATCGCTGCTGGTTGTGTATGTTGATACAGCCACTGTGGAAAGTGATTTGGTGATACCTTAAACAGATGTAGCAACAAACTAAAAGGGAACAACTTATATCTCTATCAATAGGCAAATGGAGACCTCTGGAACATACATACAATGGAATACTCTGTATCCATAAAAACAATGAGGAAACTACAAAGCATCTCATCTTGTATAAAGAGTTGTAGATATTGGGGCTGAGCCCCAGTGGCATAGTGGTTGAGTGTGGGACTGTGGGCCATTGGTTTGGCAGTTCAAATCCAGCAGCAGGTCTCCAGGAGCAAGGCTGGGCCTCCCACTCCCAACAGAGGGCAGTGATGCCCCACCCCCAAAAGAAGTGTTGTAGATATTATGCTTTGTAGATTTAGCCAAACACAAAAGGTCAAGTATAACATGAGTCCACTGAGGTAAATTCAAGTAACAGAATAGGCACTAGGGAAAATGCACACAACATACAATCCCTAATCTGAGAACTAGATGCTCTGGCAAGAGCCCGATCAGAGACAATGATCCATGACACACAAATGTCAAATAGAGAAAGCATGCATGCTGAAAGGCATTTTTCCCCACTGCTTCCTTACAGGCCTTAAGGTCCACAGCAGTGTGGGAAAGAATAGAAGGCAATGCAGGGGGGCAGGGAATAATGCACCCAAGAAGAAGTTCTTGTTCATATTTCCACAGCAAAGGGAGAGTGAGAGAAGACTTCATTCTGGTGTGCCAATCCACAAGGAAAAGATTCCTGTGCAGAACTGATCACACCCAGAGATGGCTACAGGTCCAGTCTCAACTCAAAATGAGACCTTGTCTCCCTTTCTCCCTTTATGGCTGTGCTGCAGAGGTCATCAGTGAGGAAACATTTGGAGGACAGCTGACTGACCCACCAGCCAGGGGCCAGACCAAGATGGGAGCACAACAGACTAGTGAAGTACATGCTACAAAGTCTTAGAAGAATCCCGATTGCAGGCTTCTGACATGGGGATCAGCACATGGCACCTCACCTGAATTTGTGATTTACTCACAAGGGGACTACACTGAAAGCTTAAAGACATAATGGGGGTGGTGGGGAGTGGAAATTAGACTGCTCCATTGTTGGAATAGCAATGTGGATTTATAGGATACCCACCTTTTGGACACTTGGACATGGTTGCTGAAGACTAAAAGGGTGCATGAGTTCTTTGGTAAGCGGGACTGGAATAGCCAATTCTGAAATAATTGGGGACTTGAACGGTGGTTTCTTACATATCCTTTTCTTTCTTTAACATAGAGATATTAATCTGCTCTATGCTATTTTTCTTGTTAGATTTGTGACTGCTTATATGCTTTCTTTTTTGGTGTTTATCTAAACAAATCCAGGATAGGCAGGTGCACAGAGACAGTGACAGGACTAAGGGCATATGGGGAGAATGTAAGGGAAGGAAGGGAGGGGAGGGAAACAGGGAGACAATAATGATGAGTACAGGAGAACAGGAAGTGTTATAAGAATGATGGTGAGTAGTGGGTAGCTTTCATTGGTGCATTAGAAAAACTGAATTGCATCTCAGAGAAATCAGTGAATGGTATACAATAGGTAAAATTAACTGTGGGGTAGGAGGAAAAATACACACACACACACACACACACATAAATATATGTTACAGGGAAGGAGATGGACTTTAGGTCTCTTCTTGAATCTTGTCACAGTACAAGAGTGGTTTGTTCTAATAATGTGTTATTGTATGAAACTCAACATTCTGACAAGATTGCTGAATATGGGTGCTTAAGTACAGGTCATGAAGAAAGTTAATGGTGCCTGGCTATGAAAACATCTGGGGACTTAAAGGCTCATAATTAAATAAACATCCATTGCTATCAGGGAAGCAATAAAGCCCACATGGAAGAAGCACACCAGCCCATGTGATTCTGAAGTGTTAACAGGAAGAGGTATCAGAAATTCATAAACAGGCAATCAACTTAATGTGAAGCGGCATGGATGCAAAGGAGACTCAAAACTCAACTGCAAGGTAATTGTGCAGTCCCTCTCAGAAGGAATGGATGATAAACCCAGAGTGTGGTATGACACTGAAGAACCACATAAAAACTTTATTTCTTTAATATTTCATCCCCTGACTACTGAGGTTTCTATTTTCTTTACCTTATTAATTATATTACATTTGCATGTTCTCATTTTATATTTAATTTTTGTTCAGTACATGAAAATCAAGATAGAAAAATCTTCAGAAAGAGTATTAGGTGAAAGTTTCCTGAAGGTACAGGAAAAGAGAGTGGATATGGAACCTGATAGCAGTGATGATTTTATAACTCCACTTCAAGTGGTTGAGCAACAAAATTATACATGAATGGATATATTGTACTGTTTAAGATATGCCAATAAAACTATTATATAAATAAATAAAAATAAAATCCTAAAAGTGAAAAAGAAAACTAACAACTCTATTTAGAGATTAAATATTAGAAAGTGTCTAGACAAACCAACAAGCATCTTTACACCATTCTATTAAAGAAGGTGTATTTTTTAAGTCTCCTGTTAACATAAAGTCCAGCAAATTCATTTTCCTCCTATAAAATGACCTAGTCATTTCTGTAACATCCATTTGATCCCAGTTTAGAAAGGAGTGAGTGAGACATAAAGTGGAAATGGACAATTTCTGTAGGGACAGAGGAGCATTCTTATGACATAAATATGGGAAAAGAAAGTTTTTCTTGTTTTGTCTCCATACTTTTCAAAGACCTATTATTTTTGTATTTATAACTATTTATTGATTGTAGATCTTTTTGTTTGTTTGTTTTTAATTTTATCATTTTATTGGGGGCTCATACACCTCTTTTCATCATACATAGTTCAATATATAGTTGCATACACTGTGCCAAGCACCCCAACTTGCCTGCCCTCATCAACATTCTCCCAGCATCTGCCTTTCTGCTTGGGCCCTTGTTATGAGCTCCCCTTCCTTTCCCCTCCAATCTTGCTCCCCTCCCCCCGCAGTCCTCAATACTCTGCAATCATTTTTGTTTTGTCATATCTTACACTGCCCGACATCTCCCCCTGCCCACTCCTCCCTACGTCCATCCTCCAGATAAGAGACAGGCTGCAGATCCCCATAGCTGGCTTCCTCTCTCCACCCCACCCTCCTTCCACCCATCCGGCAACTCCACTCACACCAATGACCCCGAGCGGTTTGTCCACCCCAAGTTCCCTGTGCTTCCAGCTCCCATCTATGCCAGTGCACCTCCTCCAGTACAGCTGGAACTGCAGGGCAGACTTGGGACCATGGTGGTTGGGGGGAGGAAACCTTCAGGAAATAGAGGAAAGTTTCATGCTTCAAGTGGGTTTTGGATCCCCACCCTGCTCTCCCCCTCATTCTTACTGATTTAATCCTTGTTCTTTGAAGTTTGTTGTCTACTCCCTTCAACCCTTCGTGATCACACATGTTGGTGTGCTTCTTCTATGGACTTTGCTCTTTCTGCGCTGGATGGCCACTTGTTCACCTTCTAGCCTTAAGATCCCAGCTACTTTATCATTTGGTGGCAGGGTGCCATCAGTGTCCTCAGCTCTGTCTGCCTCTGCACCCTTTTTTCCTCAACCATCATGACGGGAAGGTGGGTACTTAACAATATGTTTTTTGTTCTTTGATGCCTGATAGGCTGGCTTTTCCACTCCTCATGGTCTCAAAGGCTGCTGTGCTTCTTCTATGGTAGGCCTTGTTGCACTGTTTGCTCATCCTCAAGTCTTTGAAGTCTCAGGCATTATGTCTTGATAGCCAGGTACCATTAGCCATCTTCACCACTCTTTCTCCTGTCTCCACTTGTCCTCAGTGATCATCTCAGGAAAGTGCATACACAGTAATATTGATTTTTTTTCTGTTTAATGCCTGAGACCTGATCCCTTTGACTCCACTCGGCCACACTGGCTTGTGTGCTTCTTCCATGTGTAATTAGATACTTCTCAGCTAGTTGCCTGTTTATCTTCAGGCTTTGAGCCCCCAGACTGTATCTTTTGATATCGGTGTGCCATTTGTTTTCTTCACCACGTTTGTTTATGAACCTATTTCACTTTAGTGAACATATTGGGCTGGTGAACATTGTGGCCAGATTCAAAGAACAAAGTGTTCTTGCACTGAGGGAGTGACTGGTTGGAGGCCTAAGGTCAAGCTGCTGCCTTAGTACTAAGCCTATAACTATATGTTCCTGAATTTATTCACACCTTTTCATAGATAATTATTTTTACATACATGGATGCCTGTGTTTAGAACTCTACAAGTGCTCTTTGCCTTCTCGTTCCTTCCTCTATTTCCTTCTGTCTTTCTCTTGTCCTTCTTTTGTGGTCAGTTTTCATTTGAGTTTCATAACTTCCTCTCTGTTACATAACACTTACTTTGGCCCTAATAGGCCTCCCCCATTCTCCTCCTCACCATTTGCAGACCACTGTTTGTTGCCCCCATCCCTGAGTCTATCCATGTCCTCCTCCCCTCATGGCTTTTGAACCCTCAGTCCAGTTGTTCTCTTCTCTGGATTGTCCAGCCAGGGGTGCTCCCTTCTTGATTTGGTCCATTTTGGGGACTCAGATCGCCTTGCTTCCCTGCTGTGTGTCTCCCGAAATGTCCTTTGTCACTGTCTGTAGGAAGACAATGTGACAGGCCCTGTTGTTGTTTGCCCAGTCCCCCTTGGGGCTTAGGTCCCTGCAGGAGCGTAGTCCTTTGAGCATCGCGGGCAGGAATCAGGACAAGCATGGGGACTGGACCGGCTCTCCTTCTCTTCCTCCATTTCCACCTGTCTCCTTGTGGGTATGGCATGCTGGTCACTTTCCGCCAACTTTTCTCTGCCAAACCCGCTACCATTGAGGGAGTCAGTCTGACTCTGGTTATGACTGACCCTGTAGTTCTTTCTTTTCATATCTTCTTCCATGGCCGTCTTCTTGGTTGGGTGTTGCGTGGTGGAATCTGCACACCCGCTTCAGCTTCTGTGGAGACAAGACCTGTACTCTCCCCCTGAGTGAGTTAGTGCCCTGCTCCCTCCATAAACCTTTTACTTTCAAACCTCCTTTTTCTCTCTCCCCATTTGGTCTTCCCTTGCTGTGCTGTGTCCAACATGTACATCCCTGGGTTTGGTTATGCCTTCTCCCCTTTCCCTGGGTCTCTGACCAACTGTTATGTTAGAGGGGGCTTCCCTTCTATACCTACCATATTGATTACACTTACCTCAGTGGGCTCATGCTGTAGTTCTCCTTTTGTGTTTGACTCACTTGGCTTAGCATCATCTCCTCCAGCTCTTCCAATGAGAAGACATGTTTCATGTGCTCATCAGTACTTTTGAGAGAAGCATATTGTGTGTATGTGCCAGAGTTTGCTGATCCACTCATCTACCAATGGAAATTTAGATTGTTTCCAACTTTTTGCGATAGTGAATTGCACTGCAATAAACATTGGTGTGCACACCACTGGTCGTGGTTTGTATCTTACCACTTCTGGGTGTATACCCAGTAGAGGGATAGTTGGGTCATAAAGTGGTCCAATTTCCATTTTCACTAGCTATCGCCAGACTGCTTTCCATAGTGGCTGTACATATCTACAGGACCACCAGCAATGTAGAAGTGCTTCTATTTTGCCACCTCCCCTCCAATATTTGTTGCTCTTCATTTTTCTGATATGGCTAACCTCAAAGGCGTTAGATGGTATCTCATAGTTGTTTTCATCTGCTTTTCTCTGATGGCTAGTGATTGGAAGCATTTTCGCATATGTTTATTGGCCATATGGGTCTATACCTTAATGAAACTTCTTAGTTCTTTTTCCCATTTCTTCAAAGGCTTAACTGATTTCTTCTTTTTGCTGACAAGGAGGGTATTATAGATTTTCGTGATAAGCCCTTTGTCTGTTGTGTCATTGCTAAAAATCCTCTCCCAGTGTGTGGGTTCCCTAGTTAACCCCTTGGTAAAGTCTTTTGATGCACACAGGTGTTTTATCCTTATTAAATTCCATTGGTCAATTTCAACATCTCCTGTGTGTGTAAACTGCCCTATTGCATTCAGTCTTTGTGACTGGATTTTAGGTTTTCCCAGCTTCTTTCACTAATGGTCCTGGTGGTTTGGGGTTTCACTTCCATGTCTTTGATCCATTTGAGTTTATTCTTGTGCATGGAGTGAGGCTGAGATGCTGTTTCATTTTTCTACATGTGGATTTCCATTTTTTCCAGCACAATTTGTTAAATAGAGCATCACCATCCCACTTGATGCTTTTGGGGCCCTTGCCGAAAATCAGTTGTCTATATGCTAATGGTTTCATTTCTGGGTTTTCTATACTTTTCCACTGGTCTGTGTATCTGTCATTATGCCAATACCATGCTGATTTAACCACTGTGGCTTTGTAGTAGGTGTGAAAGTCAGGTAAAGTAATCCCTCCAACTGTTTCCTTCTCCTTGCGGAGATCTCTGCAAATTCTGGGCTTTTTTCCCCTCCATATGGAGTCGGTGACCAGTTTTTCCAGTTCTCTGACGAAGGCTGTTGATATTTGAATTGGTATGGCATTGAACTTATAAAGTGCCCTGGATAGGATAGCCATCTTTACTATATTAAGTCTGCCAATCCACGAACATGAGATATTTCTCCATTTATGAAGGTCACACTTGGTTTCCTGTAGTAAGGTTTTATAGTTTTCCCTTGTACAGATCTTTCGTTTTTTGCTAGATATATCCCTAGATATTTCAATTTATTTTTGCCCATTGTGAATGGTACTGCCTTCCTGATCTCCTCTTCCATGGTCTTGTCAGCTGTATACAGAAGTCCAATTGACTTCTGTTTGTTAATCTTGTACCCTACTACTTTTCATATTCCTCTATTGCCGTTAGTACTCCAGTTTTGTATATATGGGATTTTTGATCAGCAAATAATGATAATTTCACATCCTCCTCCCCCAGTTGGATACCTTTTATGTCTTTCCATTGTCTTATGTTATTAGCTAGGACTTCCAGTACTATATTGAATAGCAATGGGGATAAGAGACATTCTTGTCTGGTCCCTTTTTCAGTGCGATTGATTTGGTCTTTTCTCCATTGACAATGATGTTAGCTATTGGCTTTTCATAGATAGCTTGTATTAACTTGAGGAACTACCCTTCTAATCCTATCTTCCTAAGCGTCTTAATTAGGAAAGGGTGCTGTATATTGTTGAATGTTTTCACTGCACCTATGGATATAACCATGTAGCTCTTATGCTTTATCTTTTCAATGTGGTATATAATATTGATGGTTTTGTTGATGTTAAAACATCCCTGCATCCCTGGGATAAATCCTACCTGATCCTGATGGATTATGTGTTTTATATACTTTTGTATATTATTGGCCAATATCTTGTTGAAGATTTTTGCACCTATGTTTATCAGAGACATTGGTCTGTAGCTCTCTATTCCTGTAGGATCTTTTCCCTGTTTGTGTATCAAAGTTATACTGACTTCATAAAAGGAGTTTGGGAATTTTCTGTCCTTTCCTATGCTCTGAAAAACTTTGTAGGGGATCGGTGCCAGCTCTTCCCTGAAAGCTTTGTAGAATTCCCCTGTGAAGCCATCTGGTCTGGGAGCTTTTTATGTTGGTAGGTTCTTGATAGCCATGTCTATTTCTTCTCTTGTTATGAGTTTTTTTAGGTTCTCAACCTCTATCTGGCACAGTCTGGGGAGTGATTGCTTTTCTAGGTATTTGTCTATGGCTTCCTCGTTGGACTCATTAGAGTAGAGCCTTTCATATTATGTTTTAAATATCCTTTTAATCTCAAAGAGTCTGTTGTGATTACCCCTGTTTCATTCCTTATCCTGTCTATTGTTGCATGTTCTTTCCTTTCTTTGATTAGTTTTGCCAATAATTCTATTGATCCTTTCAAAAACCAGCTCTTTGCTGCATTGATCTTCTGCATTGTTCTTTTATCCTCCCATTGGTTCAACTCTGCCCTGATTTTTATTATCTCTTTTCTTTTGTTGTTGGAAGGAGTATTCTGTTGGCTCTCTTCTGGTTGTTGGAGTTTTAGTGAGACCATACCTCTTCCTTTTTCATATAAGCACAAATTGCAACCAAGTTACCTCTGATGACTGCTATAGCCATGTCCCAAAGATTTTTATAGGAGGCATTTTCATTCTCATTAGTTTCTAGAAATTTTTTATCTCTTTTCTGATCTGGGTCAGTACCCATTCATGCCAAAAAAGCTCATTATTCAGCTTCCAACTGTTGGTCTTCACTTTCCTGGTTGTCCTTTCATTGATCTCCAGCTTTATGGCCTGGTGATCAGAAAAGGATGTCTGTATGATCTCTATATGTTTGAATTTACTTAGGCTTGACTTATGTCTCAGTATGTGATCTATCCTCGAAAATGAGCCATGTGGACTGTAAAAAAAAATGTGTACTTCTTTGCATTTGGATGAAAAACTCTAAATATATCTATTAGATCTAGTTGCCTAATTGTATTGTTTAGTTCTAAAACCTCTTTGCTGAGCTACCTATCCAGTGATTGATCTCTCTTTGAGAGTGGTATATCGAAGTTCTCTACTATAATTGTTGAGTCTCTGATTTCTTTCTTCATGTTCTGGATCGTCTGTTTCATGAATTTTGCGGGTCTCTCATTTGGTGCATATATGTTTAATGTACTCACAGGTTCCTGGTGAAGTGATCCTTTGAGCATTATAAAGTGCTCTTCCTTGTCTCTTTTTATGTTTTGAACCTTGTGATCAATTTTTTCTCAGATTAGGATTGTGGTTCCAGCTCTTTTTGAGTCATCATTTGCTTGGTATGTCCTCCTCCAGCCTTTTATTCTTAGTTTATTTTTTTCTGCAACTTAAGATGTGTTTCCTGTGGGCAACAGATTGATGGGTTATATTTTTTGAGCCAGTATGAGAGGCATTTTATTTTAATGGAGGAATTAAACCTGTTTACATTTAGGGTTATTGTCCCAATCTGTGCGTTCATGAGTAATAGCTGTTGGCTTTTTATTTGGGTGCTTTTTTGTCATCTTTTTTATTGTTGATCTATGTTTTTGTTGGGAGCTTCTTTGTTGCCATGTTTTCCTCCTGCGGCCAAGTGGTTGGTATCAGTTTGTTGGCTTCTGAATGGAGTTGGCTGTATGATGTTCTCCTGCTTGTGCTTGGTGGATGTTGGTCATCTGGCCATAGTTAGTCAGCCAGGATCTTCCTCAGGATTGGGTGTCTCACAGCAAATTCTTTAAGTTTTTCTTTGTCCTGAAAGACCCTTATTTCTCCTTCTATTTTGATAGATAATTTTGCAGGGTAGAGAATTCTAGGAAAGGCATTGTTTTCTTTCAGCTTCTGGAAGATTTTAGTCCACTCTCCACCTTTCCATGGTTACTGTTGATAGATCTGCACATATTCTAACCTGAGAAGCTTTGTATGTGACTGTCTTCCTTTCTCTTGTTGCACTTAGGATTTTCTCTTTTTCCTTGGAGTTGGATAATTTAACTTTTCTATGCCTTGGTGAGTTCCTTGGGTCTAGTCTACTTGAGGTTTTCTCTACTTCTATATGACTGACTGATTCTTCTTCATTAGGATGGGGAAGTTTTCTTTAAAAAAATTCCCTTGTCAATTTAGCTGTTGACTCCTTCGATGTGTCTTGTTCAGGAAGGCCTATAATCCTAATGTTGTTCCTTTCCATAGCATGGGCTATTGAGCTCAGATTCTCCTCTGTCTCCTTTATGACTTTATTTGATTCCTTTCCCATTTGCTGAGGCTTGCTTGATCATCTTCAAGATCACTGATATGTCTCTCAGCGTCCTCTATTCTATTCGTGAGGTCTGTGATTTTGTGTGAAGCTTTGGTTACTTCCTCAGTCAACTCCTGTATTTCCCTTTCATGTGTGGACTTCATGCCCTCTATCGTGGATTTCATACCCTCTATTGTGGCCTTCATTCCATCCATCTTTGCATTTTTCCTCTGTATAACTTCCCTCATCTCCTGTACTACTCCATATAGCCTTCTGAAAATTTCTTTTTGTGGCAGGTAATATCAGATTTTTCTATGAGTCCCGTTAATTCTGTTGATGACATTTGTCTTTCTTGTTTGCTTATTGGGAGTGATGTGGTATGGTGTTGTTTATGTGATGATTTTGTAGAGGTGGATGCCATATTCCTAGGAGACCAAGGGACCTTGCCTACTCTCCCAGTGTGATTCGCACTGATGCTTGCAATGGCTACCTTGGCCTACGATGGAGGTAGGTATGGCTTTTGTGGAGGTAGGTACTGTGGTGGCTCAAAAATAAGCAGTAGGAAGAGGTGGTGGGCACCATTGGTCACATTTATGGGGGACTCATATTAATAGAGGGATGATTCCGGTAGAGTGGTAGGGCTATATGAGGCCCCTGGGCAGGTGTCGGTGTTGATTGGAGCTAGGGTGGTGTGACCTGCTCTGGCTAGGGGGGCCTCCCAGAACTGGGTTGTTGGTCCTCTGTATTTCTAGTCCTAGGTTGTGTCTGGTATGCACTCTCCATTATTCTGCTGTAAAGACCCAGATCACGACTCTAGGGGCAGTACCCTGAAGCTGGTATCTAAGACCCTAGCTCGCTCAATGAGTTGTGGGTTTGCACTTTTGGGAAAGTGTCTCTGCTTTCCCACAGCTCCCAGCGGGTTCACTTTGCATTAGGCCCCAACCTAATTAGGCCCCAACCGTCACTCAGGCTCCTCCTGCTTGGCAGAAGTGGCACCAGCTTATGGATGCAGTGACTACAGAAGACAAGTTTTAAGAGCCCTATTTGTAGTAGCTGCTTTCCCCTGACTTTAGATGAGCTAGCACTTCCGGGCCTGAAAGCCCTGGTCCATGACTCAGACTCTTGATATTAAGGCGGGACTGGGCTGCAGTGTGCCTGCAAGGGTCAGGTGTATTTGTTGCAAGAGGCATTCTTAAAAGGACCAGTTCCCTATATCTGCTTGTGCCAGCTAGGGGCAAGATTGTGCCACAGGGCCTCTAGCCTTGCATACTCCTTTGCTATGGGAAGGTTATGTGACTTGCCTGTCCAGCTAGAAAAACTGACCCAGCTCTCTTGAGTCCAGGCTAGGGTCACTTTTCTTCGGGGATCAGGTCAGCTCTCTCTGTGGCTCCATTTGCTCCCAGACAAAGCAGTGCATGTTGTGTGACCTAGCCACGTTCCTTTTTTCCGTGGGAACCTGCCTAGTTCGAAATAGGCACTGATCACCACCTCTCCGCCCCAGCTAGCTAGTCTGCGCTGCCCCTGGAATCACACACAGTGCGTGTATTCGGCTATTTCTAGCCTTTTCTCTTCTCCTGCCCTGGGGGACTGGCCCACCCAGTTGCTAACTCTGGCCCTACGGCCTCTCAGAGAGCGAGTGTCTAGGTCGCCTCTCCTGCCCGCGTAGACAATGGCCGCCCCACTGAAGGCGGGTGGTGGCTTCTACACATGATCAGTCCCTTCTCCTGCGGGAGACTGGCCCGCCCAGTCGCTAGGGTGGGCCCTATCGCCCCTAGGAGAGCGGATGTCTAGGTCCCCTCTCCCGGCACCACGCAGGGGGGCTGCAGCGATCGATGGCGGGCAAGTCCCAATCCCCTCCCAGGTTCCCGCAGTTCTGATAGAGCGGTGTGCCACCTCCAGGCAAGTTAGTGGGTGAGGTTAGTTAGGTTTCCCTTGGGGTGCATGTATCGCTCCAGTCCCAGGGGAGATTGGGGGTGGGGAATGTCAACTCGTTCCCTCTGAATGGGGTCTCATCAGTGGCGGGAGCTGGACCCTGCCAGCTCGGCATGTGTGCCCGCTTGGGTGCTGGACGCAACTCCGGCACCGACGCTGGGTGTACCAGCACCAGGAATAATAGCTACTGCGGTCTTGGGTCAGGGAGCTTATCATAGTAGCCGCAAGCCCCATGCAGTGCGGGAATCGTGGGAGACAGGTTCTGCTCCCCTACGTGGGAGTCGTGAATGGACCGCTGGTATGCAGTGGCCGGACGCAGCCTTGGAGCGCTCTCCACCCTGGCTATCCAGTTCCTGGGGCGGCGGTCAGGTAGACGGGGGAAGCCACAGTCTGGTGGCCAGAGACGCTCAGGTCTCCCCCTCGGGAGGGAAATCTCCGATTTATGCAAGAGGTTCTCTGGAGCTTGACACAAAGCAGCTGAGGGGCAGGATCCCTTCCTGGACAGGGAGGCCCGCTTAAAAGGACCTTTCTACTCACCAGAACCCTTCCTCTTGACCTCCTCGACACCAGACTCAGCGGAGCTCCTTGTCTGGCTTCTTATCTCGTGCCATCCTGCCGCATTCCCTCCAAATACCTATTTTAACTATAAATATATTACCCTTGTGTCTTTCCCATAAAGATAATTCTAAAATAGAGCATTTGAGGTGGTACAGCCAGACATATGACAACCTACTTTCTGAAATAACAATGATATAAACACAGTGGACATTAAAAAATGTCTTCTCTGAGGTCCCAATTATGTAAAGCCCTCAGACAGTTTTGCTGTGCAATACATGATTCATCACGAGTCAGAAGTGACTCCACTGCAATTAATATAATGACGCAAAGAGTTGTTTATATTCTCCGTGATTGTCTAGAGATTCTTCCTAAAGCACAGCCATAGGTGCTAGTTAGGGTAGCAATTGTACATTTATCAAACTATACAAGAAATATATATGATTTTAATTTTCTTCCATCTGTCATGGACCGATATTTTAGCAAAATGTGATATAAATTAATTAGAAGCAAAAATGAAAAGACACGAAGTACAAATCTATATAATTATCAATAGATTCAAAAAGCATAAAAATTATCTGAGCAATTATCATAAAATCTCTGAATGATCACGTTTTAGGTCAATAGCAAACATTTTTCAGATTGTCACCAGTTGATAGGACATCACACAGGACTGTGCACTGCAGTCTGTATGTGGGGGTAATTCACAAGAAAGAGAAGGTGGTCTACTGGATCCCTGGCCCAGATACATAGATTGGTATCTTGGGTAGGTGATTGGCTGAAAATTAAAAAGATGATAGTTCTAACCCACCTGGTAGCACCACTAGATATACTTCTGTGGCGATTACAGCCTAACAAAGTGCTGATATTTGATATTTGGGCTATTCTACTCTGACTCCCTCTCTTTCATTATGAATCAGGACAAATTCAACTTGGGCAGCACAGGGCAACAATATGATGAAGGACTTCTGCTGAAGTTTTGCTTGAAGTATGTAAAGTATGAAAATAAATCCATTCACATGGCAGATGGTATTTTTCATAATTACCCTGTAATCAGGGGTCCTTAAAGATTTCTTATCTTAAAAGCATTTGTTAATTATGCATATTGTTTCCATATCACACTGATGGGGAATGAATACTATTGCCATTTGACTATGAGAACTAGATATTCTAGATATCCTGGGGGAAATGATCTGCATGATTTTAACATCCTGCTTTTTTATTGTAAAACCAGATTACTTTGCTTCCTTTTTTAAAAATTTTATTGGGGGCTCTTACAGCTACTACAACATTCAGTACATCATTTGTATCAAGCACATTTGCACACATGTGCACACATACATTTCCCAATATTTTCCACTTGAGCCCTTGGTACAAGCTCCTCTTTAAAAAAAACAAAACCTCCCCTTTCCCCTCCCTCCCTTTTTTTTTACTGAATCATTTTATTGGGGAGCCCATACAACTCCCATCATTTCCCCTGAATGCACTGTTGCTGACGGTATTGGAGGTTATCCGGTCAATTTCAGTCATAGTGACCTCATATGAAGGATAATGGTCCTATCAGACTTTCTCAGCTCTGAGTTCAAATTCCCAACCCCTAGGTTAGCAGCCAGACTATTAACTGGAGAGGCATTTAAAGTATGATTTTGGAAAAAACATTGAATATTCCCTGGGCTGGCAATCAACAGGTAAATCTTTCTTGGAGCAAGTGCAGCTAGAATGCTCTTTAGGGGTGATGTTGGCAAAGCTACATCTCACATAATTTGGACATGTTGTCAGGCGGGATAACTTCCTAGAAAAGTATGCTTGGTAAAGTAGAGTCAACAACACAAAAAAGGAAGGTCCTCAACACAATGGATTGACACAGTAGCAACAGCAGTGGGATTCGATGGAGGAATTACTTGGAGAGCACAGGACTAGGCAGTGTTTTGTGCCATTGTGCCTACACTTTCTATGAGCTGGAACTGATTCTGGGGCACCTACCAACATGAACAGGGATAGTTATAATTTGTTTTGATGGAATTTTCCTTAAATTGATATTTCGAAAATGAATATCAACAAAGGCAATGTTGCTTAACATTTGACTCTTGAGCAACATTCTTGATCAGTTTACCCTTTAAGATACTATATCTGCAGTAGTGTGAGTAAACACAAGTTTCCCATATTTCATTTTAACTTGTGGTTATTATATAATCATTGTCAAGTGGAGAGGATTAAGAGTGAAGAAGTAGAGTCTAGTTTGTCACTCAGGTCATAGCCAATGAGGCTTCTTTGTGAGCATAACCTTCTTTTGAGGATTCCGGGAGTTCTAGGATACCTCCTTGAAGGCAGGAGCCACACACTCTCTCTGCTCACTCCTTAAGAGACACTCTACTGACAAGGCACATACTGAGGAGTTTGGGAGTTACTAAGAGAGTAAAAGGTTTATATCCTGTAGGAATTGTGTTACCTCATCAACATGTTGTAGAGGCATATTAGAATGATACTGCCTCTTGAAAGCTTTTGGGTGGAACATGAAGATAGATAAGAGAGAAATTGTGCATAGCATCAAACTCTCTCATTGCACATGGATTAAAATTCTGCTGAGGACTATCACCCTGTTTTCTTTCTAATCTAAAAGTATAACTTCTTGTGAAATAAAAGGTCCCCAAAAATATAGGCCATATGAAGTGAAGTATAAATGTGAGCACTAATGTGGAAAATTGTTAGCAGAAATACAAACATGAATAATGGTCAGTGAGGGCAGAACGGGAAAGGAGCAACTTGGTCCTAGAAAACAAAGGAAAGAAGATTCTTAGTTTTTGGAGTATCCAGATACTTAATGAAATTGTGCTATGCAAATGTGTAAAATAAAACACGTTACAATTAACTGGGTGTATAGGTGAGGAAAAAGAGGAATACCTTAAGTAAGATGGATTGAAATAGCTACTGCAACAATGGTTTTGAACACATTAACAATTGTGGGGATGGCGCAAGACTGGACATGCTTTACAGGATCTCAATGATGCAGAACCAACATGATGACATCTGACCACAACAATACAGCTGTAGAGAGTCTCAGACAAAATGTTGAAAATATGACTTTCTTTTTGTGGGTTATGTTAACATGGAAGTAAAAATCACTAATTCTCCTTCCTGGATAGGATTTTATTCTGAGATGTGTTTACCCAGTACCAAGAGTTTCTGTCTGATCATTGTATCCCTAAGCATACATTTCCACCTGTTGAACTCTTCCTGCTGTGTAATCTTTATGCAGTGAGGAGTCATTTTCATATGTTTCCAGCTCTCTGTAGATGCCAGCTATTCTCCGCACTCAATTTCAGACTCTAAGACTGCTCAGTCTATGCTTGCAGCTGCCTGACAGTCTTTGTGCACTCCTAAAATGGCTTGAATGTAGGTGAAAGCAGAGTATGTACTCCCCTCCTCCTTGAAAGAAAACAAATCTTAAAATTGGAAATCAAGTTTTGATTGTGACCCTTTCCACATTTGTTTTCATAAGAAAAAGGCGAATTGTTTGAAGAGGCTGTTAATTCATTAGATGTCAATCAAGGACAGAGATTGTCTGTAGGACATAATAATAAGAAAATAGCCATAGCCAAGGTGAGATATGGAGCTGAATTAACAGGGTTTTCATTTGTTTGGTATTTTCCTTTGTTTTTGTACAAAAGGTATAAAAAGAGCAGCTCTGAGGTCTGAGCCATGGTGGCACAGTGGTTGAGTACAAGACTGCGGCCCATTGGCTTCGTGGTTCAAATCCAGCAGCAGCTCTCTAGGAGCAAGACTGGGGAGCTCCCATTACCACCAAAGGGCGGTGATGCCCACAAAAAAGTAAAAATGAAAAGAGCAGCTCTGAAAAAGCAAGACAAGGGCTGGACAGATGACTCTACGGATATGTGAACAAGGGGACCTCTGGTTCAAATGAGTTGTTTTGCAGTGATAAGAGATAGCAGTCACCACCATGACTAAGTCCTCCTTCAAAGACATTATGTCCAATAACTTTTGCCCTGAAGCTTGGAGCCCTTTTCCCAAACTGTGCACTTCCTAGCCATCAGTGCCCCAGAGTTAGCTTGGACCAAAAAAGAATTTCACTTGTAAATACACAGTAGTTGTGAATATTAACTCTTTCCATACCCTGCTTTATCAGAAGTATGTTGCATGCTAAAAACATCACCTCTTTGATGTATCTCAGCTTTATAAATGACATTCACAAAATTTAGTTTCACACCCTACCACACAGAACATTGGCAGAGGATAAAATGCACACATATTATATATGTTTGCATATATGTTGACATTAGCAAGAAGCCCTGGTGTTGTGCTGGATCAACATTAGACTGCTAACCTCAAGGTCAGCTGTTGGACTCCTTAGGCCTACTACTCCTATAAGATCAAAACATATGAAATTCAAAAGGACATTTCTACTCTATTAGGTTAGCTCTAAGTCAGAACTGACTAAATAGCATAGGTTTGATTTTGGTTTAATAATATAAAATTACTGGTGATAGCTCCATGTATTATCTGCACCTCTAAACAGAAGATAACAAAAATATATGCTATCTTTTGCTTTGAGTAATTCGGTGAACAACCCCCTCCCTTTAGAAGGCAGAAGAAATCATAGTCAGAAGCTGTTTTATGTAATATTATACTCATCCTAGAACATCAGCTCTCCACCTGTGGCTCACGGCCCCTTTGGGGTTTAAACAAACCTTTCACAGGGGTCGCCTAATTTATGAGTAGCAAAATTACAGTGATGAAGTATCAACAAAAATACTTTTATGGTTAGAGGGTCATCACAACATGAGGAACTATCTTAAAGGGTTGTGGCATTAGGAAGGTGGAGAACCACTGCTATAGGGTTTCCTTTACCTGAGCAGAGAGTTTCTAGGGTATAGGGTATAAGGCAAGAATCGCTATGAGTCAGAATCAGCTTGAGGGCAGCGAGTTTAGTTTTTGGTTTTAGGATATTAGTATAATGTTTATTTTTAAAGTGTGGTTCTATTTTCCATTTTATCTGTCTTTGGTACAACTGGAAACTCTAAGGAGAATATTTCTGCATTTAATCATTCAAATGACTACAAAGTAAGATTTCTAACAAGTTAAGGAGTAAAACACAAACCTTCCTTCTGGTGTGATTTTAGTGAAATCTAGATTCATTAAATGTTAAGAACTCTGTTTTTAAATGAGATTTATATTGACATATGGAAGTGTATAAATATTGAATTACAGAATTATATATAAATATATACTTCTGTATTAAGGAAAATGTGTTACAACAAAAAAATTTCATTCCTTATATTTGATCAATAGTTACTATTCTTTAAATTATGTAGGGTAAACTTCCCAGAAAAGTAACAACTTCAAAATTAGTAGGATACATCAAATAGAGAAATAGGAAACAAATGGAAATGACCTAGAGTCACTCCTTCAGTGCAAGAATATTTTGTTCTATGATTCTGGCCATGATGCTCACCAGTCCAATATGATCACTGAAGTCAAATAGGTGCATAAGTGAATATGGTGAAGAAAATGGATGGCACCCAGATATCAAAAGATATACAGTCTGGAGGTTCAAAGCCTGAAGATAAACAGGCAACTAGCCAAGAAATACCCAAGTCCACACGGAAGAAGCACACCAGCCAGTGTGGCCTGAGGATGAACAAGTGGCCATCCAGCACAGAAACAGCAAAGTCCACATAAAATAAGCGCACCAACTTGTGTGATCACGAGGGGTCAAGGGAGCAGACATCAAACATCAAAGAACAAGGATTAAATCAGTAAGAATGAGGGGGAGAGCAGAGTGGGGACCCAAAGCCCACTTGTGGACAATTGAACACCCCCTTACAGGGGAGTCACGGGGGAGAGATGGGCCTGTGAGGTAGCAATGAAGCATAAAACTTTCCTCTATTTCCTGAAGGTTTCCTCCCCACAACCACCACAGCCCCAAATCTGCCCTATAGGTCCAGTTGGACTGGAGGAGGTGCACTGGTGGAGGTGGGAACTGAAAACGAGGGAACTCAGGGTGGATGGACTCCTTGGGGTCAGTGGTGGGAGTGAAGTTGCTGAATAGGTGGAGAGAGGGTGGAGTGGAGAGAGGAAGCCAGCTGTGGGGATCTGCAGACTGTCTCCTATCTGGAGGGCAGACGTAGGGAGGAGTGGGCAGGGGGAGATGTCAGGCAGTATAAGATATGACAAAACAATAATGATTGCAGATTATTGAGGACTGGGGAGGGGGAGGTTGGAGGGGAAACAAAGGGGGGCTCTTATCAAGTGCCCAAGTGGAGGAATGTTGATGAGGACAGCCAAGTAGGGGTGCTTGGCACATTGTATGTAACTATGTATTGAACTAAGTATGGTGGAAAGTGATTTATGAACACCAAATAAAATAATAAATTTAAAAAATAGAAATATATACAATGCAAAAAATAGTATTTCCTAAAGGAAAATGTTAGATATGTTTCCTTTCAAAATGAAATAGAGACATTGAACATGTAATAACATATTTGAGAAAATTAAACATTTTGAGCCTTCTGGAATTAGGCCAGAATATTTATTACAGAGGAGATCCAAAGCACGGACAATGTGTTATCAGCAATTGGATTTGTAGAATTAAAACCTTAGCATTTTCAAGATATAGTGTCTGTGGTCTTAAAGGCCTGAGTAAACAAGCGACCATCCAGCTCAGAAGCAACGAAGAAGCCCACCAGCCCGTGTGACCATGAGGTATTGAAGCAATCCTGTGCTGGGCATCAAAGAACTAAAATTTTATAATTATAAATAGAGGGGAGTACAGATTGGTGACGCAAAGCCCATCAATAGATGAAGCAACATCTTCTTACAGAGGGGTTGCAGGGAGGAGATGTAGTAACAATGAAATATGCATCTTTCCTCTAGTTCTCAAATGCTTCCTTCCACCCACTATCATATTCCTGGTTCTCCCAGACAAGACCAACTAGAACGGGGGATGTACACTGGAATCAGAAACATGGGGATTTGGGGATAGATATTTCCTCAGGATAATTGATGGGAGTAGTGATATTGGGAGGGTAGAGGAATGGTGGAGTAGAAAGGGGGAGCAAATTCAGGGATCTACATATTATCTCCTTTCTGGGGCATGGCCAACAGGGAAATGAGTGAAGGGACACACTGGACAGTGTACAATATGAAATAGCAATTTGTAAATTATTAAAGGCTCATGGGGGGAAGGGAAATATAGGGAGCTGGAACTGGGGGCCTAAGTTGAGGGAGGATGTTTTGAGAGTGATGATGGCAACAAGTGTGCAAATGAGGTCTGCATACAATTGATGTATGTATAGATTGTGAGGAGAGGTGTATGTGTACCCAATAAAATGATTAATTTTAAAAGGGGAAAAAGGAGGCTTTTTCTTAACAGGAGTTTATACTAAGGGCTTAAGTGGAAAATGATTGGAAATGAATATAGCAACATGTGTGCAAATGTGCTTGATACAGATGATGGATTGAATGTTATAATAGTTGTAAAAACCCCTGTGTTAGTCCGGGTAGACTAGAGGAACAAATTTCATAGACTTGCATACAGATATAAGGGAATGGTTTATATACAAAGAAATGGAAAACTGAGAAAGCATCCCGGCCCAGTCTGGTTCAAAGTCATAAGTCTGATATTAGCCCATATGTCCAATACCAGTCTATAATGTCTCCTTCTGACTCACGAAGTCACAGGTCAGTGGGTGCAGAATCCTGGCATTGGCAGCGGTCTCCCCATGGCTCCTCACTTCCAGGGCTCAGGGTCCATCAATAGCATCCAGTGGTGGCAGAAGCAACTTATCGCTGGCACGAGTCCCCATGTGGACTCTCCAGCTTCAGAGGTCTGGTTCCATCAGGGCAAACCCATGTGGCTTCTTCTCCGGCTCCTCAGACACTGCCATTTTGTCTAGTCCCTGATTTATTGTCTCTGAGAATAACTCCCAACCACTGGGAGTTAATCATAAAACTAACTTAAGCACATGACTGCCACAGCCCCCAATATAATTATTTTAAAAACATAATGCAATTTACAAATTTAATATAATGCTTGTGTTTTCACGTGTTCAGTAAACAATAGCTACTATGTCTATTCTTTAAAAAAAAACCTTAGCATTTTCTTTACATTTGATAATTGAATATTTTTCATACAGAAAATATTAAACAACATGTGGCAGTCATGTGCTTATGTTAATTTTATGATTGAAATGTAGGGGTGGAGTCTAACCTGTTAATCTGGAGATAGCCATTGAGTAGCCAATGAGGCCTCTAGGTGGGCATGGCTTTCTCCTGAGACTTCTGGGAAATCTCGCAATATTTCCCTCGTGAAGATGAGAAGCTATCTTCCCCAGTTGTTGGGAGTTAGTCACAGAGGCAATTAATCATGTACAAGACAAGCTGGCGGCGTCCCAGAAGCTGCAGGAGCCAGTGGAGAGACCACACAGCTTTCCCCTGATGGCAAAGACCTCTGAAGCTGGGGCGGCCACATGGAGACCTCTGCCAGCGATGAGTTGCTTCTGCTGTTGATGGGCCCTGTGACCTGGAGGTGAGGTGCCCTGCCAGCACCAGGATTCTGTACCGACTGACCTGTGATTTCATGAGTCGGAAGAAGACTTTATAGACTGATTTTGGGCATATGGGTTAATATTGGAGTTATGAATTTGGACTGGACTGGGCTGGGATGCTTTCTCCATGTCCCATTCTTTTTGTATATAATCCTTTTCCTTACATCTATATGTGTGTCTATGAAATTTGTTCCTCTAGTCTGCCCGGACTAACATACAACACCCCATCAAATTTCATCAAGAAAAGTAAAAAAGGAGAATTAAGTACTTCATTGATCGGTACTAGATATTGGACTGAATCTATTAATTAAACATGTCATCCATATCACTCATTTGTATTTGAATATGTCTACTGTTGTTGTTGTTAGGTACCATTGAGTTGGTTCTGAAACCTAACCACTTTAAACACAACAGAATTAATCACTGGCCAGACCAGGGTCAACCTCACAGCTGTTTCTATGTTTGAGCTCATCGTTGAAGCCACAGAGTCAACCCATTTCATTGGCTGCCTTCTCCTTTTTCACTTCATCTCTGTTTTACTGAAAAAGTCCTTCTCTCAGGAATCTCCTCTCCTCACAACATGCCCCAAACATGCTAGATCAAGTCTTGCCATCCTGGCCTCAAACTTGCACTCTAGCCATACTTCTTTAAGACAGATTTTTTTGGTTCTCTTAACAGTGCATGGCATTTCAATATTCTTCTCCAATGTCAAAATTATTCTTTAGCTTTCCTTAATCAGTGTCCAACTTTCACATGCAAATGTTTTTTGTTTTTTTGTTGTTATTGTTAGATGCCATCTAGTCAACCATGACCTCTAGTGATGGAATGCACAACAGAATGAACACTGCACTGTCTTGCACCATTCTTGCACTTGCCTGAGCCCACTGTTGTAGCCATTGTGTCAATCTATATGGTTAAAATCCTTACTGTTGCTGACTCTCTACTTTATCAAGCATGATGCCTTTCTCCAGGGATTGATGTCTCCTCATGATATGTACAAACTATTTAAGACAGTCTTGTCATCTAGAGCAGGGGCGTTAGAGATGGAGTAAGATGTGCCTGAAGGAAGCCGTGGTATTTCCCATTGCCTCATAAGAATGTAAAATTTAGCCATTTAATTAGTAAGACAGAAGAATAATTGATGCATTTTAATTGTGGTGCTGGAGAATAATACTGAAAATAGAACAAACCAATCTGTCTTGAAAAAAATATGGCCAGAGTACGTACATAAGAGGCAATTGAAATATCATGGCCTGGTCCTGCACACCTAAGTCCTCAAAGCAGCATCTTTACTTTACAATATTCTGAAAAGGTCTTATGCAGCACATTTACCTGATGTAAATTACACATTTTGATCTCTTTCCCATGACTTCTATGAACATTAATTTTATCAAAGCAAGACCAAATCCTGCACAACTTCAACTGTTTATTTATTGTGATATTATTCATTGGTGAAGTTGGGATAATTTTGGTTTACTTTAAATTCAGTAGCAATCGTACTGAAGGTTTCAAACCTTGATCTTCATTAGCAAGTGTCTCAAGCCCTCCTCAGTTTCAGCAAGCAAGATTGTGTCAACTGCATATTGCACTTTGTTTAATAAATGTTCCTACAATTTGGATGACTCATTATTCCTCATATAGGCAAATTTCTTGATTTTTTACTCAATATATAGATTGAATATGTATGGTGAGAGGATATAACTATGACACACACCTTTCCTGATTTTGACCCATGCAGTATTTCCTTGTTTTATTCACATGACTGCCTCAATCCATGTACAAAATGAAATGTGGATGTGGCAGTCATCTGCTTATGTTAATTTTGTGATTGAAATGTAGGGGTGAAGTCTATCCTGTTAATCTGGAGCTAGCCATTGAGTGGGCATGGCTTTCTCCTGAGACTTCTGGGAAATATCGCCATTTTTGCTCGTGAAGATGAGAAGCTATCTTCCCCATTGTTGGGAGTTAGTTCTAGGAGAGAAGCTGAATCATGGACAAGACAAGCTTGCAGCGTCCGAGAAGCTGGAGGAGCCAGCAGAGAGACCACACAACTTTGCCCTGATGGAGCCAGACCTCTGAAGCTGGGGCGACCAAATGGAGACCTTTGCCAGCGATGAGTTGTTTCTGCTGTTGATAGACCCTGAGCCCTGGAAGTGAGGAGCCATGCAGAGACCCCTGCCAGTGCCAGGATTCTGTACCCACTGACCTGTAACTTTGTGAGTCAGAAGGAAACTTTATAGACTGATTTCGGGCACATGGGTTAATATCGGACTTATGACTTTGAACTGGACTGGGCTCAATGTTCTGTTCCTCTTGTATATAAACCTTTTCCTTATATCCATATGCGTGCCTTTGAAATTTGTTTCTCTAGCCTACCCGGACTAACACAGTGGATTTCTGATTTTTCCCGAAGGGTTGTCCATAGTATGTTATAAGCTACACAGTTGTATGCCTTAGCATATTCAATAAAACCCAAGTAACCTCTTTTTGGTATTCAATGTTTTCAGCCAAGATGACATCAACAAGTTATTCTCTCTCTACTTGTAGCATATTCCTTGCTCCTGGTTTAGTGGATGGCAAAAAAATGACCACAATCCCTAATTGACTTACTTTTTCATTAGTTTTTAAATGTGATTTTATCACATCTAGAATCAAAAAAAATTCTTACTCTCATATTATTACAATTTGTCCTGCAACTTATTTTGGCTAATATTTGTGGTTATAGTATAGATCCTACATTAGAACTCAAGGTATTTCAGTTCTAGGGATGGTGAATGTAAATGAGTGAACCATTGGGGGGAAAATAAAGATCAATTTTCCACTGTCATTTTTAGCCTAACTTTAAGGGTCGTTTGCTTTCTTTTTATCATCTTTTTAAAAATTTTGCTGTTTATTAACTTCAGAGAATCAAAATAGATGCAATTCTTTTAAAACTGTCAGTTAACTATCTGGAGTTTATGTGAAGTTTTTAATTTAGTTGCCCATTTGAAGATGACCTTGTGGATAGAAATATTTATGATCAATGTACAACAAAATTAAAATATAATATTATGTGCCATCCTAAACAAAATGAAACAGTGTGCCACTCACATACAGGGTCACAATAAAACATGTCAGTTTTGATTTCAAGATTAGTATCTTTAAATCTTAATTATGGTCCTTAAATCTAACTATAATTGAAGGAATATTAATACATACACACATATAATGGGGTGCTTAATGGCATTTTTTTCTTTCCTAGAGACTGAAAGTAAAAAAGCTTGATATGAAACAAAAGAACAGATAGATAAAAATGTGTCCAAAAAAATGTCCCTGTCCTCTGATACAAGTGATCAAAAAATCTAATTCTACTAGTTTTTGAGACAATAGAGTGACTTTTGTCACTCTACCCATGGGGTAGTTGGATGAAAACAAAAGAATTAGCACAGATTAAAGACAACAGTTTCATTGACATTGTACTATGAAATCCTTGTTTCAGGTGTTTCCAAAATATTCTTGCTATCTTGCAAATTTTCAATAACAATTGTCAGCTACATGCTTTAGCAATAAGCTTTATTTGGGATTTTTTTGTACCAAATACTTGGTTACATCTCATAAGAATCTCTCAAAAGAAGCCAGCTTCTTACATACATTAGGAGCAGCTGTACAGCAATAATTACTATTTACTATAATAAAGTTATAGAGAGCATGAGAGAGAGAGAAAAATAATAAGAGTCAGACATATTTCACATCAGGATACTATGCTTATCTCCAGCCTGCTTGGTGGCCCACATGGAGAGAGAGAGACAGTAGGGGAAGAGACTACATAATGAGGGAGAGGGACCTAGAGCGTCCAACCCTGAGGGACAAGAGAGAGGCAGGAGAGAGGGTCTCTATCCTATGTTTAATCCTCATATACCCTCTGGAGCCATGCAGGGCCCCCAATTGCAGATAAGGGCATACATGACACAGGAATGGGTTGTGCCATATGCACATGTTATAGGAAAGGGACATATCAGGATCCCATGTGATGAGACCAGACCCCATACTCCTAGATGTGCCTAAACAGGTTACACTGGAGGTCATTAACAATAGCTTGTAATTCTGTCCACAGGCTTCAAGGGAAGGGAACCATCATCCCAACAACAGGAGAGTCAGTTTTATTGTGTCACAAAAAGGCCTCAGATAATTGGGAGCTCCAAGGAGAATAGCTAACTTAACCTCCACACCAAATGCTGGTAAATAGTTTGCTTAATATTTTGGAGTATATAATTGTGAAAAAGTTCTGTCTTCATCCTAAAAGAATCATATATAGAATTGAATGAAATGCTGCCCATCCTGAGCCATCCTCATAATTGAGTCCATTTTTCTAACTGCTGTGTTGATCTATATTGTCTAGGTCCTTTTTCTTTTTCATTACCCCTTTGCTATACCAAGCATAAAGTCCTTCTCTAGGGACTAGTTGCTGCAGACAACATGGACAAAGAAAATGCGATGAAGTCTCACTATTCTTATCACTAAACATATATGTTTGTTTTTCTGGCCATCACTAGTTTCAGTATTCTTCAGCAGCACCATAATTAAAATGCATCAATTCTTGCTTATCCTTATTCAAAGTCCAATTTACACATACATAAGAGACAAGTGAAAATGCCATGGCTTAAGTCAAGCTCATTTATTTCTGAAAGTATCATCCTTCTTCCTCAATACTTTAGACAAGTCTTGTAGAAGAGATTTGTCCAATGGGGTATATTCTTTGATCTCATGACTGCTTCCATAAGTATTCAGAGAGAAGCAAGAAAAATATCTCTAACAATATCAAATTTTCCTCCATTATCATGAATGAGAATATATAACATGCTATCATAGACATCACTGTACTTCATAATACATTTTAGAAGTCCTTTTTTAACCAAGAAATGAAATTATATTCCTTTTAATTGTGTCACTCCCAGCATAGTAAACCATATATATTCAAAATTGCTAATATAGGTTCATTTCTGCACACTAATGTGCATGATATTAACCTTTATGTGCTGCATTTCATATTTGACAGCCTCCAATTTTCCTACCTTCATAATTTATACATTCCAAATTTGGATTATAACTATTTTTGCAGCTACTTTTCATGATTTTGAGTCATGCCCCATCAGCAAATGATAGTCTCAAAGGTTTTATTTGCACAGACTTTACCCCAATCATGTCATTCTTATTGACAATGCAGCTTGAGATTTCAGCTCTTCTTCAGCCATATTTTGATTGTGTTCTGTCCTGAGAAACTTTTCTTCTGTCACTACCTATTACAGTGTTTTGCTTTTATTCATTAGGCTTTCAGTAATGAATGACATTTGATGCTATCTTCTGTAAGGTTTTCAGTTACTATTTCTCACAGGCTATTCTTTCTTTGTAGTCTGTTTTTGGTCTGGAGACTTTGCTGAAATTTGTTCATGCTGAGGGAAATCTATTGATATTTGAATACCAGGAACAGAGCTTCCAGCATCACAGCAACACATAAGCCAGCACACTATGACAAATTGACAGATAAATGGTGGCCACCGAAACAAGTGATGCAAAATTCCACAATTCTATCAGTCTTTGGTCTAAAATCCATCAAAGATATATTGATAATTATTGGATATGGGAGTGCAAAATTAGAAAAAACTATAAAGAACAGTAGTTGAAAAATATGGTCTTGGTGATAGAAATAAAGATGGACATGTAGTGATAGAATTTTGCAAGACCAGTATCATCTTATAGCATATGATCTTTTTGAACAGCAAAAAGGTGATGGTATGTGTGGACTTCTCTAGGTAGAATACATAAAAATCATGTTTGTGGAAAAAGACAATTTAGAAACCCAATATCAAAAGCTAGAACCATACAGTCAACTTTTGAACAGATCATCAATTTCCTATATTTAAGTACAGTTTGAAATTGAAGAAATTTAAATCAAATTCACATAATCCAGAATGCGACCTTGAGTATATTTTATCTGAAATTGAGACCATATCAAGTATAGGTTTGGCAAATTTAATACTAATAAAAGAAGACCTGATGAGCTCTGGGATGGCATCTAAGATATCACATATAAAGAAAGCAAAAAATCATTTGAGTAATAGGAGAGAGAAAATATCGAAGTGGATATCAGAAAAAACATTAAAACTTGCTATTGATCAGGAATAGCTAAAGCAGCATGAAAAATGGTTAGATCAAAGAATTAAATAATAAATTTTAAAGGGCACCTTGAGAAGACAAAATATTTAATGGAATGTGCAAAGACCTAGAATTGCAAAGGCTTGTGTCAGTGTCTTATATTCTCACCATATTTACTCAATATATATGTTGAAAAATAATCAGATAACTAGATTAAATGAAGAAGAATGTGTCATCAGGATTGAGCAATGTTTATTATTAGTATGTGATATGTAGATGTCACAATCTTGCTAGCTGAATATGAGCAGGACTTGAAGCATTTGTTCATGAAGACAAGGATTTCTGCCTTAGGTATGGATTACAGCTTAGTGTAAAGAAGACAAAAATTCTTACAACTTGGTCAATAGTAAATGATAAAATATTGATTTTTTGTTGTCAAGGATTGTGTCTTGATCTGATCCACAAGCAATGCTCATAGAAGTAGTAGTCAATGAAGGAAAGGACATAATGCACTGGTTAAATTTGCAGTATAAGATATATTTGGAATATCTCAAAGCAAAGATGTTCTTCTAAAGACTAAAATGAGGTAGTCAGGGTAGACTATGAAAACAACTCCCTGGAAGATATTAAAGCTAGCAAGACATACGGAACTACTCTAGACTTCTGGAGCCAGAGAAACCACATGGAAAGCCCTGCCAGCACTGAGATGTTAACAATGCCACTGACTCCACAAGACTTTCCACTCATTGACCTATGATTTTTCCTGCATTCAGCATCATAGCAAGTGTTACATGAGTCTGAAGAGGACTTTATAGATTGGTATCAGACTCGTGGGCTATTATCAGACTTATGGACTTGATTTGTACTGGGATGGGAATGTTTACTCAATATGAAATTACTCTTGTATATAAAGCTTTGCCTATTAAAATATGAGAGTATATGAATTTGTTTCTCTAATCCACCCAGACCAGAGATTCTCAACCTGTGGCTTGCAACCCTTTTGGCGGTCAAACATCCTGCTTTTCACAGGGGTTGCCCATTCTTAACAGTAGCAAGATTACAGTTATGAAGAAGCAATGAAAATAACTTTATGGGTGGGGAATCAGGGCAACATGAGGAATTGTATTAAAGGTTTGCGGCATTAGGAAGATTGGAAACCACTGACCCAGAGTTACTCATAAGGTAAAGTGCTCTTGATCAAAGCCATGGTATTTTCAGTTACCTCATATGCATATTAAACCTAGACATGGAATAAAGAAGACCAAAAGAGAATCTATGGTTCATATTAATGGTGCTAGCAAATAATTTTGAAAGTATTATGGCTTACCAAAAGAACAAACAAATCTGTCTTGGAAGAATCACAGCCAGAATGTTCCTTAGTGGCAATGATAGCAAATTTTATCTATGAAATCAGGGCAGAACAAAGCCCTGGAGAAATACACAATGCATAGTAAATCAGAGGATATATGAAAAGGAGGGAGAACCTCAACAAGATGGATTGACATAATGAGCTTCAATCATGAACTCAAAGATAACAACCATGTGATAACGGTGCAAGACCTGACCACATTATTTTTCTATCACACAGAGTGTCATTATGAGTAGGAACTGATGCTATGGTTCTTAACAATGACCATAACATGTGTGTTGTGAAAAAATGCTCCAAACTGAAAGGTTTTGAATAACTGTTCTCGAGGCTAGTAATCTGGATTTAGAGTATAAACAAGGCCAAGTACTAATAAGGGTCCCCAAATTTTGAAAATGTTTGGCCTAGTAAGAAATGAAATTACTCATCACACTACAGGAAATTGAAATTTTCTGCACGATAGCCCATAATTCAAGGTAAAAAATAGGTATCTACTTTCACAACTCGCCCCTCCCCGATCCTTCCAGGACCCCTTCCCCCCAGAGGGTAGTTTCTCTCACTTAGGGAAAATACTGTTCTGACAGGTCATTTCTTGATAACATATCCAAAGTACATTTGACTTATCCTAACCACTCTCTCTTCTAAGAAGCATTCTAACTATACTTCATCCAAGACAGATTTTTTTTTACACTTCATGGTAAGTTCAATATTCCTCACCAACATCATAATCCAACCTCTTCAATTTTTCTCTGGTCTTCCTTACTCATTGTTCAGATTTCACAAGCATATAAAGAAATGGCCAAAACCACAACTTGGGTCAGATACCCTTAGTCATAAAAGTGACATGTTTGTTTTACTGTTAAACATTTCACTTAAGAGAGATACTGTATTTGAAGATTTTTTTTTTTTTTAGAAAGAGGGTTCAGAAAGATTTAGGAGGCTAACCTAAGTATGACTGTCCTTTTAATGCTGATGGTAAGGTTTAGCCCTCTATCTTCAATAATTCAACACTGTTCTTTTACTCTCAAGATTCCTAAACATCAATTTGATCCTGAAAATGCATAATAAATGTGGTCCTCTATTTAGCACAAAATTTAGCGTGAAGGAAATCAGAAACTAATGCTTACTTTGCTCTTAACTTTTTGAAGTAATTTAAGAAATTTCTATGGCATGACCTGAATTTTCTCTAAAAATCTTTCAAGATAGCCACCCTTCAGCAAGGGTAATTGATTTATTTCTCTTTAAAACTGGATGAAGAATTAATTTGCTGATGTTGCCTTGAGCAAAAGCAAGTGTTCAGTTGACCTCATTCTTAGGCTATTTTCTGCATAACAGTGCATGAGAAAGGTAAGTAAGTAATAAAAAGAGGTAAAAAAATACACATACAAACCCCTGATTAAGCTCATTAAAGAGAAAATGACTTTTTTTGTACCTTTAGGTAATTAATAGTTTTTGTATAACATAAAATAAATTATATAGACTCCATTCCATTTATTCCATACTTTCTATTTGGCTTACTGAGGTTCAGTTCAAGATCATATTTAAAAATATTTAAAGTCATTTTTTATAAAATTCAATGATGGCTTTGTGTATCAATAAAAAAGTGATGGAAGCAAGAGAAAATACAAAAACAAATATTATATATACAAAATGCACAATACTGGGATCCAAGAAAAGGTGCTTTAATAGACATGCAGGCTGTACAGGTGAGAAGGGAAGCCCGGACATTCACCCACAAATATATATATATATATATATATATTGTATATATATGAGTGGATTTTTTTCAATGAACATTTTATTGGGGCCTCATATAACTCTTATCACAATCAATACATACTTCAATTGTATGCAGACCACATTTTACCTTTTTTGCTTTCATCATTCTCAAAAGATCCTCCTTCTACTTAGGCCCCAGTATCAGCTCCCCATATTTCTTTCCTTCTTCTCTCCCCCTCCCCCATGACCCCTAATAATTTACAAATTATTATTTTTGTCATATCATACACTATCCAATGTGTCCTTTCACCCACTTCCCAGTTGCTCATGCCCCAAGGAGGAGGTCATATGTAGATCTCTGCAATTGGTTCCCTCTTTCTATTCCACCTTCCCTCCAGCCTCCCAGTATCACCACTCTCACCACTGGTCTTTATCTGTCTTGAATTCCCCACGTCTCCAGCTCCAGTGTATATTTTATATGTATATTTAGTTTGCAGTAAAAATGTTCAGGAATGGGATGGGGATAAGATTATGAAAATGTCTTAAATATAATCAATGTAAGCTAGACATGGAGGATCAGAACCATAATTTCAGGGACCACCAAGTTCAAATGGCACAACCTAGTCTAAAGAATCTTTTCAACTTGACTTCTACATCCCTTTGATCAACAGCAATAGTTTCTGTTAATTTATTTGTTTCTAGAATCACAATATGTTATATATTTTCTTCCCCAATTACTGAAATATTGCTTGCTTGGAGAGAAAATATAAATGAGAGTCTATAAACAGTGGCAGTGCTCCACATCCTAATATGGTACTCACTGGGACCAGAGAGTTTACCAGCAGTCATCGAAGGTGCAACTATCGGTCTACTCTCATCTAGATGAAAGAAGAGTGAGGAACAATGAGAGACACAGAAAGATAGTAAGTCCATTAGATTAATGAACCCCAGAAACCTCAGACTACATAGCTCAAGTTTAGAGCCAGATGCCACTCAGGTAGCATTGCCACTTATTCTGAAAAGGACCACCTTGAAAGATCCTGAACAGAGTGAGAGAAAACATGTCAAAAAGAATCCAAAATCATAAAAGACATCAGAGTTTCTGCTCAGATAGAGACTGAAGGAACCTTTAAGACTAAGCCTTTGTCCTTCAGATTAAGAAAAAAATTCACTTCTATATTAAACTACTTAAGACCAAGAAGACATCAATTACCCAAATACAAACTCAGAGAGTTAGGAAAAAATGAAAAATTGAAACATAAAACACAGGTAGGAGTGGGGTAAGTGATGGTATGCTGAGGGGATTACTTTGAATGCCTTGAATCAGAATGTATCTGAACTATTAATGTAAAATAGTTTCTACTCTGTAAATCTTCACCTCACTCACAATAAAAAAATGCTTGAAAAATGAATCAAGAATTTAAATGGGCAAATTGGAACCATGAAAAGCAATCTTAGAAGGGGTTGAGATCCAGTGGTATAGTGGTTGTGTGCGAGACTGTGGGCCACTGGGTTGGCAGTTCAAATCCAGCAGCAGCTCTCCAGGGGCAAGGATAGGCCCTCCTTCTCCCACCAGAGGGCAGTGATGCCCTCCCCCCCAAAAAAAATCTTAGAAGAAAAAGCACAGGAAATGCTTTCAAGTGTAGGGTTTAGCAATAAAAACAACAACAAAAACTTCTGGAGATAGCTCTCCCTAAGACTTCAACTCATATAATGTTGAGCCACCCCTGAGTAGAAGACACAATGGCAGGCCCTGTTGGTGTCCCAGGACTTCCAAGAGCCCCTATTTTCATCTGTGTCCACTGCTCACAAAATGCTTACTCCAATAGGCAGCACTTCCTCAAATCCCTTACACTCCGTTTTAAAAGTAGTTTTTTCTTTCAGACCTGCTGGTGTTTCAAAACATTTCTTCATAAATGGGTACAAATATAAATAGAAGGAAAGAAAGTGTTTTAAAAAGGCTCAAGTATACACATCAGTCAACCTATCCTCAATTATCAACGGATGTCCACATTTGCTTCATTCATTCATCCCCAAGTACTACATCTACTATAGAATTATTTTAAAGAAAACTTGAATTTCTTTGTTGAGATTCTTTCTTTCATAGACCAACCTTCCATCATTTATTTGATTACCTTGAAGCTCCATTGGTACAGGAATATCTGAATAGAAAAGGCAGGGTGAATAGGTGCTCCTATTTACTTATCACCAGACATAACATTAAAAAATGTTAATGTAGTAATGTAACAATAAAAAATGTGTTCAAGTACATAATGAGAAATGTAGTTGTTTCAATAATTTTGAAACTACTTTATCATACTTTAGGTGTTTCAATTTGTTGTAGTCTATATTCTTTCCAATATTCATTGCCCATTTTGAATCAGAAGCATTATTTCAAATTGTATACCCTTTTGGTTAACACAAAGAGTCTCTAATAAATACTTTGTTTCTGGAATCACAATATGTTACATATTTTCTTCCCGAGTCAAACCTATAATTAATCACTTCCTACAGAAATTTTACTTACTTTGAGGGAAAATGTAATTAAGAGTCCTTATCTGTATGAAGGGAGGGTCATTGCTTCTGAGTTTTACTCTTCTGTGAATAAGACCAATTACATTTATATTTCTTTTTTTGGGGGGAGGAGGCATCACTGCCACTGGTGGTCTTGGGCACTACCCAGTGCTGGTCCTGAGAGCCGCCGCTGGATTTGAACTGACATGCCCGCAAGCTGCAGTCCCGCACTCAACCACTTACGCCACTGGGGCTCAGCCCTATATTTATATTTCTTTTAAAGATAAAATCCAAAGAAAAAATTCAGTGTAAACTCTACATTGAAAGTTTCACTTTTCATTTAAAGAACCTAGATTATAATGAACATTTTTGATTTTATGCTTTTTTTGGTCTATTGAATCTTGGTTCTAAAAACCACTACCGAATTTTGTATTTGCTTCATCATAATATATGTATGTTGTGATTTCCTAAGGAAAGCACCAGTATTGTTACTGAAATTGCTAAAATCATTATGATTCAAGTCTTCTTTGCACTTTGCTTTTCATTAAAATATAATGAACTAGGGGCCAACAAATTCTACTTTTTAAACTTTTTTTTTTTGTGACAAGTGGTGAGTATAAATGAACCTTCAGAATATCACGATGAGTCAAATAATGAAGTAAGAAATACAAACACACGACAAAAAAAGTTTTTTAGAAGTTTTATGATCTCACTTACATGCAAAAAACAAATATATAAAAACCAAAATTTGGGCTGAGCCCTGGTGGCGCAGTGGTTGAGTGTGGGACTGCAGCCCACTGGCTTGGTGGTTCAAATCTAGCAGCAGCAAGCCTGGGTAGCTCCCACGACCACCAGAAGGCAATGATGCAAAAAAAAAAAAAAATATATATATATATATATATATATATATATATATATATATTAGTGGTTACCAGAAAGGGAGGAATGGGAAAGTGGAGAATTATGACATATAGAAGGCTTGATTCTGTTGATCATGGTGGAGTAGTTTATAAAAGGATAGTGGGGATAATGACATAGCATAATAGCCATAATCAAAGCTATTGAATTCTACATTTCATATTGTTGTTAGTAACTGTTTTCTATGTATATTTTGCCTCAATAAAAAAGTGTTATGTGCCAGGATGATAGGATACTGAATCTGGAAACAAAGAAAAGCAGTACCATTTAATATGTGGCAGACATATTGTGCTATGTCCACAGTTGCAAAGGGATGCATTAGACTAGAACTTTAGTCACTGGACACAGCCACAATATTCTAGTTTGAGAGAAAAACATACCTGCTGCCTTTAAGTTGATCTGAACACATAGTGACCTTGTTGTATTGAATATAACTGCTTCATAGAGATTCCAAAGATATAAACGTTTACTGAAGCAGACCTCATCTTACCCCTGTGGAGAAGCTAGTGGTTTTGACTCACTGAGCTACCATTTAGCTTTTTAAAAAATCTCTGAGTTTTGAAGGAGTTTGCCAAACTGAAAAATGAAAAGGTCTCCCCTGGTTTACTTATGGTTGATGCCAATGTGGTTGAGGATAGGGAAAAGGTCAAGTCAGGTATATTTCATAAGACTTAATAAAGGAAATAGGTGCAATTTAGTGTATGTCAATGAGTAGCTAAAGGACTCTTAGAAGAATGTCATTTTCTCTAAAAATAAAATCTAACAATTTTATCAGTACGTAATTCAAATGTCATACAATTCATTAGTTCAATCACATCAAGAAGAATGATGCAATCATTACAAGGTGGTTTTAGGACATTTTCTTCATTCTTGGAGTCATCCTTATCAGCACCCCATTTCCTGTCAAACTCTCTTAAGATACTCCCAAGGAGCCATTCATCTAATTATTATCTCTATATATTTACTTATTCTGGATTCCGTATTCAGAAAAAAAATTAGCTGTACAGAATAACAAAGTAAAACATATAAACATATTCACTGAAATAAAAGCAAGCAATAGTAAAACCTAGAACCAATTTAAGTAGGTCATTAGGGAGATCAATACTAGGGTGCTAAATTTCTTTTTTATGTTACAAGGGAGAGCATGAATGCAGTCCCCCACTGCACAAATTATGCAGTTGAGTTTCGCACATTTGGGGAAATCGCAGGAGTCAGCACACCTAGAGTGCAATCGGTGAGCCTCGCCCTAGGAAAACCACCTTCATCATCGTGTTATCTCCCCTGCCAGGTAAATATAGGGGCTAAGTTTTAACCTAAGTGCATCTGCAACAATCCATTTTCCAATGCATTCTGTATGATAGGAGATTTGAATTCCAGGTTCATGGTCAGAGGGGATTTACATAATCTATTAGCTTTCCTCTTCACTTTTTAAAATTGAAACAGCTTTAAAATGGGTCAACATGAATATTAAATGATAAGTATTGTATTTTATCCTAACTACACCTGCCATGACCAACTTTACAATGTCTTGCATCTGATAACAAGGCTACTCATGTTCCTGATTTGCATTCACATTTGATCATTCACCAAAATCAAAGGGAATTCACCAGAGATATAACACATATACGGCCCTTGTAAATGGAATTTGGGCTTCCTTTGTTATCCATAGTCATCTGAAAGCCAGATTGTCACAATTGAAGCTCTTATACCAATCTCTTGTTTGGATTTATATTATATTATTCACAATCTTGTGTTGGTGTGCTTCTTTCATGTGGACTTAGTTGACACCTCTCCTAGGTGGTTGCTTGTCAGAAAACAAACTTTTAAGAATCCAGGCATTAATCTTTTTGATAGCTGGACACCATTTAGTTTCTTCATCACACTTTGCTTAGCACTCATGTCTTTAGTGATCTTTTCATAAGGGCAAGTACCAATCATGGTCATGTTATAGGAATCCATTATGTTCTTTTTAAATATTATAAAATGACTAATTTGTTGCATAAAAAGTATTTTGAAAATATTAAACATTTGCATATTCTGTTAGCTATAATTGTGTAGTTTCTATGATAAAGCAAATGCTGAGTTTTGATTCTGAGAAAGCACAAAACTCTTGCATGTTTTCTCTTCCTAGTACTTTCAGAATAGGAGAGAGGAGATTTGGAGAAATTGAAATAATTGAAACTTAAATGCTCTCCAAATTCAAATCACTGTTAACATTTTTATACCAGTTTACTGTCAATAGAAAACATCAATTAATTGTAAGGAAGTAAGAGCTAGATTAATTTTGGATGGTTTCTCCTCTATTTTGTTCTTTGGTAAAAGAAACTTATGTACAGCTTAGGTAGCACAAGTTCTCCTGAATTGCAGATTGGTACATTTAATAAATGGGCTGTGATGTATATATATACATATATACATATATATGAAAGTAGCAAAGAAAACAAAAAAGAAAAAAACAATACTCTCTTCATCTTCATATTATATAGAAAAAAATGTGAATTACTGTCATTGTCTGCAAAATGACATCAATAGTATTATGTCTACCTCTGTGGTCTTGCCTAATCAAAGGTTTTTCATTTGCCTCATGTTACCTATCACTTTCTATTTTTAAGGTAGTTTGAGATTCACATTCATAACATAACCAAGAAAGATAGATTTGCCTAAAATATAGCAGCTTTAGAGAAGTGTGACTTATTTCTGACATATGCTGTATAAGCAATTGTGTTAGGATGACAGCCATCAGCTAAAATTGCAAGCTAAAATTGGTTCTATAATATTTCATCCTGATAATCATGAAAGCTTATGCAAAACGCCCTACTATTTCAGCACAGAAGAGCAAAACCTAAATGGTTTTCAAAACATGGATGCATTTAAATCAAAATAACAGCAAAGAAGTGATCCTCAAAATTTATCGTCATGTTGTTTATAACTTCATGTTAGTAATTTTTTTTTAATTTTTTAAAAATTTTATTGGGAGCTCTAATAGCTACTACAACATTCAGCACATCATTTGTATCAAGCACATTTGCACACATGTTGCCACATACATTTCCAAACATTT
The DNA here is from genome assembly GCA_004026705.1 of Nesogale talazaci. NCBI lineage: Eukaryota > Metazoa > Chordata > Mammalia > Afrosoricida > Tenrecidae > Nesogale > Nesogale talazaci. Next base: position 42,498 of record PVJH01000424.1, on the reverse strand, counting down.
TCCACGTGAGCCCTTGGTACAAGCTCCTCTTTAAAAAAAAACTCCCCTTTCCCCTGCTCCCCTTTTTTTAATGAATCATTTTATTGGGAGCCCATACAACTCCCATCACAATCCATAACAACATCAATTGTATGCAGGCCACTTTTATACACCCATTGCCATCATCACACTCAAAACATTCTCCCTCCCTCCAGGCCCCCAGTATCAGCTCCCTATATTACCCTTCCTCCCCCCTTTCCCCTTGAGCCCTTAGTAATTTACAAATTATTTTTTTCATCCTGTACACTGTACAATGTGTCCCAACACTCACTTCTCTGTTGTCCGTGTCCCAGAGAGGAGGCTATGTATAGATCCCTGAAGTTGGTTCTCTCTCTCTGTTCCTCCATCCCTTCACCCTCCTGGTATTACCACTCCTATTACTAGTCTTGATGGATCATCCATCCTAAGTTTTCCATGATTCCAACTTCACTGTACATCTCCTGGTCTAGTTGGATTTATGTGGTAGAATTGGGGTCATGATAGTGGGTGGGAGGCAGCATGGGAACTAGAGGAAGGTTGCATATTTCATACCTCCTACCCTGTATCTTAACTGGCTCATCTCCTCCTTGTAACCCCTCTGCTAGTAATTTTAAAGGGATTTTTAGTCAATATCTGATTATACTTTCTGGGTCAACATCACTATAAATTTCATTTATAAATTGTGCTTTTTAAAGACATAATCTCTATAATATGATGCTTCCTGATTCTTCTGAAGTACACTATCAATTATTGAATCAATTTTATCAGCTTGCATTCTGTATATAAATCTACCCATCTAAGTTCATGGAAATGACTTTGACAATCAATTTTTATAATGAGATTAATCTTTTAATTATGCTCTATTCTTAAATCTTTGTGGTTCATACCTTCTCAGATGGAGAAGTCTGAATCACTTGGAAAACTTTCCAATTTTAACTAGGGTAATATTTCCTTTTACATAAACAAGATGAAAACTTAGGGTGTCAAAAGAACTCATAGTACTTTGAATATATTTTTCTCCATTTTTCTCACTGCTAGTCTTTTCATTAGCAGAGAAAAAATTGGTTAAAATAAAAAGGTCTGCTTGCTTTTACCTATACAACTGTGGCTTACTACCAATTTAAAACCTAAGTCTAACCCTTTAATGGCTCTTCTTTTCTCACAGACAAAGCATTAGCTGAGAAATCTGCACAGAACTATGCTATGCTGAGTACCATAGTGTGGCAGTCACCTAATCTGGTGTCGTTTGAGGATAAAGAGTGTAGGGTGGAGTTTAGCCTGTCAACCTGGAAATAACCAATGTGACCTCTGTGGGGGTAGGAGCTTCTCCTGAGAATTCTGGGAAATGTGATAATTCCTTCTTGGAGGAAGGAGACGCTATCTCTCTGTATTCACTCCCTGGGGTCATGGCAGCTGACAAGACACATAAGAGCTGACTGATAGACCCTGAGCCCTGGAAACCAGAGGAGCTACAGGGAGACTCCTGCCAGAACTGAGATGTTTCTATCACCCTGAATATATAAGACTCTGCACCCACTGGCCTGTGATTGTCCTGGTGTCATTGCATGTGATTTGTGAGTCTGAGGAGGTTTTATAGATTGGTATTGGACATATGGACTAAAGTTGAACTTATGACCTTGGAATGGACTCGGCTGGAATGTTTTCTCAATGTTCAATTGCTATTGCAATAAACCTTTTTCTTATATATATATAGATATAGATATATGTTTATGAATTTGTTTCTCTAGTCTACCTGTGCTAACACACCTAGAGAAACAAAACCACTTAGGCTTGTAGGTGATTGCATATAGAAAAAGATTCATATCAAGAAATGGCTCACACCGTTGTAGAAGTCAGTTAGTACAGTCTAATTCAAGTCTATAGGTCAGATATAAGCTGGAAGATTGTCCTAACTTGTCTTTATCTGGGTGCTGACCCACAAGAAGCAAGAAAATAAAGCAGGAATACAACAAGCAGGTGGATGCAGAGTTAAATGAACCCAACGTCCATGAATCAGCATGAATATTTTAGTGGTCAATAAACCATATGCAGGGTCCAGATCCTGCTACAGAAAAGATCAATGCATGTCAAGAGTTGGCTACATTCCTAATGAAACTTCCTTTAATTGTATTCAAGTCTGTGGAGAGATTAAAGAGGTGCTAATTCACCCTGTTCTTTCCACAACAGTTGGCTGCTTTATGGAAGATTCCATCACAGAGTTGACCTTACCATGTTAATCATATCATGGGAAATTCCTAGCACACTGACAGTGACATGAAATTTGACTACTATATGGTCATAATGATGAGAATGAGATATATTCAGATTTTGGAGAAATTTAGCAATGTCTCCTTGTGATCAAGTAGATATTTTATAAAATAGATAAAATGCATTGTTTTTAAAAAGAACATTACTATATTATCTTTTGGAACTCAAAAATGCAGTCACCACAATCTTAAAAGTGTTGGATTTTCTGCCTTAAATTTAGGCAGTTCTTTTGTTTTGGTGTCAGAAGCCAGGGCGTTGACTGCTCATTCATTTTTATTTATTTTTTTTAGGCATCACTGCCCTCTGGTGGTGGGAGTAGGAGGCCCAGCCTTTGCTCCTGTGAGCTGGAATTGAACCTCCATCACAGTGGGCCGCAGGATTGGGCATTTATTTTTAAGGCACCCTACAGAAACTAAGTATTTTACTAAGATAACTCAAATGTATCCATCTATCGATAGCAGAGACACATTTAAATATGTTTTATTTGGAATGAATTGATTAATTCGTAACCTAGATCACTAGTAGTTAGTAATACATTGTGATTTATCCTGTGTGTATATGCCCAGGAAAAGATTTCATTAAATTCCTTTAAAAATGGAGAAACTATGAAGGAATTTCCTACAAACTTTTGAAATCCCCTCATAAATATGTGCATTCTGTGAATCTATGCATCCATTGTAAAATAAAAATCTTCATCATAAGTAATTTTAAGAAAATGTGAAAAATCATGTTCTATTGGTATTGTTACATTTAGTTGGGTTATTGACGAATGGGATATTTGATAAGGGAATAAATTTTCAGACTCTTGTGCATTTTTGCTTTTCAGGTTGAAAGGACAAATAAAAAGACACCAAATGTGGTGAAGAAAGCTGAAGGTCCCCAGCTACCAAAAGATATAGTGTCTGGGGACTTAAAGGTTTGAGTAAACAAGCGGCCATTCAACTCAGAAGCAATAAAGCCCACACGGAAGAAGCACACCAGCCTGTGTGATCATGAGTTTGTGAAGGGATCCAGTGCCAAGCATCAATGAGCTAAAATTATATTATTATTAATGAGGGGAAGTACAGATTGGGGACCTAAAGCCCATCAATAGGTGAGGTGACATCTTTTTGCAGAGGGGTTACAAGGAGGAGATGAGCCAGTTAAGATACAGGATAGTAGCAATGAACTATGCAAACTTCCTCTAGTTCCCATGCTGCCTCCCACCCACTATCATGACCCCAATTCTACCACATAAATCCAGCTAGACCAGAAGATGTACAGTGAAGTTGAAAACATGGAAAACTTAGGATGGATGATCCATCAAGTCTAGTAATAGGAGTGGTAATACCAGGAGGGTGGAAGGATGGAGGAATAGAAAGGGAGAACAAACTTCAGGGATCTATACATAGCCTCCTCTCTGGGAAGTGAGTGTTGGGACACATTGTACAGTGTACAGGATGAAAAAAATAACAATTTGTAAATTACTAAGGATTCAAGAGGAAGGAGGGAGAAAGGGTAATATAGGGAGCTGATACTGGGGGCCTGGAAGGAGGGAGAATGTTTTGAGAGTGATGATGGCAATGGGTGTGCAAAAGTGGCCTGCATACAATTGATGTTGCTATGGATTGTGATGGGAGTTGTATGGTCCCCCAATAAAATGATTCATTAAAAAAAGGGGGGGAGGGGAAAGAGGAGTTGTTTTTTTTTTAAGAGGAGCTTGTACCAAGGGCTCATGTGGAAAATGTTTGGAAATGAATGTGGCAGCATGTGTGCAAATGTGCTTGATACAAATGATGTGCTGAATGTTGTAGTAGCTGTAAGAGCCCCCAATAAAATTATTTTTAAAAAAAGGACACCACGATCAAGGGTTTCAACAATCAATAAGGTAAATGTAAAGATTTGGATTTTCTTTTCAATAGAAGTGATGGAACAAATGCTGAATAACTGATCTGTATGATATGGTGTGGATTGGGAGGCAGTGAAAGTAAGCAAAGTTTGGAAGGACACTGTTGTTTTAGCCTCTAATGTACAAAAAGTGAAGAACGATTAGCTATGTGCCCAGGTAGACTAGAGAAGCAAATCCATAGACAATTATATGTGTATAAAAAAGAGTTTTATATACAAGAACATCTGTGCCTTAATAAAGCATGTGTACAAAAAGTTTCATATACAAGAGGAACTGTACCTTAAAAAAGCATCCTAACTCAGTCCATTCCAAGATCATAAGTCCGATATTAGCCCATATGTCTGATACTGGTCTATAACGTCTTCTTCAGACTCACAAAGCACATGCAATGACACGAGGATCATCACAGGCCAGTGGATGCAGAGTATTGTGTGGTGGTAGAAGCATCTTAGTGCTGGCAGAGGTCTCCCCATGACTCCTCAAGCTTCCAGGGCTCCAGATCTGTCAGCATGCTGCCAAGTGTCTTGTCAGGTTCAATGTCTCCCAAGAACTGAGTTTCTCAACTCCAATATGACCAGATTTCCCAGAATTCTTAGGAGAAAGCCATGCCCACACAAAGGTCTCATTGGCTATCTTCAGATTGACAGGTTAGACTCCACCCCTATAAGTCCAATCCTGAAATTGACAAAAGAGTACATTGGGTTAAAATACCTTACTTTTATAACTTCCTATATTTTAATAAGTGGTATGAAATGATGGGAAGAACAAAAAACGTTTTAGTTAAACATATGTGTGTTAACATATATGTGAATATCTCTTAAATTTCTGTTATTTTATAGGGTTTCCCTCCTAGTATCTGGTCATACTATGTTTTATTAAGCTAAAGTATATTATGCAAAGCAGAACTCTTAAATGCTGCTAAAGTATATTATGCAAAGCAAAACTCCTGAATGCTGAACTTGAATCAAGACTAAAATATGAGTTATAATTAACTCTTAAAATAATTGTTAAAAATAAGCTCCCATTGGAAGGACAGGAATAGAAGTAGCGGGTAGGGGGAGAGGTCAGGCAGTATAAGATATGACAGAACAATAATAATTTATAAAGTATTGAAGGCTGGTGGGAAAGGAAGAGCAGGGTAAGAGGGGAAAGAATGGAAAAGCCAAATCAAGGGCTCATGGGGAAAGACGGATGTTTGGAGAATGATGACAGCAATGAACATGTGAAGGTGCTTGGCATAGTTTGTTTATTTATGTATCGTACAAAACGATGTACAAATCCCCAATAAAATGGTTTTTAATTTAAAAAAATCAGAATTTCTTGATAAAATTATCCATATATAAATGTACATTTTTTCTATTTATAATGCTCTTTGAGATACAGTGTTATAGTCAGAAATTATCACAATGGACTATTTAGATTATAAATTAAATGACAAAAGGCATCAGAATTATTTTAAGATTATAATTATAATTTTAATGGATCTTCATATATGAATTCAGCATTTTACTGTACTTAAAATTGTTAATATTCAGCATATTGAAGTAGTTGAATAATGTAATAAAACAATCTTTATATAAGATTTTAAATAAAAGTTTAGGCATTTAATTATGACTAGAATATTGATTCCATTTTTACTTCTAAAATGGAATTTCGTGCCCAAATTAAGACACTCAATAGTGTTTCAGCAAATACATACACTATCAATCCCAGGTAATTAAAATCAACCAATTAGCCTAAGCATTTGTCATTGAGTAAATTAAATTCTAGAGACAGTTCTATTTCAATCATTGTTGTCAAAGCCTAGAATATTACCTTTACTGCAAGCACCAGACTAATTAAAATGGATGCCTTTTTAAAGGTAGACACTCTGACTAGCAAGTCACCTATTAAGAATTGAAGAGGGAAAAGGATAGGCCTATTTCTATTGATATAAATTTCTCTAACTTTTTCATTATTGCTTGCTTCCTTGAAAGAGACTTTCTACTTCTCATCTAGCAGAAAGTTAGCAAAAAGTTCTGAGAAAGCATGCAACTACAGCCACACATTTGTGGTGGCAGTTGTTAAGAGTCATCAAATCTGTTTCTGCCCATGGAGACCCCACGAGCAACAGATGAACTGAGCAATATTGCCTGATATTGTACCATCTTATTTTTGAGGTCATTGTGGAAGTCTCGGTGTCAATCCCTCTCCTTGAAAGTCTTTTGCTTTTTTTTTTTACTTCCAAGGTGGTGTAATGGTTGTCACTGGGCTGCAATCTTCACTGTAAACTGTTAGAAACCACCAGCAGCTCCACGAGAGAAAGATGGGGCTTTTCCAATCCAGTAAAGTGTTACAGTCCCCAAATCCCACAAAGGCAGCTCTAGCTGGTCCTATCGGGTCCCACTAGGAGTCGACTTTGACTTTATGGCAGTGAATTTGTCTTTTTGGTTTGAGTCTCTACTTTTCCATGCACTGGCCTTTCCTGGTAGCACTTCACACATACCTTTATAGCAACTATCAAATTATAAACTGACTAGATAAAAGACTTCTTTCACAGTCTGTGACGTTATGGTTGCCAGTAAGGACTCTTCATTTTCATTCCTTATGACCTAGCTTCATATAGTTCCACATCTATCAGGAAGTGTGCAGACATCTGTCAAAAGACTTCAAAAATTTATAGAAAAAAAATAAAGACATGAAAAATAAACATAAAATAATTATTTCTCCACATAAGCACCATCAAAGGTAGGACTTACTGCCAGTCATTATATGCCTCTTGAGAGACCTGAGGATCCTGTGAATTAATCATGTCAGTACAGTACACTTTATTTATAAATAAAGGAAGAATAATAAGTATCTTTTGTAGATTCAATATAAACCAGTCAGAAAGCAAAAGAGAAAACCTGAAACAAACACAGAAAAAGTTAGGAGTCAAATCAGGACTCTAAGGTTGCTGCTCAATGATTTCCCCATCAAAACCCTTGCAAAATAGGCTTCCCTGATGAAAAAGAGGTGAGACTTTCTTTTGCACTTTTCAGCAAAAGCCTTGACTAACCTTCCTTCTGAAAACAATGTCATTATTGATCAATGTTGGCATTTTTGGCCCTGTAGAAAGTCAATTAGCAAAATGTCTTGAACATCCTAGAAATCTGTTGCCAGGACCTCAGCTCTTCACATCCACTTTTGCTTTGATTAGACCACTTCAATTACATAGTAGTTATTACTTTGTGCTTTTTATTCAGAAATGGTAAAGTCATGTTTCATTTTCTGTGATATCCACTCAAAGAAATATTTTAGGACCTTAAATATTCCACTGAAACTTTCATTGTTGTCTATTCTGATCTGAACGAAAGAGCATTAGCATTGATAGAGCAGAAAGCTTACTCAATTTTAACTTTTAAGTCAGAAATCTGTAAACTGAGTCAATGAGAATGTGTCCAGCATTCACTATTGTTTCTACTCTTAGTCATTGGTACTCTCAGTTTGCATATGTTCATTATCACTGGTTCTGCTCACTTAAGGCAACAATTTCCTCAGAATTTTCTGTGGATAATGAACTGCTCTGGTCTCTATCTTCAGCAGCTTCTCACTCCTTCTAAAACTTAGCTATTTCTTTGTAAACTATTGATTTCTTGAGGCCATTTCTTAATAACATTACACTTTTTCTTTTTCATAGCACAAATAGTTTCACCATTATTTCACGGAAGCTTCACAATAAATATGATATTTGCTATTTTTTCAATTTTAACAGAACTCTTTTGTTCTGATAGTAACCCTTTTCACAAAAATGTCTTATTATTTTAAGTGCTTTCAAAGTGGATGTTGTTAAGAAATATAACACATTAATTCAAATTTATTTTTGAACTATAAATAAACTTATGCATATTTTCACAATATTCATTTTCTAAAAACTTTTAAAAGCCTTGTTATGTTAGCATATTTGTGTGGCTGGTCCCACAAGCTAGATTTAAAAAACAACAATAAACCAGAAACAAGGGCTGAGCCCCGGTGGCGTAGTGGTTGTGCACGGGACTGCGGTCCACTGAAACGGAGGTTCAATTCCAGCAGTGGGGCTGTGCCTCCTACTCCCACCACTGGAGAGCAGTGATGCCCCAAAACAAAACAAAACAAAAAACAAACAAACAAAATAAACCAGAAACAAGAATTTTTTGGTCTTAAAGTCAGGAATTGATTTATATAATTTTGTGTGTGTTGTATGGATAACAGCATGTCACAGAGACAGCAAATTCTAGAAGGGCTACAACTGAGCCCAAATTTTGGAGTTGAGATCATTATAGTTTCCTACTAAAATAATTTATTTTAACACATTTGGCAATTAGTCTAGACTTTAAGAAATAAAGAAAATTTACGTAAGAGAATATGAACAAAACTTTATTTGTAAAAGTGATTTCAACATACATAGATCAATTACAATTAGGGTTATTTTATCTAGAACAAATCATATTGAGATATTATATTCAGAGCATATTCAGATTATTATAGAAGAACCAAGATAGCTGTTTTGCAAAAAAGTTAGAAATATATATCAGCTTACACATGACCATTGGTGGACTGCATCAACTTTTTCCAATTGTCTCTAAAACTATAATCCTCTAAAGTTGTCTTAAAGATGTGACCTGAGGGGGATGGAAACATTTAATGATCAAAGAAGCATAATTAAGTGTTGGGTGTTGTATTTATATCACACACACATGTATTGTGGGGGTGGTTTGGGTTTTTTGGTTTTATTTTTTCCCCACACACGTGTATTTTTAAAAGTACTCTCACAACAATAAAAGGAACACATCAATCCATGTTTAACACAGCATTTCCAATACTTTTTTCCTCATTAAAAATTTCCCATACTATCTCACCAAAAATGTTTTGAGTAATAGTAGGATGCCTTTTATATTTAAATCAATGTAGAGAAATAAACTTCCACCAAGCACTCTAGGATATCTCTCAACTACAAGATTCTAGAAATTAAACTGTATTCTTATTACTAGATGGAGAAGTTTCCTAACATACCTTATGATAATCTTCCCCAATCTGTGCTTTCTTTTTTCTATTCAAGTATATTAACTTATATCAATTTTTCTTATTTTCTGGAAATTATCTATGCTTGTTGTTCTCCCTAGAGAAAGCCCACACAGAGAAGGAATTTTGGGCAAATTATCCTTTTCTGGGTGCTCAACAAATGGCCTTACCTCTTGCTGTGCTCACCTGTTCCTCTGCTCCCTGTAGTTTTCCTCAACAGGGAAGTTCCTCTTGGCTGTTGCAATTGGCTGAGCATGGTAGCCATAATAATTGTGGAGCACTAACAGGAATACTTTACACAGTAATGTGTCAAAAAAAGGTATTTCCAGAATGTAGGTGACCTCAGGATATCCTCTCCTGCTGCCAAGTTTGCTTCCTATTGATGAATTCATGAAAGCAGATGCAGTCAGTGAGGTGGTAGAAGAGGAAGGGATCACAATAGGGATTCTGTGTGGTTTTCTTGGATTTGGGACAAGCTTACTGTGTTCTCTTATTGTCGATTTCTCCTTGTTTTTGGCTTTTTGTTCCCTCTCTTTCCTCCCTGGGTGTATGTGGAAAATTCATTCAGAAGCATCTGTATCTTTAAGGAAAAGCTGTTGAAAAATGTGGTTAGCTACCATTGAGTTGACCCTTGACCCACAGAGACACTATGAAAAATGAAAATCAATGTTAGGTGGCCTTGTGCCATGCTGACTATTGTTTTTCATAGATTGATCTTAGAAGTAGAATGCCTGGCTTTCTCCTCTAGTCTTTTGTAACCTGCAAGTCCCATGGAAACCTATTCAACAGTATAACAAGCAGGTCTCCTCACACGTGATGCAATGGCCCAGAATCAACCCCCAGTCTCCTACAAGGAAAGCAAAAAATCTACCACTGAACCATTAATGACTTATTTCAGAAAAACGGAAGCAGAGAGCAATACAGTCACTTTTTTCAAAGCATTAAAGAAAACAAAATTGTATGAACATCACATTTTAAGATTTATAGGAAACATGATTTGGGAAAAGTTATCTGTGGTAGTTCAGGTAGTCTAGCGAAACAAATGTATATAAGAAAGAGAATTACATACAAGAGCAAGTGAATATTGAGGAAATATCCCAACCTAATCCACATCAGGTCTGTAAGTCTGATAATAGCCCATATCTTTGATACCAGTCTATGAAGTCCTCTTCAGACTCATGACACACATGCAATGATGTTGAATACAGGAAGATCACAGGCCAGTGGGTGGAAAGTGTTGTGGATCCAGTGGTGGTAGAGTCATCTCAGTGCTGGCTGGGGTTTTCATGTAGCACCTTCAGTTCCAGGACTCTAGTGTAACTCCATGTGTCTTGTCAGCAAATATGTCTTGCAGAGATTGTGTCTTTGTCCTACCTCCAGCAAGCTATTTATCTCCTTATTGTCTCCAAATGAGGTCATAAGCTGTGACCTGAACTCAACCCCTTCACTTTTAAGTCTCAAATTGACAACAGATTGTGTAACTATCACATTATCTTTTCCACTTCAAGTGGAAGAATTGAACATGACTGAGTTAGTCCAGGTAGACTAGAGGAACAAATTTCAGAGACAGGCATATAGGTATAAGGAAAGGGTTTATATACAAAAGAAATGTGACACTAAGAAGGCATTCCAATCCAGTCCAGTGCAAAGTCATAAGTTCAATATTAACCCACATGCCTGAAGTCAGTCTATAAAGTCTGCTTCTGACTCAGGAAGTCACAGGTCAGTGGGTGCAGAATTCTGGCGCTGGCAGGAGTCTCCCCAAGGCTCCTCGCTTCCAGGGTTCGGGTCCATCAACAGCATGCCACTCCAGCTTCAGAGGTCTGTCTTCATCAGAGCAAAGCCGAGTGGTCTCTCCACTGTTCCCCCAGCTTCTTGGAGGCTGCATCTTGTGTTGCCTGTGGTTAATCATTACTGAAACTAACTCCCAACAACTGGGGAAGATAGCTTCTCATCTTCACGAGGGAAATACCACGAGATTTCCCAGGAGTCTCAGGTGAAAGCCATGCCCACACAGAGGCCTCAATGGCTTTCTTCTGATTAACAGGCCAGACTCCACCCATACATTTCAATTATAAAATTAACATAAGCAGATGACTGCCACAATGACCTTATATTTCCATTTATCAAATGCCTCAATGTCAGGAATTCTAAATGGATTTCAGGAATTCAATGTTCTAAATGAATGGTGTGCTAGTCCTGGTAAACTAGAGAAAAAAATTCATAAACATGCACATGTATATAAGAGAGAGGTTTATATACAAGAGTAATGGAGCATTGAGAAAGCATTCCAACCCAAACCAGTACAAGCCCACAAATCTGATATTAGCCCTATTTCTGATACCAGTATAGAAAGTCTTCAGATTCATGAGGCACATCCAATGACATCAGGATAATCAGCAGCCAGAGGGTGCAGCGTCTTGTGTACCCATGGTGGTAGAAGCATCTCAGCACTGTTAGGGATATCTACATGGCTTTTCCAGCTTCAGAGGTCTGGTTTCATCAGGATAGGCCCATATGGCTTCTCCTCTCAGATGTCTCACATGGAATCAGCCTAGTGACTTGTCAGTAGAGCATCTTCAATGAACTGGGTCACTGAGTCTCTCACTTCCATGGAGAAATACCATGAGATGTCCCAGAATTCTCAGGAGAAAGCCATGGCTGCACAAGTCTCATTGGCTATCTCCAGATTAACAGGCTAGACTACAACCCTAAACTTCCAATCATGAAATTGACACCAAAGTACATGACTGCCACAAATGGTTTCATGATAAATTTTAAACAACACAGTGTAGTAAGAACCATTATCTTCATTTGCAAATCAAGAAATTGAAACTTAAAAGATTGTGTCATTGCACAGGGTGAAAAGGATAGTACTAAAATCAGGATTCAACTGACAATTGGCCTGACTTCCAGGACTGTCATGTTAAGATCTAGGGTGGACTTAATACTAGAAAATTGAACCTTTGGGTAAAATATCTCATAAATACCATATAGAATATGCCAAAGTCATAGAGGTAAAAATATTTAAAATGTTCTAAATAGATAGCCAATTAATAATTTATAATCTCTAATATGGAGCAAATGCTGGATTTGTGGTCTGGTTAATATTCAATTGTGTCTTTCATTTAGTAAAAAATGTAACATTACTCTATAAATTATATATATATATATATATATATATATATATATATATATAACTCACTGTCATCAAGTTGATTCAAACTCATATAAACTCTGTACAGGGGTTTTGAGGTTGTGAATCTTATAGAAATAGACAGCTTAATCTTTCTTTTTTTTTTTTTCACTCAAAACCATTTTATTGGGAGTTACTACAGATAACATGTCATTCCACAGTTCAATCACATCTAGCAGTACTGTACAGTTGCTGCCACAGTTCAGTTGCTGCCACAGTTCATTTCAAAACATTATTTTCCTTCCTGATCTCTTTGATATCAGCTTCTTTTTATCCACACCACTGTACCCCCCACCCCCGCAGATTCCCTCATTCTACTTGCTGTCCCTATAGGTTCATCAAGTCTCGGTTTCATATACTGAAAAAAAGAAAAACATATAACAAAAACTCAAGTAAAGGACTCCCTCAGTAATATAACCCAATTGAATAAACCCCAATATGAGCAAACAAAAAGAACCCAAAAAGTACATAAAATGTTGAAAACCAGCTCAGGCCTAAGGTGCTTGAAAAAGGGGATCAATTGATAGGGCTTTAATTATTTAAGTTAATTGTTTCTTTCTTTCTTAGAGCAATTGACAAGTTCGCATTGCTAACCTTATGGTTCCGAGGCTAATGCTTAATCCAGACTCCTCAAGACCTCTTATAATTAGGGACAGAGTCAGAATCATATAAAAAATATCTATAAATTATTAATACTTTAAAGCTGACAATACACACAAGCAAGTTTCTCTGTAATAGACTTGTTTTTCTAAAGTATTTTGCTGTTCATGGTCTTTGCTCCTGTCCTTTCACGTCATAATGCCAGATAAGGTACAAAAGAGAAAAGTAGCCATGCTAATAAGAAAGTGAATGTATCCATAACCTTTCCCATAGCTACTTCATACCTAATATGAGAATTGTGATTAAGGGGAAGTTGAGATATATTTATATTTTCCCAACTACTCATCGATTATATATCCATAAGTGTCACCATGGAACTTGCTTTTATACTTTGTGGGAGAAGTGTGCATATCCACATCATGGTTGAGGATATGACAAGATGGATGTGAAGTTTTGCCCATCCATATTTATGTAGTTGAGTGGGTCCATTCAGCATGATTTCAAGAAACAGCATGAAATGTGGAAACAAACCCAGGTACACCAAAAGAGCTATGGCCAACCTGCAGCTAGCCATCTCACACAACCCATAGCAAATTTAACAATGAATAAAAAGCTTGTTGTAAACTATTGAGACACTACAACATGGGTGCTCACACTTTTTCAGCATGCAAACTAGTTATAAAATCATCAAGTCAAAATTATCTACCAACTACAAAATTAAAAACATATTTTATTTTATTTATCACAATTATACATAAATGCATGGAGAATTATTTATATGTTCAATGTATATTTTTATACCTTGTATAACTGCATGAGTCCATATGACACAACCCAACCCAATTAACTATGTAGATTTTTGGCCATTGCCTGATTTTACTCTGATGACTTGCACAAAATGGTATGAGCCAGGGATGTCTGGACAGTAGCTGCTGACAGCCAACCTCAAGCACACTTCCAAATGACCATCAGTCATGGTGGAATAGGACTTGGCCTTAATGATCTTTATGTAGGAAAAAGCTGAATCACCTAAATAAGTATAATTGAATAATGTAGGAAAGGAGGCAGCACATTTTCTCATATTTGGGTACTTTTCCTCTCTGAGTAAGTTCCAGAACAGATCATGCACTCTAGATTTCAGCTGAATGTTAGCTTGTAGTGTCAAACTCTCCCATTCTGCATGAAAGTGTTATGTTTTTGTCTTCTTACTTGGTCCAACTTCCCCATTCATTTTAACACACTTTTTACATTTAAGAGGGGGAAAAAAAGGTCTAAAAATTGGTGACAGCTTGTCAGTTTTGCAGCACTTAGCACATTTGTTTGTGCATGCGTTTGACACCTGAGATTGCAATTGATTGGCTGCACTGTATTTCAGTTGACAGAATTGAGGAGAGATTTGTGTTTATTTTTTAATGCTATGCCATTACTACTTTTGCGATCAACAAGCAGATCATAATTCATGTACTGAGCACCCCTGCACAATAGCAAAATCTAACTAATTCAAGAAATATCAAGTTGACTGTCTTTCCATTTAAGTAGCCTTTTTAAAGGTTATACACTTCAGAGATGTTTTGATACAAGCAAAGAAAAACTTTATGTAGTTCTGAGAACATGTATATAAGAAAAACTAAGGTAACACAGTAACTCGAGGCGCCACTGTTAAGCGAGTTAGTAAGTGTGTTAGTCCGGGTAGAGGAACAAATTTGAGAGACACACATATAAGGAAAAGGTTTCTATACAAAAGGAATGGGACATGGAGAAAGCATCCCAGCCCAGTTCAGTTCAAAGTCATAAGTTCGGTATTAACTCATATGCCTGAAATCAGTCAATAAAGTCTTCTTTCAACTCACGAAGTCACAGGTCAGGGCGTGCAGAATCCCCATACTGGCAGGGAACCTTGCCTCCAGGACTCAACAGCAGAAGCAATTCATCATTGGCAGAGGTCTCCATCTGGCCGCCCCAGCTTCAGAGGTCTGGCTCCATCAGGGCAAAGCTGAGTGGTCTCTCAGCTGGCTCCTCCAGCTTCTCGAACACTGCTAGCTTGTCATGTCCGTGATTAATCATCTCTGAAACTAACTCCCAAGAACTGGGGAAGATAGCTTCTCATCTTCACAAGGGAAATACCATGAGATTTCCCAGGAGTCTCAGGTGAAAGCCATGCCCACACAGTGGCCTCATTTGCTCCTGAATGGCTGCCTCCAGATTAAGAGACCAGACTCCACCCCTACATTTCAATTATAAAATTAACATAAGCACATGACTGCCACAGACCACCCCATGTTAATTTTATACTTTCACATAACTCGGTAACCATATGTAACCCTCAAATAAACAATAAAATCATATCTATACTTAACAGGATAAAACTAAAATGCATATAAGTCACCATGTGTCACCATCATTTAAAAATAACATTCTATAAGTGAACAAAACAAAAGATATCCTGTGCCTTACAATTGTAGTTACAAAATATCTACACCTTGATCCTATAACCCTATGAATATATATTTCACCACCTATAAGTGTTTGCAAGACAAACTACCTCATGCCTTCATTCCCCCATTTTGGTTATCTAATTTCTATCTTGCCCACTTACACCAACCCAGTGCTCTAAGGAAATAATCATATCTTTCAACATGAAGAATCTTCATTCCAGTTGGAAATTCTTGAAGTGTGTGTCCATTAGCAAAGTCAAATCATGATAAGCCATCCATAAAATCAGCAATTACATGCACCAGTTCACAGACTTAAATCGCTTCTCTTCCTCTGGTTGGGTTCCGGTCAACTCAATGTGGGCTTTTCCACTTAGCCTCACCACGGTGGCCATTGGTGGCCATCGCCTTCTTTAGACCAAGGTCCCAACAAATTCTCAATATGCCTAGCTCTCCCGTGCTAGGTCATGAACTTCAGACCAGTAAACCCGCTCTCATCTCCTCTATTTCCTGTGAACCAAGTCCCCGGGTGTCAGCGGCCAAAGTCAACCCAGCTCTTTATTGCTGCATTTCTCCTGTTTTCACCAACAAATAGTAAATCTGGGTGGTCACCTAACAAGCATTTCAGCCTGCCACAAGTTTCCTTTAACATTCAGACCCAGAGAGGAGTTATCTTCACGGTTCCAGATTCGTTCGCTTTTGAAGACAATCACTAGTCAGGATTTTCCAAAGAAATTGACTGTATCCTTATTTATGGGTCAGTCTGACCTCTCAGACTACAAGTATCCTGAGTACTCCCAAAGACTGGGTGGGGCTACTTTCTTCAGAGAAGTCTTTCCAGATGTGGCCTAACTCCATTTAAGCTCAAGGTGGGGTTAATCACTTTAGAGATGTCTTTGACGCTAAGTCCTAAATCCTCTAGAGGTTAATGCTTGGCTTGGGGTAACTGATTTTGCAAACTCTTTCCAAACTTTCCAATAAACATTTCTATGCATCCTTATATTTACAATAACAGGCATAAAAGAAGGATAAACAGCATAATCAGAAATCAAACTTAATTCTTAGAACAGAAGGTCAATACTTATTAAGCTTATCTATATCCTTATCTAAACACTGTTTACACAAAAACATTGAATTAGGTCTCTAAAGGCATCAAAAGAGATCCCTGCTTTTGGTCAGGCATTCTGATTTTCTTAGCCATTGTCCCTGAACAGAACCGACTCTGAGACACTCAAATGGTGGCCCCCACTCCTGAGCTCAAGATGTACATTAACAGTATCCATTTTATATAGGAACAACCAAAGACAGCTTCCAAACAAAATAATCAAAACTTTAACTTCCCATATTCTTTCCAGAAAATAACTCAGTAAACTCAAAGGACATGTCTGACTTCTGTCTAGCCAAAGAAGTAACAATACCATGAGGCACAAGTCAAACAAGCTTCTACTTTCCATCTTATGATTTGTTCCTCTAGTACCCCACTCCTGAGGTATCATAATGTGTTAGTCTGTGTAGACCAGAGGAACAAATTTCAAAGACACACATATAAGGAAAATATTTATGTACAATAGGAATGGGACATGGAGAAAGCATCCCAGCCCAGTCCAGTTCAAAGTCATAAGTCCAGTATTAACTCATATGCCCAAAATCAGTCAATAAAGTCTTCTTCCGACTCACGAAGTCACAGGTCAGTGCGTGCAGAATCCCCATGCTGGCAGAGAACCTTGCCTCCAGGACTCAACAGCAGAAGCAACTAATCATTGGCAGAGGTCTCCATCTGGCTGCTCCAGCTTCAGAGGTCTGGCTCCATCAGGGCAAAGCTGTGTGGTCTCTCTGCTGGCTCCTCCAGCTTCTCGAACACTGCTAGCTTGTCTTGTCCGTGATTAATCGTCTATGAAACTAACTCCCAAGGACTGGGGAAGATAGCTTCTCATCTTCACGAGGGAAATATCGTGAGATTTCCCAGAAGTCTCAGGGGAAAGCCATTCCCACACAGTGGCCTCATCGGCTACTCAATAGCTATCTCCAGATTAAGAGAACAGACTCTACCCCTACATTTCAATTATAAAATTAACATAAGCACATGACTGCCACAGTAAGCATGATTACAAGACAAGATTTGATTATTTATCTACATATCAACCTGCCTGCTACCTGCTCTGTTCTGACCCAGTTCTTTCCAGCACAAATCAAAAGAATTTGACAATTCACTTGGATGATATTTGTTGTTTCCTTTGGGTCAAAACAAGGTCAAAAAGATACATGACACTAAATGAGAGTTATTTTCATAGTTCTGTAAAATGAAGATATGTTGTGAGTAAAGTTGTCAATAATGGTGCTACTAAAATTCAATTAATTTACTCTAAGTGATAAGTTATCATTTTATCTACTTCACATGAACAAATGAACAGAATGAATTCCTAAATGTTTGCCCCACATTCTTGAAGAAAAACAGTCTTCATTTCAGACCAAAGCAGTAGCGAAATAACAAGCCAGTATCAAAAGAAGTATGAGTATAAAAGAAAAGCTCCATTGTAACTTGTAATATGCTAAATTCCTCCTGGGCAGTCCTTTTGTATAAACTCTGTGAAACTTGTTGAATATATATCTAGTTAAATATGTCACAGCTAAAAATTCCTAGAGGCACTATTCGCAGCTTCACAGGATCTCTGACTCAAACCAAAGATTACTTTATGCAAAATGAAAATGTTAATAGTCTAACATTGAAAACTAGAATTCGAAGCAATAGAAGTTCCTCAGTTTTTTATTCTGACCATATATATAGAAAGAAGGTCCAAGGATCTCAAGGAAAGAAGAGATACAGGATTGAATGCATACTGTATGACCTATCGGACTTTCTGAATGCTTATCCATTTTCAAACATTCAAAAATAACAAGATATTACGTGGCACATATACTGAATGTCAATGAATTAGAACCAGAGGGGTTTGTCAAATAACAAGAACACTTAATTGAAGATAAACAATACATCAATTTTGATGACCTATAAATTATAACACCTAACAAAATATGAATAGAAGCAGATTCTTATATAATCACTGGGGCTATATTATATTCCAAAATTTTCCAAGCACATATTGTTGATGTCATTACATTTAATATAAAATACTGATTTTATTTCTGCTTCAATTCAACCGGTACCACAGAAAGCTGAGATGTATTTCCTTATTTTCAGCTCTTTTCAATTTCATTATTATCATCATTGTTTTTATTGCTAGCTTCATGATAATCATTTCTTAAGCATATACTATGTCACAAATATCTATACAACATGCAAAAATTTGTTAAAATATGTTTACACATATTTCTAAAATTAGTGAATGGCTGCAGACAAATTCTGTCAGATTTCTCAGTACCACTCTAGTCTTATTCTCTTTAGGGTGCCCTGCAAAACTGAACCCAGCAAAACAGTGCCTTCTCAGGGGGTCTGTTGGACCAGTTAAATTTAAGTCAGAGTGGTCAGTACAAAGGATAATGATGACTGTTGGGTTTTTTTTTTATTTTATGGTTTAATCTTAGCAGATTTTACCAAAGGACAAAAGATGATCACAGTAGTTTATTATGAAGTTTTCCTTAAAAACTAAAATATAACCTTGGAAAGAAAAGATATGGCAAGTAGTGCTGATGAGGTTATTTCTTTAGGAAAATGTACCTACTTAACTTTGAGGGTTAAAAATTTTCCTAGAAGGATTTCATTGGAAATCTTATCTTATGTACCATAGAGTGTATTTTGACCATTTCAGGCTTCTTCAAAACTCAAAGAACATCTTAAGCAAGCGTGCTTAAATTGTTACTTGTCAGTGGTTCAAACGGAAAAGGTCAGAATTAGTTGGGGGAAGGTCTGCTGCTGTTAGATGCTATTGAATCACTTCCCATTCTGAGCAACCCTGTGTACAACTGAACTGAGTCCTTATAAATCAATTCAGAGGGCACAAAGAGGAGAGAGAGCAAGGAACCTGTGAGCTGCGCTTAGTAAAGTTCTTATGGGAGATGTAAGCAAAACGGAGAAGTATAAAATATGATTAGAGATGGAGTTGAATGTCCCAGGCTACATCAGTAATTTCATCAATGTATAGACACAATATATGATAGTTAGTGAAAAATGAGTTCACTTTAATGCAGCTAAAGTAGAAAAACCAGAAAATAGAGTTAAGTAAAATGCATCAGGACAGATGCAATAATCAAAAATTTAGAAAAAATGATATTCAAAATATTTGAACAATGGATTGAGATTTCTTGTACTATGCAAAGAGGCTAGGAATTATCTTATATTAGCCTGCGCTATAATTCAGACCTGAGGACATTTCTAAACTTGAGGATAGTGAATAAAAAGGAATTTTCAATAAAAATACCATTACTAATATATTTTCCTGTTGCATAGGCACAAACTATGTGACTGGAGAGCCAATAAGAGTTGTAGAAATGTCCTACTCCCACCACCTGAGGGCAGTGATGCCTAAAATAAAAAAAAAATAAAAAAAGAGTTGTAGAAATGGAGGAGTCTACTAGACTTATGCAGCTGGAGAACTGAAGTACAACCTCAGACTATGTATTGGCAAAAGAAATCAGAGATAGAAGAGAAGTGACTACAACAAGCTACTGATGTGATTGCAAATGTACATCACATTTTGTGTCAGTTACCTTATCTGGTATCAATTTGAGGATTAAGAGCATAGAAGTGCAGTCTATCATGTCAATCTGGAGAGTGTCAATGAAATTTCTTTTAGAAATCTGGGAAATCCAGCTGTATTTTCCCCTTTGAGGTGAAAGACTCACTCCTCAATCCCTTGGAGACACTCTACTGAAAAGACTCAAGGCTGGCTCCCTGTGAGACATCTGGGAGAAGCCACATGAACTTACCCTGATGGAACCAGACCTCTGAAGCCAGAAAAACTACGAAGGGACTCCTGCTGGTGCTGAGATGCTTGAGAAATTACAGAGAGGTCTCTGCCAGTGCTGAGATGCTTACAACAAACTGGATCTTAAGACTTCCTTATTACTGGCCTCTGATTGTCCTGCATTTAACACCATTGCATGTGCCTATTGAATCTGAAGAAGACTTTTGGTATTAGACATAATATGGGCTAATATCTGACTTACAACCTTGGAATGAACTGGGTTGGGATGCTTCATTAATGGAGAGTTGCTCTTGTATATAAACCTCTTTCTTATATGCATATGTGTGTTTATGAATTTGTTTCTCTAGTCCACCCAGGCTAGCACATATTTCTATCATCTTCAACTTTTAGAAACATAAATGGTTTTTATTCTGCATATTGATTTATTTAAAATGAAGTTGTAGAAAGTAAAATAATGTCGTGGAAAATAAAAAAAATACCTAAAACTAGCTCTCAATTATAAATGAAATTTCATAAACTAATTCAGAATAGAAGAAAGAGATCTATAAGTTTTGATTAGTGACATTTATAAGCTTAAATAAACAAGCTTAAAAGACAATATAAAAAGCCCCAGTGGAGACATTAGAATTATGAATCAATGTGATAGTGATGTAGGAGACAGAAATCAAGGAAATAGTCACTAGAAACACAGAGACATTTGTAAAACCCGGTCATGCAGAGCCTCTCTGAATGAGCACCCCTGTGTGGACAGCAGTAGTACTGGCAGGAAACGTTATCCGTCTCTTGTTCTGTATCAGGGACTGAGTTAAGCATCTTAACTCTCTTCTCATCGAAAATCCTTTTACTTATTTTTTTTAGGTTTAGATAAGTTATATCACCAAAGGTCAAAAAAATTCCAATGATGGAATCAGAATAAACCTTAACACTAATCCAAAATCCCTTCTCTTAATGTGGACTTCACCTTGCCCTCCCTCTGATCCCACAGTTTTGAATCTTCAAGACAAAGGACAGTACAGGAGTCAGGCATGAGATATTTATATTTAGGTCTAGTTACATTTAAGTGCTGACAAATCATTCAAGTAAAAAATTTCTAGTAAAATAAGAGCTTGGAAGAGTTGGAGGTCATGACTACAGAAATCTTAAACATTCTCATAAGAGATTTTATTAAAGCCATAATAATGTTTATCTTCACTAGTATGAGTGAGAGAAAGCTAAAGAAAGTCAAAATAAATAAAATTACAAAGTATGAGAAAACATAAAAATAGCAGAGGTATCAAATGAAACCTGTTTTGTAAAAGACAAGATAACTTTTAAGGTAGATATATTCATCTGTTAGCTAATGTGAACAGGAATCACTTACAAAAGAGAACATTGGTACGAAGGGAACAAGAAATTTAATTGATATGCAAATACTTAGAAAAAATGATTTAGGGATCACTGAAATACCAAATGATATTTATAAAATTATTTTAAAACCATTTCTTCTAAAGAATCAAAAAGTAGGCATTTGTGAGATGAGTGATCATATTTAGGGGTCTCCTTGTAGTTATAGACTAATCACAGATAAGTTTATATACATTTTTCATTAACTAGCCAAAGGTCAGATATATATCCTCTAAACATACTTTTTAATTTGTATGCTGAGTAAATTATCAGAGAATCTGGATTATATGAAGAAGAAAGTGATATCAGGGTTAGAGGAAGACTTTTTAACAACCTGAGAAAAGCATGTAAGAGAAACTTGCTTGCTGGAAGTGAGGAGAATCTTGTTGGTAACAGTGAGAAATTTCAGGCTGCAGTAGGGTTTACAATTCAATGTAAAGAAGAGCAAAGGCCTCATCACTGGACAAACAGTTACCCAAATGATAAATGGAAAAAAAGTTGAAGTCCTTTAGGATTTTGTCTTACTTGGATTCCCAATCAATGGTCACAAAAACAGCACTCAAGAGATCAAAACTCATGCTTCAATAGGTAAATGTTCTATACTAGACCTCTTTAGAGTATTTAAAATTAAGGATTTTTCTTTAAGGACAAAGGTAACTTTAACCCAGACCATTGTATTAATCATTGCCCTTATACAATATGAAAATTTGACATACAATAAGGAAGCTCAACAAATTGGTGTATTTGAATTGTGGTGTTGGAGAAGACTATTCAAAAGGCAAGGGATTGATGAAAGGACAAACCAATATTCTATTGTGGCTTGCACATCTCTTTTTTTTCCAGTGATTTTATTGGGGCCTCTTACAGCTCTTAAAACATTCAATACATCATTTCTATCAAACATATTTCTACACATATTGTCTAATTCATTTCCAAATATTTCCCACTTGAACCCTTTGTATAAGCTCCTCTCCCCACCCGCCTTTTAAAGAATCATTTTATTGGGGACTCATACAACTCCCAATAATTTTAATTTTTATAAATTATCTTATGTCATTAGTATAGTTAAGCCCATTTCAAATTCATAATTACATCACTTTATCACATTAAGAAGTCTTGATTAAGGGAGCATAAAATACTAATTGCACAATCTTTGGTGGCCTAACCAAAAACCTTAACATTTATTTAACATTAAAGAGGTCAAATTTCCTCTTCTGTGACACACAAAAAATATTCTTTGCATCCATAATTCTTCATAGTACTCTTATGAATTATGAAGTGAGAAAATTGCACATGCAAAATATTCCTTCAAAAACTGAATGGTGCCATATTTATGCAAGTAGTGGATGATCAATTTAACATCTATCTAGCATATGCCCACAAGGGGATATCTCAGGAAATATTGTTTTGTGTGTCTGTGAAAATGTATAAAATTTATTTAAAATGTACATTTTGAGTATTAATTATGTCAGCTTGAAAATAAGGTGCAGAGAAAAGAGCCTACTTTGGAAAGCAAAACTCCTATATGCAGAATGTTTACAGCATAGAATCTGAAGTTGATAGCAGATGCAATGCATGATAAGTTGTGATCTGACCTACATTTGTTTGCCAATAAATCATTTCCATTTTGAAAAGTCACATTTAACTTTTAAGCAGGGTTTGAATGATAGCAGTACAGGGAAAATGGCTTATGTAAAATGGATCTATCTGGATTCCTTTATAATATTTTGTTAATGTTACCAAGGGTTATTTATTTTATAAATCATATTGAAATCTTTAATTCCAAGTAATAATGAAACTGCAAACTATTTTAGGATTCTGAAAGATCTGTTATATGACTCTGGGTAAAGCAGTGTGTTAAATTTTGCAGTAGGTCATCATTATTTTGATGCTAATAAGAGTTACTTATTGGATTTATTTAAGTTAATTTTTATTTCTGAACACAATTGTATTTTTTAATGTGTGAATACCCCCTTATAAACAGCAATTGTACTTCTGCCCAAGACCTGCTAAATCAATGTACATTAGCTTATAATGGCAATAAGGCATTAGAATTTCCATCAGAATTTTAATTTATTTGAAATCAATCTCACATGGAGAATTTGAGTAAAATATTACCAATATTGTCTCATAAGTCTATCTCCGCCTCAACCAACTTCCAAGAAGAACAGGATGGCTATCTCTGGATATGAAGACCAGAGTTTCATCTTGTTTCTGTCCACAATTAATATTCATAAAATCAGCAGTCAAGAGGTCAAACCAGTGGAGGAGTAAAGAGGGTGTCCAGATAAAGTCACCTGTCTAGTGCTCCCAGACCAGTAAATTAAGAGTTAAGGAGGCCAATATTGGAAGGCTGGGTGCTACAAGTAGATTCAGTGTACTACGGTCCAGTTCAGAAACCACCACCCCCTTTTTTTGCCAAGGAAACAATTAGAGAATGCACTGAAATGCTCTAAGGTTACTGCATCTGCCTGCAGGCTCCATAATCTCTATGGGTCCATGTCATCTGTCACACTTTCCTGCACCCTAATCCCACAGTGAGCAGCAGTTTCCCCAGACTGGTCTAAAAGTGGTCACAATCGCACACTCACAGCTCACCCCAAGACTTCACACCAGAGTTCCCTGCCCTCCTAACCCTCGCTGCACCTGTAGCCTAGTGCTTTGCAAAAGCCCTTCACAGCCAGGAATGAAGAGAAGCTATCACCTATCCCCTTCTCACCTCTCCCCAGTTCCATGCCTTCCAGCATGGTTAACAATAGGAAATTAGTAAAAAATTTGCAGCAAATGAAGAGATTCTGGGATATTTACCTGTGATAGAAATCAGTTACACAGAGCACAAATGGATATAACTGGGAAGGGCACAGAAAAGCAACCAGGAGGGAATTCAGAACCTGTCAGCTCCCAAACCCACATAACTAGCTGATATTCCTCCCCTGGGGGACAGCACAGTACAGCCCCAATACTCGGGCATCCCTCAAACCCATTATAAAAAGGAAAAACTTTTTTTTTCTTTGTAAAAACACTTTCAATCCCAAGGTATGGACCATTGTGTAACTTTGAATGTAAGCCTTCAGAAATCTGTCCATTAGCAACCATTAACAGAGCAAGGAAACAATATACCACAACACACTCAACATGAAAACAAGCAAAACAAACACAACAGTGGCATTAGCGACACTTTTAGATGATTCAGATGTGAATCTGCCACAAAAAGAAATCTTCAGAAGGCGATTGGCATAATACAGGAGATGAGGAGAGCAACACAAACTAAGGATAAAATTATAGAGGAGATTAAGTCCATAAAAGAGGGGATGAAGTCCATGTACCTAAGAGAAATACAAGAAATACAAGTGCAATAATAAAAGCAAAACATATGATCAGAGATCTCACGACCAATCTAGAAGGGGCAGAGGATCATACAAGCAATCTTGAGGACAATCAGGCAGATTTCAACAAATGGGAAAAACAGTCAAACAAAATAATCATGGAGGCATAAGAAAAGTTGAGATAAATGAAAGATGCCATGAAGAGCAATAATATTCAAATAATTGGTCCACAAGTACAAGACATAGTGAAGAAGTCAGCAGTTAAATTAGCCAGGGAATTTCTAGAAGCAAATTTCCCCATCTTAATGATTGGGAATGATTAATCAATGCTCAATGAATGCTTCAGAGGGGAGAAAACCATAACAAGAGACAAGGAGGGGAAATATATAACACTCAAAGGATCAGTAGACCAGTAACCAGTGAGCATTACTTGAGACCCTTGAAAGCCTAACTGCGTTAGTCTGGGTAGACTAGAGAAACAAATTCATAGACACACATATGGATATAAGGGAAAGGTTTATATACAAGAGGAATGGGACATTCATAAAGCATCCCAGCCCAGTCCAGTTCAAAGTCATAAGTCTGATATTAGCCCATATACCCGATATCAGTCTATAGAGTCTCCTTCCGACTCACGAAGTGACAAGCCAGTGGGTACAGAGTCCGAGCACTGGCAGGGGTCTCCCCATGGCTCCTCGTTTTCAGGGCTCAGGGTCCATCAACAGCATCCAGTGGTGGTAGAAGCAACTCAGCGCTAGCAGGGATCTCCATGTGGCATCTCCACCTTCAGAGAGTAAGGCTGTGTGACTTCTTCTCTGGCTCTTCCACTTCATTGGATACTGCCATCTTGTTTTGTGTAGTTCATCACCTCTGAGACTGACTCTCAACAACTGGGGAGATAGCTTCTTATCTCCATGAGGGAAATATCACGAGATTTCCCAGAAGTTTAGGGAGAAAACAATGCCCACATGGAGGCCTCACTGTCTACTCAAGGGCTATGTCCAGATTAACAGGGTAGACTCTAACTTTGTATCTCAGTCATGAAATTAACATAAGCACATGCCCACCACACCCATGAAATTTGTCAAAAATATTTTATTCAAAGATGGGGAAAAAAACAGTTGTCAATCATAGTAAGTGAAATTAATACAACACTATCAAAGAACAATAGATCACTGGGAAAGAAGCTCAATAAGGAGGATACAGAGCAAACCATAACAAATCGGCAACTGGGCCTGATAGATATTTATAGAGCACTCCATCAAAATGTAAAAAAATCCACATCCTTTTCAACTGTCCATGGTTCATTTTCAAAATTAGACTACAGACTGAGGCACAAATTGAGCTTGAGTAAATTAAAACACATAAGGATTACTGTGTTGTCCTTCTCTGATCACCATGCTTTAAAGCTTGAGGTCTATGAAATCATGACCAGTAAAAGGGGACACAATTGGAGAATGAATAACAATTCTCTGTGACATGAATAGATACTGGCCCAGATTAGAGAGGAATTTAGAAAGTTTCTAGAATGAATGAAAGTGAGCATACATTGTATCAAACTCTATGGGAAACTGCAAAAGCAGTTATTAGAGGTAGCTTGATAGCAATAAGCGCATATGTGAAAAAGCAAGGCAGACTTATGACTAATACACATTCATAAAACCTCCAAAAACTATAACTGAGTCAACAAAATACCACCTCCAAAAGCAAAGAAAAGAAATAATAAAAATCAGGGCAGAATTAAACAAATGAGAAGATAAGACAATAATGCAAAAAAATCTATACAGTGTAAAGTTGGTTCTTGGAAAGGATCAACAGAATTGACAGACTGCTGGCAAGCCTAACCAAGGAAAGGTAGGAGCAAATATTAATAGTCAGAATAAGAATTAAAGTAGGGGAAATCAGAGAGATTTGAAGGATAATCACATACTAGGAAAGTCTGTATTCTAATGAATCAAACAATGTGAAGGAAATAGACAAATACTTTGAAAAATAATTCCTCCCTAAATTATCCCAGATTAAGGGCTAAACTTCAACAGACTCACAACAAACAAATAGATGTGATTATCAAGAAACTAACAACAAAAAAGCTTCCTGACCAGAAAGGAGCATTCTACCTAGCATTCAGGGAAGAACTGACACCAATCCCCCACAAATTGTGCCAGAGCATAGAAAAAGATGGCAAACTCCCAAACTCAGTCTATGAAGCCAGCATAACATTGGTGCCAAAACAAAACAAGGATACCACAGGAATAAAAAACTGCAGACTGCTATTTCTAATAAAGATAGATGCAGAAATCCTTAAAATAAAATTGACCAATAAAACACAGAGGTATATAAAACATCAACTATGATCAAGTGGGATTCATCACACATCTCAGGGATGTAGTGATGGTTTAACATTCAAAAATCTATAAATATTATACATCACATTGATAAGATTTACAAGAATTGGATGATAATACTAATAGACACAGAGAAAGCATTTGAAAACATCCAACACCCATTCCTGATTAAGCCACTCAAGAAGATAAGAATGGAAAGAAAATCCCTCAAGTTAATACAAGCTATCCATGAAAAGCCAACAACAGAGAAAATGGAGAAAAGACGAAAACATTTCCATTGGAAAAGTGGATCAGACTAGGATGGCCCTTTTCACCACTTCTAGTCAACATCATACTGGAGGTCCTAGCTAACAACATCAGATAACAGATGACTATTAAAATAGTCATCTGGGAGAGAAGAAGGTGAGACTATTGCTATTTGCAAATGACATTATTCTATACATTGAAAATCCCCAAAACTCCACAACAGGACTATTGACAGTGATAGAAGATTATGGAAAAGTGGCATGACACAAGAACAATAAACAGAAGTCTATTGGTTTGCTATATACATTGGGAAAGGCCTTGAGAGAGGAATTCAAGGTGGTAGTAACCTTCACTGTAGTCAAGAACAAATGGAAATATCTAGGAACATATTTAGCGAAAAAGACAAAAGACTTATACTATGGGACCCTATTATAGAAAATCAAAAGTGACCACCACAAATGGGAGAATATCCCATGCTCATAGATCAAAAGACTCAAGATAGTAAAGATGTCAATCTTATTCAAGGCACTGTATAAGTTTAACAGTATCCCAATTCAAATACCAACAACCCTTTTCAAAGAATGGCAAAAATTGACCACAAATTTCAAATGAAGAAGGAAGAAAGCCAGATTTAGCAAAGAACTCCTCAAAAGAAAGGAAAAAGTTGAATGTCTCCTTTTCATGACTTTAACTATACAACTTCAGTGGTCAAAAAAGCATGGTATTGGTATAACGACGGATACTCAGACCAATGAAATGAGCAGACAATCTGGAAATAAGGTCAACAGTGAATAGATGATTGATCTTAGACAAGGGCCCCAAAACCATTCAATGGGAAGCAGAAGCCCTTTTTATCAAGTGTTGTTAAAAAAATAAAACAAGATGCTTGTCTCACCCCATGCACAAGAATAAATTCAAGGTAAATCACAGACCTAGAAGTAAAACCAAAACTTTCAGGATTACCCGAAGAACCTTGGCTCAGGTAATAACTGCACTAGGGAAGGGTATACACACAGGTGAAGTTGATATTGACAAGTGGGATATACTAAGGCTAAAACCATTGTGTGTGTCAAAAGACTTCATCAAGAGGGTAACAATAGAACCCATCAACTGAGAGAGGATTTTTAGCAATGAAACAACAAAGGGCTTATTACTGAAATCTATAATACCCTTGTAGCCTGCAAAAAGAGGAAGTCAACCCCCATAAGAGGTGGATAAAAGACTTGAAAAGAAATTTCACTAGGGAGGAAACCAGAATGACCAAATAGGAATGAGAAAATGCTTCAGATAATTAGCCATCAAATTAAAACAACCACGAGATATTATCTCACACACTTGAGTAGAGGCCTGTCAGGGCTGACAGGCCCGGCCATAACCTTGCCTGCCTGGAGCCATTAAGGCCTGGCCATTGTCTCAATCTTTATTGCCTGAGCTCTGTAAACTTTCACTCTGCCCCCACAGGCGCTATTTGTTCTGATTAGGTGGTGTTTGCATTCTGAACTGGCTGTAAATACTGAGGACTTTTAGGCTTATCTAGGACCCTGCAAGGCATGTTGACACTGACTTAATCAGCAGTAATAGATTAACAGATATCTCCTTAACCTGTGTAATCTCCCTCCCACTACACCCTATATAACTTGAGACTTTTCTTTGAATAAACGAGGCTTGATCAGAATCTTGTCTTGCCTCCATTCTTCGAGTCCCCTGCCCATCTTTGTCTTCCAGGCTCCGGACCCAGAGATCTACCTGTGAATTTCCCGTGGGCAGGGACAGAGGCCAAATCAGAGAGCAACAAATGTTGGCGGTGAGGAACTGACTTACACTACTAGGGGTAATGTAGTTGTGTACAGCCTCTGTGGAAAGAGATCTGATGATATTTAAAGCAAATGGAAATTTAGCTACCTTATGACCTAGCTTTTCCTCTACTGAGTATATACCCAGAAGAGCTAAGAAATAAACCATGAGCAGTCACCTACACTCCAATGTTCATTGTGGCGCAATTAGCAATCACAGAGAATTGGAAACAACCTAAATTTCCATTGATAGAGAAATTCATTAGTAAGCTCTTGTAACATATACACAATGGAGTATAACACATTACTAAAAAGGACTGATGATTATCTGAACCAAGTATTTTCCTAGAATGAGTTGGAAGAAGTTGTGATAAGTGAAGATAACCAATCAGAAAAAGGATAAGTACAACTTGAATCCCCAGAGGAAAGTACAATCAGCACAGGAGGTATAAGAAGAAAGGCCACTTATCTCACACTATAAGGTTTGAGGTTTAGGCAGTTGAGCTGAGGTCAGACCAAACCCTAGGAGGTACATGTTATTCCAAAACAAAGAAGGGGAAAGGGGGAGAGGGATGAGGTATGTATTATAGTAGGGGGAGCAGGGCACTAATCCACCCGGGGGAGAGTATTGTTTATGTCTCTATAGAATTTGAAGTGGGCATGCAGATCATGGTGCACCAAACCTTGAGAGCGCTGTAACAATGTGGAGAAATACGTGAAAAGAAGGAGCTACAGGGATAGGCCCATTTAGCACCAAACTGACACCCTTCCTAAAAGTCTGTGTTACAGAAGACAACATTAAATCTATAGGTGGAGGAGAGGGGTCAGCATGCTATATCCACATGGAAGCAAACCAAGAAAGAAAAGGAGAAAGTGATGGTCTGGACCCCATATCAGGCACACCAAGCCCAGAGGATGACATCCCTGCATGAAACTACTAAGGCAGAGAGAGGACTGTAGGATCAATGACAGCTCAAGACATGTTGCCCCTTCACTGGAGCATACCCTGACAGAGGACAGTACTGGGGACACACAGTAGGAAGTGAGTCCGATATTCCCCACCCAGAAGGGAACGTTGCAGATGCTTTACCATAGGAGCAGACCAAGCCACAAAAACCCCAAAGAGCCCCCAAATAGACTTCAGGCTAGGAGGGGCAACTCCAGGAATTACCCCAGGACCAGTGGGGACATAGTCATATAGGTCAGTGGACAGTCAGGAATTATGTGCATTTTTTTCTTTAATTTTTTTCCTCAAGCTTTTGTTTTCTATTTGTTTGGTCTGCCTCTATTTGGTTGATTGCTGGTTTGCCTACTTATATAAGCATAAGAAATAAGCTCAAGGAGAAATCAATGGAATGACAGTCCTAGAGGGATGTGGTGGTTAGATAATCTGGTATCAATTTGAGGATTAAGAGTATAGGGGTGGAGTCTAGACAGGATGTCTAGCCAAAGAGTTCTTTGTGTGGGCATGGCCTACGCCTGACAATTCTGGGAAATTCTGTTTTTCCTCATTGGCAGTGGGAGACACACACTCTTGCTCTCTACTCACTCCCTTGGAGAGTCTCTACTGAAAGCCTACATGCCTACAGGTCATTTCTGAAGAGAAATCACACAAATCTACCCTGAGGCAAAGTTTCTGAACTGTAGCAACCCCGTGGAGACCCCTGCCAGTGCTGAGATGCTCACAATCCCACTGGATACACAAGATGTCCAAACTACTGGTCTGTGATCTTATTGAATTTGGCATCATTGCATGTGTTTCATGAGTCTGAAGAGGACTTTATAGATTGATATTGGACATATGGACTAATATCAGACATGGATTTGATCTAGACTGGGCTGGATATTTTCTCAATATTCAATGGCCTTTGCATGTAGGCCCTTTCTTATATACATCTGAGTGTCTATGAATTTTTTTCCCTAGTCTACCCCTTACTAGCACATGGAACTCTGGTAAGAAGGAGGTGGGAGAAGGAACTGGTAAGCAAAGAATGCCATATACATGGGAACAATGAGCAAATTAAAATCAATAACAAGGAAGACATAAAGATTCTGGGGGTGTTGAAGCAACAGCAATCTAGCTGAGAGGAATCACAAAGAGGCAGAAGTAGGACAGGCATGATGATGGGGCAAGAGGAAGGTAGAAGGGAACAGAGGAAAGGTCTAGGAAGCAAAGCTATTGATGGAGGTATAAGCATAGACATGTACTTATATAAATACACTAATTAAAAAAAGATGGAGGTATTAGACTAGATGCATATATTTATATGACAATATACTGAAGTAGTGGATAGACTTTGGGCGTCTACTCATAACCTCCCTCAATGCAAGAATACTTTGTTTGAACAAACTGGCATTCGGTGATGCTCATCCTTATGGCACAATCGCTGAAGACAAAATTGTTGCATAAGCAAATGTTGTGACAAAAGTGAATGGTGTCTGGTTCTCAAAATAGCATCTGGGGTCTTAAAAACTTGAAGTTAAACAAGTGACCATGTAGAAGATAAGCAAGACCATATGGAAGAAACACATTAGTCTGTGCGATCATGAGGTATTGCGAAAGAGTAACAGTCGTCAGAAGACCCCAAAAAAAGAAAACAAAATCATATTGTTGAAAGTCATGGGGGTCAGAGCAGAGATCCCAAACTCATCTTTAGACAATTGGCCATTCCCTCACA
The DNA here is from genome assembly GCA_004026705.1 of Nesogale talazaci. NCBI lineage: Eukaryota > Metazoa > Chordata > Mammalia > Afrosoricida > Tenrecidae > Nesogale > Nesogale talazaci. The sequence goes on along the minus strand of PVJH01000424.1, from coordinate 10,426 downwards.
GAAAGGTCACAAGGAAGGGGTGAATCAACCAGAGCACAGTAAAGTACTGATAAAATACATAATATTTTCTGGTTCCTTAAGGCTTCGTCAACCCTCCACTTCCCAATTATCATGATTCCAGTATTGTCGTTCACCATGAACTAGACTGGAGCATGTGCACAGGTACAGTAATTGATAAGAGCTCCCAACATATGGAATCCAGGAGCAAGAATGGGAATAGAGATACCAGAAGGATAGGGGAAAGATGGGGAGAGGAGATGAGGAAGGAGGAATCAATCACAGTGACTATCACATTACCACCCCCACCCCAATCCAGGTGGACAGAAATAACAGAAATTTGGAGGGAAAAAGATAGTGGTTGGTATGAGAAATAAAATAATAATAATTTATAATTTATCAAGGTGTCATTAGGGTGGAAGGAGAGAGGAGGGTAAAAAGAGAAGTAGATACCAAGAACTTAATAGAAATTAAATATCTAGAAAATAATGATGGCAATATATATACAAATATGCTTGGCACAATTGATGCATGGTTTGTTATTAGAGCTCCCAATAAAAGTATCTAGTAATAAAAAATTAAGAGATCAAACTACACATTAGAGTGGGTACATCTGTTGCACAAGATCTCTTGAAAGTGTTAAAAAGAAGTATGTGACTTTTAGGAATTGTGCTTTGTTGTTATTCTTTTTTGCATCATATGCATGTGAAAGTAGGATATTGAAGAAGGAACACCAAAGGAAAAACAATGTATTTAAATTATGGTATAGGTGAAGGATCTGAAAAGTACCATAAAGGATGGCAAGACTTTGTGCCATGTGCTTTGGGTGTGTTATCAGTACAGACCAGGCCTTGGGAAGGACAGGATACGTGGTAAGACAGAGGGGCAGTGAAAAAGAAGATTCTGAACAAAAGGGGTTGATAGAATGACTGCAACAATGGGCTAACACAAAAAAACAAGTGTGAGGCTGGCTTTTGAGTGGGCAGCAGTTCCTTCTGTTATATGCAGAGTCACTATGAGCCACAATGGACTTGATAGCACCTGGAAACAAAAACTTGCACTTTAATAATTGTGCTTAATGTTAAACATAATATTTTTGGCTTGTTTGTTTCATTCTTTCCCTCATAGCCTCGCCCATCAATTTGCCAGGGCGACTTTTTATAAAATACATCAACCTTCTCTTTTTTGCTCATAGGATTCCTGAGCCATTTTTCATTTTATTAATGCCTGATACATTAAAAATCTCAACATCCTTGAAAAAATACAAGCTAAATTACATACTCCTCTCCCCCAAAAAACACTGCACAGTTATTATTCTTTTTATTTGATCATATTGTCTATGTATTTGGTCCTTCACCTATAATTTACTAAAGAAGTTCTACTACCTTGAGTTAAAATTTAATTGTTTAATGTAAGTTGAGTTAAAATATCAGTAATGAACTCAATTATTTCTCAGATGTTAGAATTGAGCAAGAAATTCTCTAATGTTAGCTCTCCTGCTCTGGATGATTTGGATGACAAAGATTTTATTTTAAAAACAATTTTTACTTTTAGATCACCTTTATGACAATGCAATTCAAGAATTTGTAAATCCTAGCTTAAAGTCCAGAAACTTGCTTTAAATTACTCATAGAAATTTTCAAAGTTACTCTTTAATTCTTGTTTATTTATTGGGATGGGATGGAGAGAGAGGCAGGAGGGTGGGAGAAGAAAATTACCCGTAAACTTTTTTTTCACCCTTCTAGTCAGTGATGGTGCCAAGCCAATTAGTCTATTAGTTATTTAATTTAATAGGCCTAAAATGTTGCTATGATTGATCATGAGACACATGCTGGTAGAGCCTAAAACCAGCGAAAAAGTCTACATTTGCCCTTCTCTGGAAACAAATCCAGTACAGAGCCCTAGGGCTTCTGTTTATATGTTCTCTTGGTAAGAAAGACTGTACAATTTATCCTTCAAGAATGTGCCTTTCATTATTATAAGAAACATAAAACAGCTAAATTACCACCAACAAGGTGTCATAGAATAGTAATTGAAGTTGACATTTATACTGTACAGAGAGACACAGCAAGCACTCTAGCACTGACAAGTATGATTTAAAAATTATAAATTCTAAAACTAGGAACTTTGAATCCTGAAACATGTCTCATACTACCCACAGGATTTTTGTTTCGTGTTTCAATTCTTAAAATTCTGTTTCATTTCCTGTTTATTCATTTTGGGGAAGGTAAGGTGTGTGCATGGGGGGTTGCTCAGGAGATTACAATTGTACAGCTATACTAGTTAATGGAGAAGAAAAACGCTTCATGATCACTCAGATTCCCTGCCTAAGAAAGAGGAACCGATTGTTGGAGTTCAAAAATGTCTTTAAATACTTGTAAAATTTTTGTTTAGAAGAATAAAGCTGACCATTCCCAGAAATGTGTGTTGGTCTGCCTGATCCACATCCAGCACAAGCTGTGCTTGAGGGAGATAGAGAGCCCTAAGCAGAAACAGCAGCAAGAAAATCTTCGTCGAGTTTTCAGATCTGTGCTTGCACCCTCTGGGTGCTCAGCTATGGCTGATAGGAGAATTCACAACACTCTCTGCCAGCACAGGCTATCAGACCTCAAGCTGCGCATCTACAGAATAGGGAAGGATCACAGCACACAAAGGATACATTTATTAAGAGGAACACAAGGGAATGTGGCATCCTGTTGCTTGTAATAATCCCATGATTCCTATAAAAATGAAATGTTATCTGCTAAATTGCAAAATGCCATCAATTGTAAGACATTATGAATTCAGAAATATTAAAATATTGAGATATACATGACTTTATGCAGATAAAATGTTCTCAAATCCTGAGTGATTTATGTAGTTCTACAGATTGTTTCATAGAATCAACCTAGTTAGAGGGGAAAATGATATGAAAATTATCAACTCAGATTTTACAAAATGTCTTCAAAAACAAGAAGAGCTCTCCAAAAGGGGAAATTGTAAAACTACTCAAATGCACAAAATTTCTCTCATCTCCTAATCCTGTTTCACTCTTTCGTAAAAAGCATACTGTTAGTAGGAATCTGCATTTTTTGCAAGTAACAATATTCTTTCTGTATTAGACTTTTAAGGAAAAAATAGATGCAGTAAACATGAAATGACTATTTACAATAGACAAGATAACACAATTCTTAGAAAAATGCAAATGAAATACATAATATAATAATTAACTTCAAGAAGATGGAATTGGGCTGAGCCCCGGTGGCATAGTGGTTGTGCGCGGAACTGCGGCCCACTGGGATGGAAGTTTGATTCCAGCTCCACGGAGCAAAGGCTGGGCCTCCTACTCCCACCACCTGGCGGCAGTGATGCCCCCCCATCCTCCTAAAAAATAAGATGGAATTTATATTTTTAAGAAGATTCTCTGGTGATTTTTGTACACATTAGAATTTGAGATGCGTCAGGCTAAAACACAGAGCACACTGTCCCTAAAAGTGATAGGTAGGTGGTGTAAAGTTCTACCAAGTGAAAAAAAAATCTGCTTTGTTTTATGAGCTAATCTCACTAATTTAGCTCTGATGAACTCATAGGGTTTTCTGTACCTAAAGAGAAAGCACATGTATGTATTATATGTCTAAAGAAGCCCAGAGTAGTTGTAAGTTAGGCTTTGGGCTGCTAACCTAAAGACTGCTCTTTCAAAACCACCAGTTACTCTGAAGGAGAAAGATATCACCTGCTAATATTCAGTCTTTGAAAATCTATATATATTAGCTGGACATCGAATCGACTCGATGCCAGTGAGTTTGGTTTCCTATTTCTAAATAGAGTAAAGCAATCTCTTAGACCCTATCTTTCCCCAAATATCACAGGCTTCAGAGTATATATATTTGGGAAAGTTGGGAATGAGCATTTTTCAGGGAATTTTGACTATAGATTTAGAACTTTAGAATGCAGTATTTTATTTAACTTAGAAATATCAAGACACAGGAAACATAGTTATTTTCATATACATAACAAAGGACATAACGCATTTTTGATAAAAAGAAAATCAAAAATAATGGGATTTTCCAAAAGGCTTTTGAAACCCCCTCAAATCTATTCATTTGATCAATCGTTGCATTTGGGGCACACATCAGCTTCTTTGGAGTTTACTACTACTTAAATTTAAAAGCATATTTTTTGCTAGTGTGATAAAGTGAAATTATTTCCTGCTTTAATTAATCTGCAACAATATTTTAAAGAGCAGGGATAGATTGTATACTGTGTTTCCATTTGATTCAATGTCACCTTACTTAGAACCTTCCTTTTCTTCTCTTCCATTTTCTTACTTCATTAGAACTAATGGAAATAGAGGTACTTAGTTAAAATAAAAGTAAAATATCTATGTAATAATGAGAAGGAAAAAACTGGGATTCTATATGCATTAAAAACAATTCTATATGCACTAAATAACAAAAACAAGAAAATAATCAATAATAAATTAATGGTGGATAACTTTCCCACACTTCAAAACTGATTTTAAAATCTCTCATTTCTACATAAATTGCAAAGCTTGCTAAGTCAAAGTGAAGACTCAGACAGCAATATTGTAGCAAACTTACCCTCCTCATACCATGGACTCTGGGCATAATCCCTTAGTACCTTGTTTCCGACAAGTAAGCAAACTCTCCATATAATTTTTAATATTTTATTGTGGTTTTTGAGAATATACAAAGCAACACATGTATTATTCCAACAATGACTTCACTATAATTATCCGTTATATTCTTCCAAGTATTTCCTTGTCCTTCAGTTTCCTATATATTGCTCTTGTCAATCTGATCTCATATAAATAGTTCTTAAAAGATTTCACCACTCAAAGAAAACATTCTCTATTTGTTAAATTGAGCTGTGATTTGGTTCTAAGAAACAGTTTCCAGTGAAGGACCAGGAGGAATTGGTTAGCCTCTTGGAGCTCAAGCTGCCCACATCAGTGAGTGATGTGATACTGACATGAGGGTTTCTGTTAGGAAGCTGCTTGAAAATGCATGATCCCTCTAAGAATTGTGAATCCTTTCTCTATTGCTCTGTATCCATCAGCGTTTTGTAATTTAGGCCAAGTAAGTCTTTCTGACAACGTAAGACTTCTCCTTCTTCTTCTTTCTGGAGGAGTAGCCACTGAAAACCTTATGGATTGCTATAGAATATTTTCTATTATGTTGTCAGAAAATGAACTCTTCAGATTGGAGGCACTGAAAATATGACTGGGGAAGCATTATCTTTTCAAGGTAAAGTTAGCCTTAATTATTTGATTATGTGAATTGAACAAAGCCTTTGGAATCTTCACCAACTGATGGGGCATGACTAAAAATGAAAAGAAACAGTTGCAACTATCCATTAATTAGCAGAGCAAAATATGATTATAGGAAAATGGAAAGTCACACAGATTGATATAGTAGGCAAAAAAGGGCTCAGACTGGTCATTTTGCATCAATCATATGATTTGTTATAACAAGAATGATCAAAATGTCATCATTAAAAAAAAACTTTTCAAGGTGTATCTTGAAATACAATGTCTCAGCTTGAAATTCATCAAGCATGCCATAAGATACATGATTAACTTCTGGTGATTGGGCTGAGAAGTTTAGAAGCAAAGAGGAAGGATCAGTAGTTAGAAAATAATCTCTTAGAATACAAATAGAAACTGAAACTGGAAATTTCACGATAGAATTTCATTAAAAATGGTGACGTCTTCATGGAAAATGCCATTTTGTTCAGGAATACAAATGATAAATATGCACATGGACTTACCAGATGAAATGCACAGGAATCAAATTGAAAATATCTGTGGTATTAGATGATGGGGGAAGCCTGATATCATCAGCTAAAACAAGACCAGAGACCAAATGTGAAACAGACTACCAATTGCTCATATACAAATTTCAACTGAAGCTGAAGAAATTCAAGCAAGTCAATATACTCAGCAGCTTGAATGAATAAATGAAATGAAGTAAAAGAGCTAAAGAGATATTTTCATAGGACAACTCTAGAAAATGATATTTTAATACAGTATTATATAGCATAATATATTATTTCATATGTTTATATATCAAAATTATATAGATTATTATAATAGTCAAAAACCTAGAATTAGAACATCAAAAGGCAAGAAAATGCTCACAATATTTTAAGTTGAAAGAACTAACCAAAGTACTGTTTACAGTTGTAATATTGAATGATTTTGCCAGTAAAATAGCAAAATTCAGGAACATCAGTAAAGATGAAAGGAACACCAGAGTCATTGTGCCTACAGGAATTGGTTGACATGGACAAGAAGAAGCATATGATGAGAAATCATAGTACTGAAATAAGAGGTCCACACTCTCAGTGCATTAGCAGGCATTAGCAGAAAGTAGCAGAAAATAGGTTTCCAGGAATTGACAGAATACAAATGAAAATATTTCAATAAAATAACATACCATTGGGACCACTCATTAGATAATACAAAGATAAATGGATGATAGCTACATAGCTAATTGAATAGAATAGATACATATTTGTGTCCTCAAAATAAAGGTGACTCCAAAGAACACAGAAGTTATCAAAGTAGTATCATCAATATCTTAACAAATAAAATTTTACTGAATATAATTTAAAAAAGTAGTTACAGCAATACATCAGCCTGGATACATCAGCAAGGAGATGTGAGAAATTCTAGCTGAAATCAGAAGCAGGGGTAGAATGCAGCATATCATGAATCTTGCCTAAACATAAATAGTCCAGAAAGGGGTTTATTTATGTAGAAACATTCTACATAGGATGTGAATCCAAATAAACTCCAGATAAAATTATGAATAGGAATTCCAGAGCATTTCATTGTACTCATGAAGAACCTTTATACAGGCTAAAATTGAGTCATCCAAACAGAACAAAGGTATACTGTATACTTTGAAGACGGGAAAAGTTATGTAAGGATAACATTGTTTTAACCACACTTGCTCAATTTTTATGAAATCTTGATATGAAATGTTAATATGAAAATTTGGACAATGAAGATGAAAGTTGTCTCTTAAAGGCTTTGGCACATCCCACCCACTGATCATTTCAATATACAAGCAAAAATCTTATCAACTATAAAGATTGTAACTAGCAATTAATGAAGGTCTACCCTATTCTACTCATTCTTATTTGAATTCCGAACCACAAAACTCTATAAAGTGAGTATTATATTACCTTCATTTTACAGTTTAGTAAATGGATTTATACAATCAATACATATTGGTCTGAATGCTACAGAATTTGTTTATATTTATCACCAGAATTTGTATCCGTGTTTTCATCCATTTTCAAAGGTGACAGTACCATTTTCTAAGGGTTATTTGGGAAATTTCAGAATAGTTTTGTTTATGCAATGTTTGAGTAAGTTGCTGCTATATTTTGCATGTTAAAGAGAAAAATATTAAGTTTTATCCAGTTATATATGTAGAGAGAGCAGTTATAACCAGTGAAAAACTGCCCCCTTTCTAATGACAAATTTATGGACATGAAAATAAACTATATGTAATGATTATCCAATATGTTTATTAGTTTGGTGTATTGTTGGGGCTTGTCTATTGCTGTGATACTGAAAGCTCTGCCAGTCATGTTTCAAATACTCTTGCAAAAAAGCCCCCTCTTTAAGAAGATATTCATATACATGAAAACAACCTATTTATAATGATTAGTCACAGATATATGACAGTTTTTGTCCCATGGTGGCTTGTATAATGCTGTGATACTGAAAGCTATGTCCCTGATGTTTTGAATGCCCGCAGGGTCATCCAGAGTGGACATATTTGAGCAGAACTTCCAAACTAAAAGGGGCTATGAAGAAAACTTCTTCTAAGGAATTAGTCACTGAAAACATTTTGAATAGCAGGGGAGCATTGTCCTATACCAAAAATCAAAAGAATAACAATAGAATACCATCAGATATAGTGATTAAGGAAGAGCCTATTACTCAAACATGACTAAGTAAAACCTGTCTAATCAAATAGAGATGACCATAATGACACTTCAGAAGTAAAGCCTTCAGCATCTTCATTTTTCTGATGGGGGCATGACTCAAAATGAGGATAAATACTACAAACATATGTTAGTAATTAGAACATAGAATGTACCAAGTATGAATCTAGGAAAATTAGAAGTCCTCAAAAATTAAATGGAATGCAGAGAGAAAAATATAGTAGGCATTAGTGAGCAGAAATAGTAACACCAATGATAAAAGTACACAAAATAGCTTACACATACAGAATAGTATTTTGCATGAATTGAATTAAGAAAACCTCAGACATAATATGATGCTCTTCCCTTTTGTGTTTTTATTGTTACTCACCATCCAACATACTAGGAAATAGCAGGATGCATTTTGAGTGAAGTTGTTGATTTAAGAAAGATCTGATTAAAAACTCTGTATCCCACCATTTATTTAGATTCCTTTTTATTTTGCCCAAGCAGTCTTAGAGGCACTGGGGTTAAAACACTTAGCTGCAAACCAAAGCATAGGCAGTTCCTATAAGTGTCTTAATGAGATAAGGAGGTTAAAATGTGCTCCAGTAATAATCACAGCTTTGGAAACACTCTGGGCCAGTTTCACTTTGTCTAGTAAGATTGATATGTATCAGAATCTACTGGAATGTAATGGGTTTAGGGTTTAGATTCTTTAATTTTAGTTATCTCCAATTTTCCTTTGTGGGATTGCCATAACAATCTTCCATACTAATTAATATGTGATTTTATTGGTTCTTTTTAAATTAGATATTTTTTTTAATTTCAAATTTCAGTGATTTGTTGTATTTAGGTATGGTGATTGTTCTGACATGGAGAGTCAGTTCCAATCTATACCAACCCTTCATGCAACAGAAGGAGACTTGACCTGATCCTGTCCCATCCTCAAAGTTGTTCCTGTTCTGGAGTTCATTGTTGCAGCCACATTCTGAATACCTCTCTTTGAGAGCATTTCCCTCCACTTTACCAACTATGATGTTCTTCCCCATAGATGGATTTCTTCTGACAATATGTCCAAAATAAGAAAGATGAAGTCTTGCAAACCTTGCCCTTTACTTAAGATTTTAAGTAAAATCTTAAAAGAAAGATTTTACTTCCATTTAGCAGTCCATAGTACTTTTCTTTCTTTGCCAGCACCACAATTCTAATGCATAGATTCTTCTTCAGTATTATTTCAATTTGTGAGAGTTAAAGTTTATTGTGCTTATCTAGAAAGAATATGGGAAACTAAAGTTTTGATTATTATGTTTGGTCGTAGTCTTTGGTTGTTCCTGTGGGAAATGGCAAAAAATGGATGTTGTTAATGTATATTTTGAGCTCAGGTATAGAAATCACCATTTGAATCTCTCAGTAGCCATGCTGTTTAAGGAAAATGCTTGACAGAAGGTCAAAATGCCTGACAGAAAGCCTGAATCTGGTTTAATGTTCTCAGAGATCTAATCCCATATTTTTGTATAACTAGAATAGTTTAGATAAGGATATAGACAAACTAAATAAGGTTTGAACTCGACTGTTTTAAGAACTGAGTTCAGTATCTGATTCTACTTTGTTTATATTGATTTCTTCTGCTTGTTATTGATATAGTGATTAATACATTGTTTATTGGAAAGTATCAAGATAGTTTGTAAGCCAGCTTGCTTCAAGCCATTAATCTGATCTTTAGATGGGTTTAGGACACACATGAAAGGAAGACTTCAGTGAGATTTTCCCCACCCAGTGTTCAGAGTTCTCAGGATATTAGAAAGTAAAGAGACAAGATTGGAGGAATGAAGGGGGACTCTTTGGATTTGAAGCTTGGACTCTAATGGTCTTTGTCAGAAGCCGGAAGAAATCTGGAATCATGAAGTCAACTGCTCTTTAGCCTGTGGGCAGCCTGAAATGCTTGCTAGTTGACAAGCTGGATTCACTTGTTGAATAGAAGTGGGAGAAATGCAGCAGATATGGGTTGGATCAGGCCACTGACACCTCTGGACGTGGTTTACAGGAAAGAGTAGAAGACAAGGCGGGTTGACTGTTAGAAAGTTCATGACCTAGCACAAGGGAGCTAGGCTTGTTGAGTAAATATGATGAGGCCATGTTCAAGGAGACCAAAGGACAAGGGAGGCAGCCCACATTGAGTGGACCAGAATGTGGACGCCATTACAAGATGGCGCCGGACCACGCCCGAGCCATGGCTTGAGAATTGTAAACAGGATGCACCGCGCCTACGCGGGAGCTGCCCGTGATGCAATAGAGCCTCTGCACCAGTCCTGAAGAGCCACGCCTATGAGCAGGGTATTTAAGCCCCAAGCTAAGCTTATTCCGGGTCTTCATTCGCTGACCTCCTGCACGAGAGGCAGCTTCATTAAACTTTGCTGTAAACGCCATCAGAAGGGTCCTAGCCATTCATTGCGTCGTGTGTTGCGTGTTCCTGACCTGATCCGTC
>PVJH01000423.1:186816-324804 GCA_004026705.1 Nesogale talazaci | reverse complement strand
CTTTAGCTCTTCCTGCCATGTAATCAATAGCAGGGATAGGGACAGGTTCATTTCCAGGAATAATATCTATGTCTGGAGGGAGAAAGGCTAGCACACATAACTCTGTCCAAATGCTGGATAACTGGGTAAAAGCCCTATTGCTGCCACAAACAAAAACTGAACTATTAAGGGCACATAAGGAGCCCGTATCATTAACAACTCTATCCAGGACCTTCTCACGTGATAGCTTTGAGAGTTGATCATAGTGGGAGTCTGGCATCATCCAGCTCTGGTCTTATGTTCACATGGCCCATTTGTCTACTGAGCATGCTTTCCTACGTGTTTCATTCCCAGCACTTTCTTTCTGCTGGACAGGGAGAGAACAATAGATGTATCTTAAATAGCTGCTCATGAGCTTTTGAAGACCGACCCCCGTCACTACTCACCAAAGTAGGATGTATAATATTGTCTTTGTGGGCTACCTTAGGATAATTTGACCTTGTTGTCCCCAGAGCCTCTAATCCTGTGACCTCAGGCCCAGCAACTCAGCCCTGCAAGGTGTTTATTTACGTCTAAGCATTTTTCTAACTCTGCCCCTTGTGTGCACTACCTCATTCATAGACATACTTTCAGCAAAAGCATAGACCCATAGTCAGAAATCCTCTGTCAGACATATGTGGATTTTGTGTGTGTATCCTGCCAAACACACACATATATATGTGTTCATGTACATGTGTGTGTACACATATATCCTGTCAAACAAATAAATATTATGGGTGCTTGTATATAAGTTTGTGGGCATACTTTCCAATCTCCTTCCTACACCTGTTTGGCCTATGTGCATATATTTATTTTTGTAGGTCTCCTGGTAGTGCCATGGGGTAGGCATTGTGCTGTTAATCAGGAGGTCAAACAGTTCAAACCACCAATTGCTCCAGTGAGGAACTCCCCCTGAGGGTCACAATGAGTCAACAGTGGAAGTAGAGTTTGGGCGTCGTAAATGGTTACCTATTAGCCAAAAGGAAGGTTGTGCATACCCACACAGAGGTGCCTCAGAAGACAGGCTTGACAATTTGCTTCAGCAAGATTATGACCTTGAAAACACTATGAAATGGTTCCTCTCTGTCACATGGGGTTTCCAAGAGTCTGAAATAGGCTCAGCGTCATGTTAGAAGAACAACATACATTGGATATCTGAAACAATATGCAAAAATGATAAGTAATTTAGAGCTACATTCTTGGCAGATTAAGCATGCAAGAGGATTTTTTGTATAGTCTTTCCTTGTCTTTTTTGAATTTTGGATGACATAAATATGTTTTATTCTAAAGACAAAATTTCAATTGAAAAAAAGAGCAAAAATTAAAGGACAAACTGAGGAAAACAGTGGAAACATAGCAGACATAAAAGATGAATATTCCTACTGTATAATGGTTTTGCACAAACAAATTCAAAGTAGGATGACCAAGCTACTCACATCAAATGGGGGTAAAAGTCCCTGAAACCATGAAGAAATTTAGGGGCCCACAACTGTAACCATCATACTGAATAAGTATCATATACATAATAAGACATCAGAAGATAATATATTGTATGAAAAAAAAACAAGTAAGCTTAATAGAAATAAGAGATTCTGGGTTATGGGAGCCAAATTGTAGTTTTTAGTAAAAGTTTGGAAATAGCTTGATTGAAAGTGAGATTGGGGCAGAGCCCCAGCGGCATAAGTGGTTGAGTGCAGGACTGCGGCCCTCAGGCTTGGTTCAAATCCAGCAGCGGTTCTCAGGAGCAGTGCTGGGTAGCTCCCATGACCACCAGAGAGCAGTGATGCCCCCCAAAAATAAAATAAAAAATAAAATAAGATAAAGAAAGAAAGTGAGATTGAAGGAATGATACTAGGGGGTGAGAGAACTAGCCATGATGATGTTGGTGGTAGGCAGGTCCAAGGCAAGTGCTTACGAGGTGGGAGTGTGCCTGGTAAAAGGCTAGTGCAGCAGGAACCCAGTGATAGATAGGAAAGTAGGAGAATACTAGACCAAAGAGATAAGACTAAAAGTTGGCATGTGTTGGGTCCGAAACTTCAGCTGCTATCCTAAATAGAATGAGAAGCTATTGAAAGTTCTTGTTTTTTTAGCAGAAGCATGACAAACATCAACTTATATTTTAGCAGAAGCACTCTGACAGTTACGATGTCTATGATGGACCTGGGGGCTAGTAGGGGGTAAAATGGACACATCAGAAGTCATCAAGGTAATCCGAGTGGGAGATGACGACCCACGGATCGGAGAGTGGAGGTGGTTTTAGGCATGACCAAGGGATAGAGCCATCAGCATCTGCTGACAGCCAAAGAAAAGACTCCTCCAAGGCTTGGTGGCTGAGCAATGAAAAGGATAGAGTTGCCCTCAGCTGAGGCACGGAAGCCTGTGGGCCAGGTCTTGGTTGTGAGAAAGATCAGACGTTCAGGCGTGGACGAGTTGAGTTTGAGATGCCATTGAAATTTCCAACCAGTAGCAGTCAGTTATATAGATTTGGAGAGCTCCTAGACTGAAGAGCTATATTTTTGAGTCATCAGCATAAGATTAGACATGGTCACCAATGTTGTGGAAGTACGGAGAAAAGAGAAGTTCACAGACTGAGGCCTGGGGCCTGCTGCTTGATAAATTCAGGGAAGAGAGGAAACCAAGAAAGGACTTTGAAAAAAGGTCTGTGAGCTAGGAACCAAACCAAGAGTGTGTTGCCTTATAAGGAAAGTGAAGCAGGAGTGATGAGAAGGGCCTGGTGGGGGGTGCTCCACCGGTAATTGATTATTGGCTCTAGATAGAGGTCATCATATAAACTTTGGGGGTGGAAAATAATCTAACCATATGTCATCAAAATTATATATAAAGGTGAATACTATTAGTTCTTTTAGAAATGGTTTTAAAGGACAGAATTATAGACAAGAAACAGATAGTTGGCTTTAAGAATGTTCAACTTATTTTCCCTGATGATAGCAAAAATTTAATGACCACCTAGATTGTCAACAAATAGAGGATTCACATAATCATTTATGGTATAGTCACATAGCAGATCACATTTTTCTTAATAATTATATAAAATTTAAAATATATTTCTAGCATATTATAATTATGTGTGATATAATAGTTTGTATCAGGTGTTCTCTAGCTTTTGTTTTCTCTCTGACAATTTTACCTCTCTCCTTATAGTTCTCTGAGGAGTCCTGGGAGTGTAGCGATTAAGGCTTGGCCTGCGATCTGCATGGTCTGCAGTTCAAGACCACCAGCAGCTCCTTAGAAGAAAGACTGGGCTTTCTACTCCCACAAACAGTTGCAGTCACCAAAACCCAGAAGAGGTTGCTATGAGTCATCACTGACTTCATGGCAGCTCTCTCTCTCTCTCTCTCTCTCTCTCTCTCTCTCTCCACACATGGGAAAAAAGAAAAAGCCTGGAAGGCTATCCACCAAAACAAATGAAAACAGTACTTAGTCCTGATGGTGAAATTGTAAGGAAGTTTTCATAAGTTTGTTGGACTTAGATTTGATTACACACACACACACACACACACACACACGACCAATAATGAGAGTAGCAATACCAGGAGGGTAGAGGGAAGGTGGGGAGAGAAAGGTGGTACCGATCACAATCATTGACATATAATCTACCCACCCTCTAGTCTCCACTAGGGAGATGTACAACAGAAAAGTGGGTAAGGGGAGACAGCGGTCAATGTAAGGCATGAAAAAAATTTAAAATAAATTATCAAGGGTTCATGAGAGTGAAGAAGAGAGGGAGAAAATGGGAGTGGTGTGGGTGTTGCTGATACCAAGGGCTCAAGTAGAAAGAAAATGTTTTCAAATGATGAAAAAAAAAGTCATTAATATATTTTAATATAATATCAAAATATTATAGCTTCAGGATGTCAATATTCTAAAGTTATTAATAGAATATTTAATATTTTATACTGTCTTCAAAATTTTGTCTATATTTTGCACAAAAATGCATTTGCACATGGACTTGCTTTACTTTATGTCGTTAGTAGTTACAGGTGACTCGCAGATACCATCTTGGATAGCACAGTGTTACAGGATGAGTTAGTCCAGGTAGACTAGAGGAACAAATTCAAGGACACGTATGTAGATATAAGCAAAGGCTTTATATACAAGAGGAACAGGACATTGAGAAAACATCCCAGCCCAGTTCAAAGTCATAAGTCCGTTATTAACCCAAATGCCTGAAATCAGTCTATAAAGTCTCCTTCCGACTCACAAAGTCACTGGTCAGTGGGTGCAGAATCCCGGTGCTGGCAGGGGTCTCCCCATGGCTCCTCGCTTCCAGGGCTCAGGGTCCATCAACAGCAGAAGTAACTCATCACTAGCAGAGGTCTCCATGTGGCCGCCCCAGCTTCAGAGGTCTGGCTCCATCAGGGCCAAGTGGTGTGGTCTCTGCGCCGGCTCCTCCAGCTTCTTGGACACTGCCATCTTGTTTTGTCCATGATTCATCGTCTCTGAAACTCCCAACAACTGCGGAACATAGCTTCTCATCTTCATGAGGGAAATATCGCGAGATTTCCCAGAAGTCTCAGGAGAAAGTCATGCCCACATAGAGGCCTCATTGGCTACTGAATGGCTATCTCCAGATTAACAGGCTAGACTCCACCCCTACCTACATTTCAATCATAAAATTAACATAAGCACATGACTGCCACACAGGACATGCCCTTTTTAAAAAAAAAAAATTTTGTTGAGGGCTCTTACAGCTATTATAACATTCAGTACATCATCCATATCAAGCATATTTGCACAAATGCTGCCACATTCATTTCCAAACATTTTCCACTTGAGTCCCTGGTATAAGCCCCTCTTAAAAAAAAAAAGCTCCCCTTTCCCCTCCCCCCCTTTAAAAAAATGAATCATTTATGAATCATTTTATACACCTCCCCTCACAATCCATACATACATCAATTGTATGCAGATCTCTTTTGCACACTTGTTTCCATCACCACTGTTAAGACATCCTCCCTCCACTTAGACCCTCCAGTACCAACTCCCCATATTTCCCTTCTTCCCTCCCCCCATGAACGTTTAATAATTTACAAATTGCTATTTCATATCATACACTGTCCAATATGTCCCTTCACTCACTTCCCTGTTGGCCATGCCCCAGAGAGGAGGTTATATGTAGATCCCTGAGATTAGTTCTCCCTTTCTACTCCACCACCCCTCCACCCTCCCAGTATCACCACTTTCATCACTTGTCTTGTGGGAATCTCTGTCCTAAATCCCCCATGTTTCCAACTTCAGTGTACATCCCCTATTCTAGTCGGACTTGTCTGGTAGAATTGGAAGCATGATAGTGTGTGTGAGGAAGCATTTGAGAACTAGAGGAAAGATGCATATTTCGTTGTTACTATACTGTACTTTACCTGGCTTATCTCCTCCCTGCAACCCCTCTGTAAGAGGATGTCCCTTCACCTATTGATGGGCTTTGGGTCACCAATCTGTACTCCCTCCTATTTATAATGATATAATTTTAGTTCTTTGATGCCTCACACTGGATCCCTTCAACACCTTGTGGTCATGCAGGCTGGTGTGCTTCTTCCAGGACATGCCCTTTTACTAAGACATATTTTCTAGAAAATTGGCTACAATTGAATCCTTTTCTTTATTGTGCTTGGGAAGCTATTTAGATTCTATTGGGCCTGCATTTCATTAATAGTGCGAAGACAAGTTTAATTGCTTGTTTTAGACTCAGATAAGATTGTGACTTTAACTTCCTAACATTTTGATGAATTAATCATATAGGTGAGACATAATTGCCTGATGCTCCATTTAGTTATGTGAGATCTGAAGTCAATAGGTAGAAAAGAGTATAAAGCAAAGCCTAGTAATTTCGATTTTACTGTTTGATAGGTATATTAAATTTTATAATGTTTATAATTAGTATTCTATTTTGTGGCATCTGAATCTGAATGCTCTTTAAAAGCCATAATAATTTTAAATATTTGGACCCTCTCTGTATGCATTTTGCTGTCTACTGAATGAAAGCTGCTAGAAATTCAAATCTGATTCAGAAGAGAATGGGATACGAATGATATCAGAGGGATATCATTGGGACATCAGAGGGATCTTGGCTCAAAGTAGAGAGTACCAGAAAAATAGTTACTTTTGTTTTATGTAGAGGCAGTTGACTGTATTGATTATAGCAAACTATGAAAACATAGAAAAGAATAGGAATTTCATAACACTTAATTATGTTTCTGTAGAATCTATAGATGAACCAAGAGCCAGAAGGGGGAACAGAATAAAGGAACACTGAGTGAGGAAATGTAAGCATCAAGGTTGACTCCTTATACCATGAATATTCAATATGTACTCTGGCAAATAATCCGGGATGCTTACTAGGTTATGGGATAGTGAGACATCAGACTTGGCAGAAGAATCATTAGCAACCTGCTATAAGCATATATGTCACACCCTTGCTTGCTGAAACAAGGAGGACTTGAAGCACTTGCTGACAAAGATCAAGGAAAGCAGCCCTCACTATGGATTCCAAAGCCATGTTCGGAAAATCAGATTACTCACAGACTGGACCAGCAGAGAACATTATGATAATTGGGGGAAACTTTGAAGTAATCAAGGATTTCATCTTGCTTCAATCCACAATCAATACTCATAGAAGCAGCAGAAAGGAAATCAAGCAACATATTGCATGGGCAAATCTACTGAAAATGACCTCAATGATTTGGTATATGTATTAAAATCCCATGTTTTTTAATAATAAAAAATTTGAAGAGTGAGGATATCACTTTGAAGACTAAGATTTTCCTGACTCAAACCATGGTGTTTTTGATCATCTCGTATGCATGTGAAAGTTGAATATTGAATAAGAAACAACCAAAGAAGAATTGATGCATTTAAATCATAATAGCAGTGAAGAATATTGACAGTAACACAGACTGCCAGAAGCGCAAAGAAGTCAGTGTTGGGAGAAGTACAACCAGAATGGTCCTTAGAATGAGGATGGTGAGACTTCTATCTTCTGCATTTTGAACAGAATATCACAGAGACCAGTTCCTGGAAAAAACATCCTTCTTGTCAAGTAGGAAGACTGCAAAAAGGAGAAAGACTCTCAGGCAGAACCTAACATCAAAACTGAGTTGGAATTCACTCAACAACAGTTCACGATACCGGAGCTTGCTGTGCCAATATGGCCAATGAACACATGTGAGATCAATTGAAGGGTGGAGATATAAATGGCTCAGCCAGCCTCGCCTTTCTGTCTCTTGCTCTTGGATCTTCAGACCAGTGTGCAGCCAGTTGCCTTGCTTATTCTGTGCCTCCATTTGCAAGCTACACTACTTGTGGGACACTTAATCCATGGACTGTGTCACTGTAAATTGATGTTCCTTCAAGCCCGGCTTCGCCATGCTACTGTAATATACATCTCTTGAGTTGGGCACTGTCAGACCCATCTCGTCTGGCTGACTGTTGGTGACCTGCCTTCCTGTTTGCTGCCTGTGGCCGGACAGCCTGAATTGCTCTACCTGACGGCCTCAAGACTTGAAGGACTGCCAGTGTACTAGCTGTCTCATGGAAGTGAGTTGCACTGAGCCATCCATACTACTTTATGGATTAATTACCTGTTTATTTCTCATGTTAGATATCTATATCTATAAAATTATTAGTGTCCTGGTTTTGTTTCTCTAGAGAACCCTGTCTAACACAATGTTAAAGCTCATACTTGTGATTTTTCCAACTGAATTATTTCAATTTACCCCACTTGTTAGAAACTTTCAAGATAATGAACCACCCTATTGGCTTTTTCTTTTCTTTTATATAGCACCACCCTTTTCTCATTAAAGAAATTATGAAACTTATGAGAGACTTTTTAAAAATGTTGCTGTTGGGTACCATTGAGTTGATTCTGACTAATGGCAACCTGATGCCCCACAGAATGAAGCAGAAATACTGCCCGCTCCTCACAACACTTACTCTGCTTGAGTTCTTTTTTTTCTTTTTAACTTTCCAAGTGTTTAGTGCTTCTTTGTTTCACAATTAAAATGGAAACAACCCTGATTCACTTATGTTTGAGTCCATTCATGCAGCCACTGGGTCAGTCTCTCTTGTCTTCCCCTTTTCACTGCTACTTGGCCACATATGATGTCCTTCTCCTGGGACAGGTCTCTCCTGATAACATGTCAACATGGCCAAAGTATATGAGATAAAAATTTGCCATCTGTACTTTAATGAGTGTTCTGGCTGTACAAATACATCAGTTTTCTTATGATCTTCTTTATTTAATATGTCACATGCATATGAAGCCCATAGCATGGGTCAGGCTCAACTTACTCCTCAAAATGACAACCAGTTTTCAACATTTTAAAGGGGTATTATGCAGCAAATTTACACAATCAATGTGTCATTTGCTTCCATGAGCATTGATTGTGGATCCAAGCAGAATGAAATAATTGAAAACTTACATCTTTCTCAGTTTACTATGATGCTACCTACTCCTCCAGTCTGATTTTCTTTACATTGAGCTTTAATCCATACTCAAGGTTGAAGTCTTTGGTACCCAACAGTAAGTGCTTCAAATCCTTCTGACTTTCAGCCAGCAAGGTTGTGTTATCTCCACATTGCAGGTTGGTAAGCCTTCCTCCAATCCTGATACAGCATTCTTCTTTATAAATTTGGAAAATTGTCGTATTTCTTGGATTTCCTTGAAAGGGGATAGATATTATCCTATTACAGAGATCATTGTCTAGCTAGATCTTGAAATGTCATTTTTTTTTATGAAGGCAACATCATTCTTCTTCATTCTTTTATTCTCAGCATAGTAAACAAGTTGATTTTCTGACTCCAATTGGCAATATCATTCCATTTTCGCTTGCCTAAGATGTTAGTTTTTATGTGTTCCATTTCATTTTTTACAACTTCTAATTTTTCTAGATTCACACTTGTGAGTTCTGATTATTAACTGATCTTTATATCTGTTTCTTCTTATCTTGAGTTGAGCCCATCAACAAAAAAAGGTGCCTACATCTTTATTCCCCCACGCTTTACTCCATCCAAGTCACCATGATCAACTAATTTGAAATGGCAGCTCTTCCATAGTCATATTTTGGGTGCTTTCAGACCTGCAAGCTTTATTTTCTGGCATTATCTGCACCCATGTTTTGCTTCTCTTCATGAGGTCCTCAGTATCTGACAATGTTTTGAGTTTGTCCGCAAGGTTTTCTGTGGAGAATTCCTCAGAAGCAAGCACTCTATTACTTCTTCACAGTCTGCTTTTAGTCTGGAAGCTTGGCTGAAGCCTGTTCACTTTGGGTGACCCTGCTGGCATTTGAAATACTGATGGGATAGCGTCCAGCATCACAGCCACAGGCAAGCCCCCACAGTATAACAACTTGACAGATGGGTGGTGTTTGCCTGTTTTTTTTTTTTTTTTTTTAATTAAAGAGAGACAAGGAAATAGAGGAATTAAAATTTATCTAAACACCTCTCAGACAGAAATATCTTCTGGTAACAGGTTGTATTTGGCAGCATAGTGATTACCTATTTACCTGCTAACCACAAGGTCAACATTTCAATACCAGCTACTTCTTGGAACAAAGACAAGGTTTTCTACCCCTGTGAAAATTTGCAATCTTGGAAACCCACAGGAGTGGTTTTATCCTGACTGAAATGGTCGCTGTGAGCCAGAAATGATGCGATGGCAGTGAGTTCTCCCAGGGATTCATAGTGTGATAAAAATGAAAAAAATCACTACATGTATTCTCACTATTTCTCCTGCATGTAAGTCACATATAATATATTCTTTCAGTATACATATGGAACAGCTATATTCAATATTTAAATAAGTTGGTATTGCACTGGGTTGTTTTTGAAATCAATAGTTTTCTTTTAGTAGATATTTATTTATGAAGTGTTCTGAGTGGATAAGAAAAAGAGTTAAGAAAAAATGGAGTTCGTTTTAAGATTCTTTTACAACATAGTATATTAGCTGCACAGTATTACAATAATATAGCACCATAAATTCAACTCCTTTTAATCTCTGGTGAATTGGTTTTTGTTTAAAAATTATTTGTTTAAAAATCTTGGAATAAGTAGTTGCCATTATATTTTGAGCAATCCTATAATTATCCCCTTTGGATCAATTCCTAGAAATTGACTTATTGAGTCAGAATGTGCAAATACCAAACTATCTTCCAGGAAAGTAGAACAACTTATACTTTTCACCAGCAGAGTTTTAGAGTACTTATTTTCTAATTAAAGGTGGATGAATAACACTGCTATTAGTATTTCAAAAGTCTGTTCCATTTCCTACCTTATTAGACATTCTGTTTAACAAATAAAGAAAGGCATATATTTGTTTAACTACTAGTAGATGTGAAAATTATTCCATGCACTGATTGGTTCTTTTTTGGGTGTTGCTTTCTCATCCTCTTTGCTTGTTTCTATGTTGGAATGTAGGTTAGGTCTTGATGTGGAGCAAGTATTGATATTTTGAAGACAAAGCCACTTATGTATACCTGTTCCAGTATTCTTTATAATCTTTTATTTGGTTATTCAAAATGACTTTTTAGTCAACTCTATAATTCTTTTTCATTATGACTTCTGATTTGGTGCTCTATGTTAAAATTTTACCTTTTTCATGTAAATATGATAGTTTTTGAGCTATAATGAACACATCATACAATTCAATAGTTCATTTTTATCAAAAAAGGTTGTGCAATTATCATCACAATCAACTTTGGAACCTCTCCTTGTACCCTTGATGGTCACTTTAGATTTCTCACACACTTTCATTCCATGCCCCCAGGCGATCATTAATCCAATGACTGTTTTCAAAAGTCCATCCATCCCAGCTTCACTATACAGGAAAACATACAAAACAAGGACCAAGAAACAAAAGACCTACTGATGAAGCACACAGAATTCCTCTAGTTCTTTAATGCTTCCCCCCTCCTCCCCCATACAAACTATCATGACCCTAGCTCTATCTTATAAATCTGTCTAGACCAGAGCATATAAGTTGGTGCAGATAAAAGCTCTTGATACATGGAATTGAGGACAGAAAAGCCCCTTAGGAACAATAATGGGAATAGCATTGCCATGAGGGTAAGGGGAAGGTGGGGGAGAAATGGTAAACCAATCACAATATTCAATGTATCACACCCCTCACTTCCCCAGGGGGATAAACAACAGAAATGTGGGTGAAGGAAGAGGGAGATGGTATAGAATATGAAAATAATAACTACTGGCCAGTTAGCTCAGTTGGATAGCACGTGGTGCTAATACAAAAATAATAATAACTTATAATTTATCAAAGGTTCATGAGGGTGGGAAGGTGGGGGAGGAAGGGAGGGGAAAATAGCTGATACCAAGGAGTCGAGTAAAAAAATTTTTTTTGAAAATGTTCATGGCGACATATTTCCAAATATCCTTGATACAATTGATGTATGGAATGTTATAAGAGCTGTAAGAGCCTCCCACAAAATGATTTTAAAACAAAGGAGCCACCAATAAAATGATTTATAATAAAAGAAGATGAAGAAGAAAAACGAGGGACTCAACTTCTGTTCTGAACAACAAGAAGAGACAATGAAGGACCCAGCTATCACGACTACGTACAACAGAGACAGATCTCAATTGAGGAGAAAGCAGAGAATATTAAAAAATTGGGAAAAGTTCAAAGTAGATCAAAAGGAAGCGTTTCTAAATTGTTGAAATAAGAGTTTTATTACTGCTTTTCTGGATTTTCAAGGCGACTGCAGAGAGTTCATTTCTATGTATTTCACCTGTAAGAGTTTGTGATCAGAACAGTGGACCACACTATCACCAGCTTCCATAGATGACCTCAGTTATAAATGTCCCAAACCTAAATTACAGTTGATAACCGGCATCTGTTTATTTGATGAGTTTGCAACAAGTGGATATGTTGCAGCCTTAGTTCCCAGCAGGCATTCTTGTTCTGAGAATGTACTCTCAGAATTCTTGGAGGTGTCAGTGCCTGGGCATGTCTTGACTCAGATCCCACATTTCCGGTATGGGTTAGCTGTTTATCAGGAGTGGTTAGTAAGGAGATGAGTTCTCAGAAACAGCGGCATAATCACTTGATCTTCTGAAGTTCACTTAGTCATATCAGCCTGCTCAGCTCACATCCTGGGTCACTGTAACTTCCATTTGCTCTCGGACATTCCAACATGGATTGTTCAGCCTGGTATTGACATTTATATTTGCTTGGTGGCAAGAGTTGTGGAGGGCGGCTATATTTTGTCATATGTCTATAGCACTTTTCTTTAACAACAAATGTATCATTGAAAATACTTAATCATTTCATTTATTTTATTTTTCCAAGTCCATTGTATTGGGAGTTAATGCATTGCATAATTCAGTCACATTAAGCAGTATTATATAATTGCTATCACAATCATTTTCAAAACATTCTTTTCCTTCTTGAACTACTCGGCATCATCTCTCTTTTATCCACAACCCCACTTCACCCCCACTGTACCCCCTGAAACCCTTATTCTACTTGTTGTCCCTACAGGTTCCTCAATCCAGTGTTTCATATATGGAAAAACAGAAAAACATATAACAAAAATTAAAGAGAGTGACCCCTAATTATCACATCTGAGATAAACTCCAATATTAACTAACAAACAAACAATACAGAAAATGTTGAAAAACAAATCAGGTGTAATGTGTATCAGAGGTGAATCAACTGACAAGGTTTTAACTGATTCAGGTTTATCCTTTTGATCTTCTGTAGACATCTCTCCAATGAACTGTTTGGTAACTACTCTCCTATCATCCCTCTATTACAGAAAGAGCAAAATCACTGGAGGTGTATTTCCTATGTATGTACTACAAATGTATCTTGGGCTCTCACTGTCATCCATAGTCTTCTGCAAGCCTGATTCTAAGAGTTTAGGCTCTGAACGATTCCCTCCTTGGACAAAAGGTTATGTGATTTACAATCCTTTGGTCACTGCTGTTGGCATGCCTCTCCCTTGTGGACTTAGTTGACGTCTCACTTAGATGGCTGGTTGTTTGGAAGCAAACCTTTAGGACCCCAGATACTATTTTATCTGATAGTTGGGTACCATCTCACTTCTTTACCACACTTTCCTGTAGCATCTGTATCTTCTCCTTTTCCTTCCTGCGGCCTAGCCTTGAGCAGAGCCATGTAAGAATGAAGTGTTTTTAAAATTGGAACGAGGATTTGGTCTGAGCCCAAGGCCCTTTCCTGAATCTATTTCTTTTTAAACCTGCCTTTGGCTCTGTTTCGAAACCTCCTTGTTAACTTGTGGTAGAGAGGCCAGTCTATCATCCATTTGGGACATAACGACATTCTGCTAATATTGTCTTCAATTAGCCTCACACTAATTTTTTAAAGCATTTTTGAGAGAGGTGAAAATAATTATTTTATGACCTGATACTGTGTTTGGGACCAAAGACCAAAACTGGTGATTATTCAACATAATTTTGATTTGTTGTGGGCATAAAATTTAACTAAACTTTTTCTTTTTTTAATTCTTCTTATTAGTTTTATTCTTTTTATTAAGAATATTTGGTAACTTGAGGTAAAAATAGGTATAAGTTTTCTCTCCTTAATTCTATGAAGTCTTTATGCTTATTTCTGTTTTGCATTGGTTCAATATATCTGAAGAAAATACTTCAAATTCTTGTTTGTTGCCAGCAAGTCAATTCCTACTCACAGCAACCATGTGCATGCAGAGTTGTGCAGCTCCACAGGGTTTCAAGACTGTCACCGTCTGGGCACAAAGAGTCGGACCTGCCTCTTGAGGTGGCCCTGTGTGCAGTTGACTCGCCAACTTTTCAGCTACTTGCTGACTGATTAGCTGTTTGTGATCCCATGCACACCTATATAAAGAATAAAGACAAACCAACAAAATCCAAATCCATTGCTTCTGGTCTGATTCTGACTTAAAGCCACCCGATGTTTGTGTTAGTGCCCAGTGGTCAAGATAACACAAGTATACCATTTTCTTTTAAAATTCATTTAGTTGGGGACTCTTATTGTTCATATCACAATCCGTACAGCCATCCATTGTGCCACCTTCCCACCTTTATGAACCCTTGGTAAAATATAATTATTCTTTTTCATTTCTTACACTGACCTCTGTCTCCCTTCACCCACTTTTCTGTTGTTTGTTTGTCCCCCTGGGAGGGGGTTATATGCCTTTCATTGGGATCAGTTCCCTCAACTCCCCGCCCCTCCCCCCCCCACCTTTCCCTTCCCCTCCTACTTTCATGATTGGTCCTGAGGGGTTTACTTGTGCTGGATTTCCCGTGTTTCCAGCTCCTCTCTGTAATAGTGTACATTCTCTGGTCTAGCTGGATTTGTAAGGTAAAGTTGGGGTCATGATCATGGGGGGAAGGAAGCATTAAAGAACTAAAGGAAAATTGTTATACTACAAGCTGACGGATTCATCTTTTACTGTGACTCTGTTGTGAGGGGATGTCCACTTGTCTACAGATGGGTTTGGGTCTCCACTCTTCCCTCCCCCTCATTCACATGGATTGGTAATTTTTTGTTCGGGGTCTTTGATGCTTGACATATACAGCTTTCTGCATTCAGCCAAGGTCCTTCAGACATCTGCAATGATATCTCAACCGTATACTCTTCTGAATCAGACTTAGATTTCAGGCAGCTTCCTATTGATGTACTAAAACAACTGTTGAAGTACCTTTAATAAAGTTTTACTTGCATATGATATTAATGATAGTGTTCAATAATTTTCACATTCTTTTTAAATTTATTTTTTTAAATTTTAAAATTTTCATATTTTGTTGCATCACCTTTCTTTGAAATGGACACAAATATGAATCATTTGTAATCAATTTGCCAGGTAGCTACCTTCTAAATTTCTTTGCATGTACTAGCAAGTGCTTCCTTCTCACTGCCATCAAATCACTTCTGTCTCAGAGTGAGCCTGAAGGACAGAGCAGACATCTCCTGTGGTTGCTGAGGCTGCCACTGTTTGCAGAGTAGATGGCCTCATTTCTCGCCCTCAGAGTGGATGGTGGTTTTGGATTGCTGAACTTGCTGTTAGCAGCTAAAATACATAAAATACCTAATCACTACAACACCTCCCTAGTGCTTCATTAGTTTGTTTTAACATTTCCATAGGTATTTCTGGATCTTTGTTTTTCAGTAATGCATTCTTTACAACCTGAACTTCTATCAACATCATCAGCTCTTGATCATGTGCTAACTCTTTAAATAGTTGAATGGCAACCATGGTTGAATGTGATTGAATAATATCTACATGCCTGCAAGACATAAAGTTAATACAACTATTATTCCTATTTATTCACTAACCACTAAAACAAAGATGATATTGAAGAATTTTACCATTCTTTAGCCTGAACTTGATAAAACATGCAATGAAGATGCATTGATAATTAGTGGTGATTGGAAAGTGAAAGTTGGAAACAGAGGACTGGCAGTTGGAAAATATAGCGTTGACCATTGAAATGAATCTGAAAGATCACATGATGGAATTCTACAAGATGAATGAGGTCTTTATATAGCAATTGTTTTTTTTCTTTTTTTGGGGGGGGCATCACTGCCTTCTGGTGGGAGTAGGAGGCCCAGTCTTGCTCCCGGAGAGCTGCTGCTGGCTTTGAACCGCGAACCCAGTGGGCCGCAGTCCCCCACACAACCACTACACCACTGGGGCTCGACCCCATGTTTTTTAATAATATAAGCAATGAATATCCATTTACATCTCACCAGATGGCATATATAGAAATCAAATTGACTACCTCTCTTCAAAGACACTACGGAAAAGCTCAATATCAACAACCAAAGCAAGAAAAGGAGTTGATGGGACAGATAAAAAATTTCTCATATGTAAGCTTAAGTTGAAACTGCAGAAAATGAAAACAAGTCCACAAGAAACAAAACACAACCTTGTGTATATCCTACTTGAATTTAGAGACTATCTAAAGAACAGATTGCATACATTAAATACTAATGAATGACTAAATGAGTTGCAGGATGACATCAAGAACATCATATGTGAAGAAAGCAAAAAGTCATTGAAAAGATAGTAAAGAAAAACAAACACTCCCCAATAAACTTGGCTTGAACACACAGTAGCTAAAGGAAACAGGAAAAAAGATGAAATAAAAGAGGTGAACAGAAAATTTCCAAAAGCAGCTCCAGAAGAAAAAGTAAAGCATTATAATATAATGTCATGCAGTTCGAAAGCCAAAAAAGGAAGGACATAGTCAGCATATATCAGGCTGGAAAATTGAAGAAAAAAATTCAAGAACAGAATTCCAGCATGGAAGGGTTCAATGGACAAAATATTGAATGAGGCAGGAATAGTCAAACGAACAATGAAAGGAATTCACAGGATCATTATCATGATCCCAACTCTACCTTACAAATCCGGCTAGACCAGAGGATGTGCACGGTACAGATAGGAACTGGAAACGCAGGGACTCCAGGACAGATGATCCCTTTAGGACCAGTGGGGAGAGTGGCGACACCTGGATGATGGAGGGAAGGTGGGGTGGAAAAGGGGAACCAATGATAAGGATCTACATACATATATCCTCCTGCCTGGGTGACGGAAAACAGAAAAGTGGGTGAAGGGAAAAATACTTTATAAATGATCAAGGGTTCATAAGGGAAGGGGAGGGGAAAAGTGAGGAACTGATACCACGGGCTCGGGTAGAAAACAAATGTTTTGAGAATGATGAGGGCAACAAATGTACAAATGTGCTTGACACAATGGATGGATGCATGGATTGTGATGAGTTTGAGTCGCCGATAAAATGATTTTTAAAAAAGTACACAGGATGACTGTACCAAAAAGAAGTGGTCACCATTTAACCATCTGAGGCAGCACAGGACTATGACTAATGGGTATTGAAGGGAGAGGTTCAAACTGTGTTGAAGGTATTAGTGAAAAACAGGCTCCAGGAATAGCAACCCTATCAACAGAGTAAACTGCCCCAGAAGATTTCAATTACTGTAAATGATTATGGAAGCAAGTTGCCACACCTGTTTCTCTTGAAGAGCGACAGATGGATTCACCATCACAAGCTCTCAGTTAACAGCCAACCACTTAGCCTTTGTTCCACCAGTACTCTCCCTAATACCATCACTGTAGCCTATTCCTTTCCTTTTTCTCCTTCTTTTGTTAATGGTTTATTTTGGTATCCAACCCTTGTCTTCTTAATACAGTTGTTTCAGCTCTAAACTGCATAGTGTAATGGTGCTTAATGTTCATTTTATATTCTACAAGAAACTAAGAGAAATCTGAGTTTTACAGGATGAAGGGGTCAGAGCCATTCACAAGAGTTTTATATTTTTCAATGACTGTGAAATCAAATTACTCTTTAGTAAATCAGATTGGAGAAAATAGAAACATAGCAACTTGGCAGTTTTGTGTCTGGACAATTGACATATGTTGGTTTTTTAAGCTGATATTACAATAGACTTTGTTATTAAAGTAATAAAATATGTGTAGCTATAAGCATAGATAAGATAAAACTTTTCTTTCTGTGGAGAAGATTGTCAGACTATGATTCAGGAAGAATTATAAATCTTGCTTTATATATTAAATCAATTTTTCTTAACAGTGATTTTTCCCCTTCTTCTTATACCTTGAAGTCTAACTTGCAGATAAAATATAGCCCTTTGAGAAAAAAGATTCCACTACAACAGACACTTTAGGGAGCTAACAGTATAGGAAATTATAATGGCCATATTCATAGGTACATACTTATTTGCCATATGAGTGCCTATGAAGAATATCGAGTTGAACATTGTCAGTAGATATCAGTTTAAAGACAAAAAAATTAGGAAAAGAATAATCCCACTTTTAATCCATTTTAATAACTTTTTAATGGTCATTGGTAATTGGTTTTAGATAATATTATAGTGTTGTTATATTGCAATGGAACTCTCAATGATGCAGTGGTTAAAGAACCTACCTGTTAATCATCAAGGTTTAAACTTATAAGCTACTCCATGGGAGAAAGAGATGGCAATCTGCTTTTATAAAAATTCCGCAGAGTGGTTAGACTCTTTGGCAATTGAAATGTCAGAAAACCCTCCTAGTGGCTAGTGAAAATACTCCTTGTACTATCTGAAAGAGGTGGGCCAGTCTTCTTCTTGCTTTGGAGCTTGGGAATTTGAAACACAGTATGTACACAAGGCAAACATTTTATATATATATATATATATATATTACAAAGAGAAACCTCACTAATAAACTACACATTTGATTTTGAGTGTTTGTGCATGTGTGTGTGTGTGTGTCTCAAAAATGGACCTTGCTTGGAACATCTGCCTGCCCCAATTGACTTAAGAGTATTAACTTAGATGCTGGTTGCTGGCCATATTGCATTACTTTCAGGGTAACATCTCCTTTTAGTACTTTCCTTCCAAATTACTATCAGGATGCTACTTTTTGGAGCCATCACTCTTCTCTTCAGTTAAATGTCTTTGGCTGTGAGCAATTTCTGGCCAAGCTGCATTTAAGCAATAAAGAGATAGTGCCTTATTTAACAAGGAGTCCAGTGATAAAGTAGTTCAAGTCCAGTAGGCTCAATTTTTTGTTTTTGTTCCCCCCCCGCACCGCCCCCCAATCTCTTGCCTTGCAGGTCCAATGGCTTCCTGCCAGATGTCGGCAGCAGTTTCCTATAACAGCATCCAGTCAGACAGAGATCATCTTTCTCTCATGTAACTCCTTCTAGGCATTAGGATTTTACCTCAGAGACTGCTCAGAGATTCCAATGACCAGCATTTGTTCTCTTGTCCACGTCTATACCTCACACCGATGAGATGAATGGGGTGATTATCAGTATCCTGAGATCAGTCAAAATTCACTCCCAGGCCTAAAGATTAGATCCCCTTTCTCTGAAAGAGGGGGATGATGAGGAATGGTAGATCAGGATTCCAGTGAGCAGGAAAAAGGGATAAACAATGTTATAATAACTCCCTTTTCCTTATACTTCTTGTTAGGAATAAGCATAGGATTGGTTAAGGCACTAGGACTTCCTTTTAACAGATTGAATTGTGCATGATAGTGACAACTGGAGTCAGAATTGACTTCATGAGTGGGTTTGCAGCCCTGGTCATGTGTTAGCCTGCTAACTTCAAGGTCAGTAGTTCAAAGTCTCCAGTTGCTCTGGAGATTTGATGAGGCTTACTACTCTCATAAAGATTGACACTCCTGGAAATTCTGGGAAGCAGTTCATGTCTGTCATACAGGGTCACTGTGAGTTGGCAATGACTCACTGACAGTTTTCTTTAAAATTATGATGATCATATGATCTGAGAACTGCCACTGGGAACTAATTGCCCCTTTAAGCTCGTAGTAGGCACAGACAACAAAATGTGGCTTGCAAGATTTGCTCTTCTCACACTTACTTACATCCACATGCTTTCTCCATACAAGGTATATCGCTCCAAAAAAAAAAAATTGCTTTTTTAAAACTATGTGTGGTAGTTACATAATCTGGTGTCAATTTGAGAGGATTACAAGTGAAGGTATGGAACCTAGTCTGTCAATCAGAGCTAGCCAATAAGACCTCTGTGTGTGGGCATGGCTTTTTTTCTGAGAATTCTGGGAAATCTGATTTTTCCTCCTTGGAGGTGGAAGACTTTTTTTTCTTAACCCACTCCCTTGAAGACTGTCTACTGACAAAGGTGACTTCCTGTGAGACATCTCTGAGGAGAAGTCACATGGAGGCACCCTGATGCAGACCTCTGGAGTCAGAGAAGCCACATGGAGAACCCTCCAGTGCTGAGTTGGATACAACACCATTGGATTCAGAAGACCACCAACCCAGTGGTCTGTGATTGTCCTACCTTCAGCATCATTGCATGTGATTCATTAGTCTGAAGAGGAAATTATAGATTGGTGTCAAATATATGGGCTAATATCGGACCTATGAGCTTGGATCAGACTGAATTGATAATGTTTTCTTAATATATAATTACCCTTTATATATAACTCTCTTATACACTTATGCATTTCTATGAATTTGTTTCTCTAGTCTACCTAGACTTACACACTATTTTTTTTAACAAAACTCCTTCAAAGAACTCTCCATTACAGTTTATACATTTGTCAAATCTGCAATTACATTCTTGGAAAGATTGTTCAAACTCATCTATTTAGTTGGTTGACAGCACCTCCCTCATGTTTTTCTTCACCTCTTCTGCATCATCAAATCCCTGTTCTTTCATGTCTCTTTTCATTCATGGACTCAAAAAGAAGTTGTTGCATGGAGTGAGGTCAGGTGAGTCAGGTGCATGGGGCAAAACAGGCTTGTTGTTTTATGCCAAAAACGGAAATGGCTGCCCACTGAAATGGCTGCATGAGCAGGTGCGCTGTCATCATGACCAAACAGGTCCCCCATCTGCCACAAATCAGACCCTTTTTATTACACACTGGTATGCTATCTTTTCAGAACCTCTAAATAGAAAGCTTGATTAACAGTCTGACCTGGTGGAAGGAACTCCAAATTCACTACAAGTAAACATTTTCATCCACTCAGGAAGTGGATGGATGTCCAGAATGAGTTTTGTCATCAATCAACATAGTGCCTTTTTTATTTTTATTTTTTTGGCATCACTGCTCCATTGTGCCTTTTTTAAAACAAGGAAACTTCTTATAGGCTTGAGTTTTCCCCATAGATTGTTCTTGAAAGCCATGTACAACATCACAACAGTTTCTGCAGCATTTTTTTCTGAGCAGGAAACAAAATTTCACAGCCACACACTGTTCTCCTAAATTGATCATTAAAAAAAGACGAGTTTTCAGGAAAACTGATTTTATGAAAAAAATCACTATGACCTGAGAGAACCTTCCCAGGCAACACTAATGGGTTCACTAATTCAAAACTACTTGCTTAATGTTCACCTCGTGGTAAACGTGTACTGTGGAAGCTCCCCTGGGCTTTTCCCCATTTTTTGGAGAGTGCCTTCTTGTAGGAAACAGAAAAGTTATTCTTCAGGTTGCCCCACTATAATATATGCCAAACTTAAGGTGCTCTCTTCAAGCACACAATCACTGACTGTACAATTGGAGGTCAACTGTTTAAAGGTATCTGCCAGAAGATCTTTAGCAATCTAAGGCAATTAGACCCTATTATCTGTCCCACCATAATAGGTCTCACTCCCTTCTGATAAAAACAATGGATTATTCCCCTAAAGGAGCACCCAAAGGTCCATCCAAGTCATGGATGACCAAGATTAGGGTGCCATCTTGACTCTAGAGCCTGCCAATTTTGTTACATGTATGTCTTCCTATCACACATAGCTTATTGTACAATCACCTTCCTGTTACGCACGTGGTTACCTGTAATTAGGGGGACTGGCACACCGGCCCAAAATTATAGATAAGGCTTGGTTGGAAATATATTCTCTCTGTGCGTGTACCAGGCTCCTGAAGTCATTACAGTCCCAGACGGAGGTGAGCATTTGCATACTTCATCTTGCCTGATGCTTCTTTAATTTTACCCCTCAGTTACACAACTGCCCCTTGGGCCCATTCGATTGTGGAGGCTGGGTCCCCACACCCCCACATATATTCTTATATTGCATTTTCTTTGAAAACCTCTCTTTAAAAATCTAAGTAAAAGCAGGATATAGAATAATAATTATGATTATTTACAAAAATGAAGTTTCCTTGAGCCTTCTCTTCTAACTAGGTTTCCATCCTGGATCCCTCCTATACAAAATCTTAGACCCATCAGTTTCAGAACCCTGCCTTATTTTCACTGCCTGTCCACCCCTTAGGAAACCGAGTCTTTGATGCTGGTGCAAGCTCTGACTCTGTTCTATGGATCACGTATTATTTAATTCTTCACGCTAATGAATTTTGACCATGCTCCCTAAAGTACACTTTATTCTGATGGTTAACTCCTAGTTATAAATCAAACTAAGTGAAGTCAAGGAAGGTCAGAGGTGAGAAGAGAGACAGAGGGTGATCTCAGGGGGAGAGAAGAGACTCTTGGGTCAGATCCTGGAGACTGGCAATGGATGTGGGACCAAGGAGCTCCCTGTAAACCAGGCTAAAAATCAAAGATGGATTTGGACTTGAACGATGAATCTGGGTGGAAAGTTGCAATGTCAGAAACTAGGCTGATTAGAGTTGGGTTGGGTTCAGGAAACAGTATTGAAAATGGTAGTGGAATTGTGTTTTTCAGTAAACTCAGCTCAGTCAGACAAGAGGATTTTATCAGAGTTCTCTTTTATCCACACACACTCAGTTGTTACAGTAATCCTGCTTCCTAGTGCAGGAAGTGAAGGCCCCTGTTGACACTATTATACTTCAAGAAGTAAAAGATTTTCTTCAGGCCAGATTCACTGCCATTGAGTCAATGCTGACTCCTATAGACCTTATATGTCATAGACCCTATAGGTCATATAGACCCTACAACAGAGGGTAGAACTGTCCCTCTGGATTTCCTGGACAATGATTTAAAAAAAATATTATTCATCATTTTATTGGGGACTCTTACAGATTTTATGACAATCCATAAATCAATTGTATCAAGCACACTTGTATACATGTTGCCATCACCATTCTCATTCTACTTGAGCCCTGGGTATCAGCTCCTCTTTTTTCTCCTCCCACCCTTGTGAATCCCTGATCAATGACATATTGTTGCTCTCTTCATATCTTACATAGTCTGCTGTCTCCCTTCATCCCCTTTCTGTTAGTTGTCCCCCTGAGAAGGGTGTGTGTTCTTGTTACATATCCATCGTGATCAGTTCCCCCTTTCTCCTCCTTCCCTCCCCCTCCTCCCCTTGTGGTGGCGCTACTCCCACTACTGTTCCTGGGGGGGGGTGAGGGTGGGGAGGAGCAGTTACGGGAATAAAAAACATCCATCTTTCTCCCACAGAGCAGCTAGTGGTTTTTAACGGCTGCCCTTTGGGGTTGCTGCCCAACATGCAACAGGTGCCACCCGGGCTCCTTGAGGCTCCATTGGCTGTTGCCCATCTTGAGGCAGTTGTCAGAGGCTGACAGCAGCGCAAACGAACTTCAAGATGATCATTTTGCCTGGAAAGTGCCTGATATGAATTGACTTGGGTCCTCCTACCAAAGTAAGCACTGTAAACCTTAACCTCTTTGCTTCTGGTTCTCATCCCATTTACGAATAGTTTGTCTTTGTTATGCTAACAAAGTAGGGGTAGACAAGTGCAGTTTCAGGAGCCATAATGGGATACACTTTGAAATACTAGCCACCTTAGATGATACAGGCTGGAGACCCAGAAGGGCAGTTCTGCTGTGTCACTGTGTGTCAGCACGGACTCGATGCCTGTGGGTATGTCTGTCTGTCTGTACCATCAATTAGTCTCTGTACATAGGCTCTCTGTGGGTCAAAACCGATTCAACAGTACCTAATGCCCAACAGATAATAGATGTGCTCGTTAAAGCCACCCCCTTGTGGTCCTTCAGTGACAGGGGCACTTGATGGCCTTCACACTGATAAAATATACAACAGCTTTCAGCCAGGTGATAAATGCAATGCTTAGTTTCACAAGCGTGTTTTCACTTTAAGGGAAACCTTAAAGTGTTACCCTTCCACATTTTGTTTGCTTTTGTGGCTCCTCACTCACTAAATGCATTTTTTTTTTGTTATTCAACTAGGTAGGACTACAAAGAAAAGGACAGGGAAGTTAATTATAAGTCACCTTAACACTTTGCGGATGGATCCAGAGTTTACTCGTGTTTATGGTTGAATGCAAACAAACAAACAAACAAACATAAAACAAACCTAGCAGCCGAAAAAAAAAATACCCAGACACTTGGGTAAGTAGGTAAAAAAAAAAAATCCAGTCTTTATAAGATCTTTGGAATGATGCGAATAGGTGCAATTAGAGAGACAATTGGCTTTGGTCAGATACTGTTGCCATGGGCCTGTCATCTTTATTTCCTGGGGAATCATAATTAGATGCCATCTGTGGACTTTGATTTGGGGACCAGGGTGGGTGGCGGTGGGGGTTGCTGCCCCCAAGGAATAAACAGCACTCCCTTCTGCAGAATGAAATTCTGCAAAGTGTTAGAAGGATTGCGGGTCACAAACTGGTAAGCAGGAACATATTGGTGTGCTATGACGGAGATAAAGGTTATGAGGCATTTTAAATGAGAAAAGTTGCACAAGAAATAAATAACAAAGAAGAAAAAAATTTCAGAGATCTGCCAAAGCATAGGATAGTTTTGGAGTTTTCTTTAATTAGAAAATAATTCATAGTCTCTTTTTAAAAATTCATATAACAGGTGAGAAGTAAGAATATTTCAAACAGCTGCAAATTAGCTAGTCCTGAAGGACTAGAAGTGTGTGCCCACTTACACACACCTCAGAAGAAAGACTTGACAATCCACTGCTGAAGAAACAGCCTCTATGACCCCTAGGGAGCATAATTCTACTGGGATACAAATGTGGCTGCCCAGGAGGGAATCCGCACCCCAGAGCCCTGGAGGCTCCCTTTCTCCTGCTCAACTCCCCAACTGGGGACCCTTTAATTGTGTTTTATCCTGTGGCCGCAGTCAGCATGATTGGCTGGATCAGAGCTGCTCAATATGTCAATCGCGAGCTACTAGCCCATGGCTAATGTAGTGTGGGTGGGTCATACAGCTTTTACAAAATGCACGTAGACCTGTCCTCAGGCCTGTCACGTAACTGATCTACAGCCCAGCCCAAAAGTCGCACTCTTAGGTGTCGAATGCACGCACAAACAACTATGCTAAGTGCAGCAGAACTGGCAAGCTAAGTTACCGCCAATCTTTAGACCTTGATTTTATTCTTTTAAATTTAAGAAAGGATATTAAAGTGAGTGGGGGAGCTGGACCAAGTAAGAAGAAAAATAACGTATCACTTTCATGCGGAATGGGAGATTTGACACTGCACGCCGGCAATCAGCTGAAGTCCTGAGCATATGAACAGATCTGGAACTTACCCAAACATGAGAAAATGTGCTACCTCCTTGACGGCATTATTTGGCTCTGCTTATTGATGTAAGTCAGCCGTTTCTCACATATAGATCATTAAGTCCAAGTACCGCTGCACCATGACTCTGATGCTCACTTGAAGGTGTGCTTGAGACTGGCTGTCAGCAGCTACTGTCCAGACTATGCATCCCTAGCTCATTCCATTCAGTGCAAGTCATCAGAGTCAACTCAGATCATGACAAAAATAATGTACATAGTTCATTGTGTTGTGCTGTGCAACATGGACTGATGCAGCTGTGCAAGGTACATAAACATACATTGTACAGATGAAGAATGTGCAATGCTTTTATAATAAATAAATATATGTTTTGCATTTTTGTCTTTGGTAGATCATTTTGACTTGATTGATTTATAAGTAGATCGCATGCTGAAGCAGTGTGAGCAGTCCTGGACTAGATGGCTCACTTACAGACCAAGAGTCTGTGAAGGCACAGTCAGTGCCACGGCCACTGGTTTTGTTCATATTAATCACTAACAAACAAGTGACATTTTTAAAAGAACTCTAGTAAGTAAAAGCTAACCTTATTTTCAGTAATGCTATATAGATTTTCCTCTGAACAATGAAAAGATGGAAGTTGATCAGTAAAGCCAAACGCTTTGCGAAGTCAGAAATACAGAAATAAGGCTTCCATTCTATTTTAGTGGTCTAAGGCTAGACTTTTAGGAAATGGCCACTTTGTCATTGCAGCTATTTCTCTTGGTTGTTTACTATCCAGAAGACTCCCATATACATATAATGGTGATTTTGTTCTGGTTCCCTCCCCCCACAACAAACAACATTTCTAATGGAGGTATATCATTGTATCCGTGGTGCTGCCAGTGTAAATGTTTGCCTCAAGATGCAAGCTTGCAGTTTTGTAAATGGATCTAACTACTCAGAAAAAAATATAGATATTGTGGGTATTAATGCATCATTTTTGAGTACGCTTTCAGTTTTATTCGCCTTGAACTAGAAAATGACATATAATTTATGTAATTGAAAAAAGCTACTCAAATGTGAGGTTTCTGAAATCAACAAGAAAGGCAAAAATGGGTGTGACCACCATGCATGGTATGCTTCATTTGAAATATCTACTTTGAATGTTAAATTGTCATTTTATATATTTAAGTGGTTTTAATGTTGTCTCCAAAATGGCATCTAATAAATACATTCACACAGTGTACAAAAGTATACTGTGTGCCACAAATTCTCCTGCTGTTGTGCTTATTTATAGCAATGTAGACTGCTAACTGTGCTTTTATGTGAAAAGCATTTTGGGGGGTAAATGTTTGCTATTTTCACTTTATCTTCAAGGACAGTCACAATCCTGTACCATCATTCAGCCTGAGACATCATCAAAGTAATTAGCTTAGAAGTAATTTTCATTTACCCAAAGCTTTAAAGTATTTTCAAAAATCCTGGGTGAGAGTGCTTGTAGTTCGTCTTCTGCTGGGCTCTGTAGAAACCGAGCGGAGACCGGGACTGGTGGCACCGAGGATTTATCAGAGGATGCTCTGGGAAGAAGGAGCCTGTGGGAGTGGGGAAAGGCTAGAGGAGACGGCTCAGCATGGGTGACGTCTCTGGGGAGACCGGGAGATTCCAGCGCCCTGGAGCACAAATGGTGCCATCTTGAGGTAAGTGGGCGGGCATTATGTTGCCACGTTTTCACAAGTCATGAGTTGTAGCTAGCTTTTGAAAGGAGCCTCGTGGATGGAGCCGTTTCCACTTGACTTGGGACAGTGTTCCAGTGAAAAGAGACTGAGTTAACTAGTCACAAGTAGCAGCTTTTGGTGATGGACACTTTGGTAAAGACGATCTTGATTGGCACCAAATACATCCATTTCGTGGGTGAATGGCTTAATGTAAAAGGATGACAAACTTGTTGGACCTTGATTCTGTCACCCACCCCTCCACCTTCTTCAGTTACAGGAGAATTATAAAGCATCCAGGAGAACATAGACTTCTGGTCTCCTTTTGATGCATGCTGTATAATGGTACAGAGTTTATGTGACTACAGTGAAACACAGCCACGCTGCTGTAAAGGACAAGACTCCTTGTGGTCGGACCTGAAGATCTGAGGGCAACTTGAGTGCCAGGTACACTCAAGCAAGCCTCCGTCTCTGCATACCTCGCCTCTTTGGAATGCTTCATTCACTGAACCATGAGACTGCCTATAAATTCATAATTGATTCAGAGAGGACCAAGACCCTTAATGTATTCAACGAATAAACTCATCTGAAAATTCCTCTTTCTCCGCAACTGCAAATGAGGTCAACTCAAGCCCTAGACTCTTCCACTTAGCAGCCATCCTCAGCGCTCCTTTTCTTCCCATGATAGAGTTGCTGGAGAGGATTTCCCCCCTTTCCCTTGGATGGACTTTTTCTTTCCAGCTACTTACCAGAATAACGAAGTATTTTACAGAAACTAGGTTACCTGGGGGGAAAGGCAGTGGAATTCCCATTAGTTTCACTGATGCTAAAGGTGTTTTAGTCTGTTTCCAATTGTCAACTATTTTTCAGGGGCATAGCAGGCATTATTATTTTTTTTTAAGTCTTTGAATTTGCACAGTTAGCTTTAAAGTCAAAGACCACTGACCGAGTAGAAATAAGCAATAGGAAATTTCCATCTTGGATCAAAGAAATATTCATTGCTAATAATATTTCCTCTGATTGCATCTGTATTTGATTATTCTAATTTATAGAACAGGAATATTATTATGCAAATAAACTTGGGATACAAACAGAGCAGATTAATTTCGTTTTGAGTTCAATCTTGTGTTGCAACCTTTTCATTCTTCTTAGGGCTTTGCTAACGCTTTCTCTCTTCTATGTGGAGCACAAACCAAGCCAGTGGCTAGTGCTGAAAAGATATTTTTAGTGGCGGGTATGCTGTAGCAAAGGTGACTTGAAGGGATTCTATTTACAAACAATTTCCTTAGTGATCTAAAATGTGACATCATTTGTTACTTTTTCACTAGTCTTACCCCTGCAAAGGACAAAGAGCAGAGGGCAATGTAAAAGATAATTGTTGACTTGCCGTTAACATTAAACCTTAAATGAGCAACTCTCTCTGTCTTAATATACCTTTAGGTAGTTGCCCATTTAACTCTGTTTATGTTTAGAGTTTCCCAAACTTGGGCATTTGCTTGAATAAGCAAAGTTCCTTTTTCAATCTGTAAGTTTAATAACTTAGTTGCCAATTTCTGTTTACTTCATCCATTGCTCATGCTCTTAAGCATACCTTACAGGCAAGAGAGAATAAATTATTTAAAAAGTATCTTGTCTCATTGTCAGACTTCGAATTATGCCCAGAACTCATGGTGAGACCCAATCAGGATGGAAAGCATCCATTGTAACACTAGAGTGGCATTGTAAATAGGTAAAATCCTCGTGGAAAGCAATATGGTGCTACATTAAACAACTGGGACTAGGAATTCCATAAGAACCAGCAATTCTTCCGCTGGGAACATGCCCTACAGATGTAAGAGCCATCACACAGACAGACACACCCCATGTTCATTTAAACACTGTTCCCAATAATGAGAGGTTGGAGATAGTCCGAATCAGTGAAAGACTAGATAAAGGAAGATTGGTGCCTACGTACAAGGGAATATTATGTGCCATTACAAAATGATGATGAAACCATGCATCACGTCATGATGGGAATGAACCTGAAGAACATCATGCTGAGTGAACTTAGTTATTAATAAAAAGACTAAATATTGGATGAGACCACTATTATAAGGCAAAAACCAACAACCAAAACTGCCCCCCCCCCCAAAAAATAAAAGCAGATAAAAACTTGTAGACCAAAGGGAGCAGGCTTTGGAAGTTCTCCAGGAAAGAAGGGCCAGAGTGGGAAGATGAAACAATGGACTAGAAGATCATCAGGTTTTGACATTGGTGAGAGGAAGGAGATCCCTGAGGGAGAAGAGAAATCAGGGCTGCATGGGATAGAGTACCCAGTGAGGGTTGGTGAGGGGTCTGAACAGGTCAGGACAGAGCTGATCATCTAAAATGTAACCCCTCCACACATAGTAAAAGAAAAAAAAATTCATTTTAAAAAACCTTTTATATCAACATTTATAATCTTTTGTACCAACCCTCAAAGTTTTGTAACAAAGTTTTATTGCTTGCTAGCAGTTTAAATTGCTCAAGCAATTTAAATCCCTAAGGCTACCGAATGGCTTAATAATACATTATGGCATGATTGTACCTTTCAGAAACTTTCAATTAAATGAGGAGGATCACTGGATTTACCAGGTTATTTTGGATCAGTATCCTGGAGATCTCTTTGCCAGAAGGACTCTGTATCTGGATATGTTACAAAGATATTTTCCTCATAAATCTAGGCACGATCTGGTGAGTGCTATATGCTAAAGTTTGTCAAGCTGAATTGCTTTATCAATTTATCATCAAGCAACAAAACATATGTTTTTACAATGGTGCTCTAAAAGTTATATTTTCTTGGAGTATAAAAATAACAAGTTATAGGCTATAAGTCTGTGCAAGTCGTTTCTTAAATTTGAACAAACACTTCATGTTGAAGTGTGTGTGTGTGTGTGTGTGTGAAAGGCTGGGCTGATTTCGGCAACTTGTACTCATTCGGTAGCCAGAGAAATCTTTACCACAGCTCTCTCTGCTGCTCTATAATATTTGACCCTCAGATACCCACACTCATTTGCCCACTTTATAGCAGATACCGATTATATAATAAACACATGAAAATATAATAAAATTGTCACTCTGGATTAAAGAATATTAATTTATCAAATATCAAATAAGAGTTTAAAAATTCCCTGTTGAGTTTACTGAAAACAAACAGACCAAAAAAACCCTCAGTTACCAGCTGTCATATTTTTCATTTCTTTCCCTTTTTATTAAATAATTGTATCAGGATCTTTTACACTCCTATCACAATCCATACATTCATTCGTTGTGTCAAGCACATTTGTACATATGTTGCCATCATCGTTTTTCAAAGCATTTTCTTTCTATGTGAGCCCTTGATAACTGCTCTTCATTCCCCCCTATATTTTTCTATTTTCTGCTATTAACATGACAACAATTTTTACATTTATATTGTATTGATTACTCAGCATTCCATATACTTCTTTCTAAATTCTTGACAAGTATTTAGCACAATTTTTGACTTAGGGACGAAGTTAAAGAGCTTACAGAACAGATTTTAATAACTGATACTTGTTTTCAATGAAGCCAAAATCCATTTGGTTGTAAAGATAAGAGTCATAAGAGGGGAAAGAAGAGACTGTCTATGCCTGTGAAGAGTTACAGTCATGGAAACTCACAGGGACAGTTCTACCTTGTCCCAAAGAGTCACAATCAACGCCATGGCAGTGATTTTTTTTGCTTTGTCTTGTTTTATGGTGCTGAGGATAGCAAGTTTATGGAAAATTACATTTTATTTGTATCCCATTTTCCCATGAACTTGTTAAAGCCCTGGCTTAGACTGGGCTCTCCAGAGACGTGTTGTTATGAGGTAGTTTATAGGGCTTACACAGTTGTTGAGATGGGCACGTGGCACTCCACCTCGTGTCCAAGCCTGTGGGTCCGATGTTAGGCTGGAGCGCTGATGAGCTCCGAGATCAAGTGGAAGACGACAGGTTGGTGACTACAAGGGCAGACAACTCGAAGGGCAGTAGGTCAGGTATGTAGTTGCTAAAGCAAATGGATCTAAGGTTGGCTGATCAGACTGCAGGCCCCTGACAACTCACAAGATAGCAGCAGGCAATGTGGCAGGCTGCTGGCTCAAGCCCAAAGACTAGGCATCAATAAGCCAGATGTAGGATTGAATTCAGACACAGCAAAGAGCAATTTATATGGCAACAAGGTCATATCACCTCTGAAGAGGCTTCCTGTTCATGAATTGCATCAGTGCTATTATTTGAATAAAGACGTTGCATTCCACCCTATCTCACAACTGATGGGCTGCTCCTGGCAGTACCCACTGTGGAGGGGATTATACTGTGTTAGCTCAGGTTCTGGAGGACTACTGAATTTTCCCTGCCAAACCACTGGGCATGTTGGCCCAGCCAAATTGACGCAAAATCTAATGAGCCCAAGCCCCTCACAATAAAGTATTTTAGGTAGGAAAGACCTTCCTTGTCCTGTGTGCTGGCTCCCTGTTCCACAGCATTTCGTGGCTAAATGGTGCATCAGCTTCTGAAGCTGAGACTTACATTGGCAAAATAAAGAGTCATTTAGCTCAGTGACTGTCAACCTCGGGGGCTCCAGCTTTCTAGGCGGTGGTGCATTTCTCCATCTCCTTACTTCTCAGCTGTGCCTGTTCCTATCCTTTAGCCTATACTCTCATATATCTCCCGGTTGAAAAACCACTACCCAGAGGCACTATTGCTGCCACAGTGAGAGTGGTATGTCCCTCAGGACTATGGGCTGGAAGGGCTAGTGGCCAGTGCTATAATTTCCTCAAGGATAAACACCCCAGCACTCAAAGTGTTATAATACTAAAACCAATTTCAGGATGGGCTTTCAAATTGCCTGTAGGGGAAGTACTGCTTTCTGTTCATAGAACCATTCTAGGTTGTGACATGAACATTGACAGAGAGGCTGCCAAGGTGACTCGATGGGGAGAAAGCCAAGGACTCACAAAGGTCAGAGAAGGCACCACTGACTCACAGGCTCAGCACCCAGGAGCTGGTTGGTACCTGGCTTCTGGTTCCTGCATTGCAGCGTATAGATAAGATATTTGTTTCCAATTACTCCAAACTTGAGGATTTAGTCGGTTTAGTTTAAAATAATGATTTCTAAATTACAGGCACACTTATCATGATAAATGTGTACTATCTGTTATTTTTTCAGGTGGAACACGAAAAACACTGTGAGCACTCTCGCTTCGTGAGCGAGCAGCGAAATATTTTGCTATCAAATTGGAATAAGCACAGGAGAGATTTTATACAGAAGGCAGTGATGACCCTTGCTGAGGCCTGTGTGACTCATGAGGTAGAGAACGCAGTGGCTAAAGACAGGAAAAAGCAGCAGGAACTGTGTGCTTATCTGAAAGCTAAGGTAAGCGCATCCCTCAAGGTGTCTCAATATTTCCCTGAGTGTTCACTGAAGAACCCACCCATCCCTTTCCTCCACAGATACGATTAGAAGTTCAGTTTCTCTAGAAAGCTCATGCTGAGAAAAAAGACAATGCTAGTTTGTGTCTTATGAAATTGCAATTAGTTCAGGTCAAAAATAGTAAACCATTAACACTTACATATGGTTTGATCCAAAACAACTAAAATGAAATGCTTACATTGAAAATTTGGTGGAAATATTCGATGCCAATAATGGATGCTACACCCAAAAGAGGGGAGCCAGATCAAACTACAGAAGAGGCGCTAGACAGGGAATTCCTGGTGCTGGGTCGCGTAGGCTCTTGGGTCTCATATGCAGATCAAAGATGTTACAATTAGGGCATGGAGAGAGGACTCATGCAGACATCTCTTTGGGGGAGCTGGTTGAGCTGTGTCTGACTTGAAGGGCTGGCAGATTAACCCCTGGAGTTGTGATCACAGAACCCTGGTGTCTGAGCTGCCCCTGTGGTAGAACAGACATCAAGAGTTAGTGTTATGGTGTTGGGAAGCACCTGTGTTTCTAGACCTGTCACCGATGTAAAGCTCCTTGATGCCTGATGTAATTGGCCCTCCAAGGAGTCGTAGCAAGGGGTCACCCAATTGTACTGAGGTCCAGGAGACCTACAGAAAAGTGCACAAATCTTGACGTATCTTTAGTGACACAGCAAAAGGATAATGGCATCACAAGAAACGTTTTCTTGGTAGAAAAAAAAATATCCTGGCAGACATTACAAGATAGCAATGACCAGCACACACTAACAAATATCTCTGTTTTAAAACATTTGAGGAAAAATGCCCACACAGCATTTTTGAAAAGCAAAAGGATGTTTCTTTGAAAATGACCAAAATATACATAATAACCATACGTTATCTAAGCCATTTCTACATGGACTATGAGATTACACTGATGGCATTCTTCAAGCTGCACGGCCATTCTCCCTACCCTTTTCCAAATCACTCCACTACTAAACAAGACCTCTTTCTTGCCCCTTCCCTCCCACCTCGGGTGACAAATAGTGATCTTTAGTTTCTATGTATTTGTTTACTTCCTATATGTGCGATCACTGAGCATTTGCCCTGTGGTGACGAACTCGTTTCCCTTTGCTTGATGCTTTCGCTCATGTTGTGGCGTGCCGCGGGGACTCGTTTCTATGCGTGCTGGAGCAGTACTCCAATGTAGCCCGTGGTTATGTGTGGCACTGCTCACTGCATAGTCAGCAGTTCCAAACCACCAGCCACGCTGTGGGAGAAAGACAGGGCTTTCTCCTCCCCTAAAGAATCACAGCCTCAGAAACACACAGGGACAGCGCCACCCTGTCCTGGTGGGTCGCTATGAATCGGCAACACCTCGGTGGCCGTGAGAGTATTCCCTTGTGGGACGAAGTTGAGATTTTGTACTCGCTTAAAGATTTGCCCTCTGTGAAACCTACATGAGCAGTTCTACAGGACTGCTGAGTCAGAATTAACTCGATGACAGTGTGTGTGTGTGTGTGTGTGTGTTCCTTTGAATATGTTCTTGCCTTCACGTCTAAGAATTACCTGGGCTTGCGATTGTTGAGATATGTGGTGGCTCTCCTGTCACTTTTCTTCAGCAACCGTCCTCCACAACGGCGACTCTCATTTCTCTTCACATTCGCCTACACTTGTTTTTTTCCATTAAAAAAGATGACGGCCATCCTAATGGACACACAGGTGTATCTCATTGCCCTTTGGTACCTGGCTGTCTCTGGTAAGCTTGCGGTCATAATCCATTGTCCCTGGGAGGCACCAGCTCTTCTGTAAGCTTCAGCCTAGTTTGTTGCCCTGTGAGCTGTGCTCTCTGACGTGTTCAAGAAAATGATGATTTGGTAAGAGACTCAGCTTTTTCTT
Source organism: Nesogale talazaci (assembly GCA_004026705.1). Lineage (NCBI taxonomy): Eukaryota > Metazoa > Chordata > Mammalia > Afrosoricida > Tenrecidae > Nesogale > Nesogale talazaci. The sequence goes on along the minus strand of PVJH01000423.1, from coordinate 290,861 downwards.
GTGCTTCCAGTGGGAGTAATATTCTTTCCGGTGTTCTGCATCTTAAATGGAAGCTGGAAGTTCCCAAAGGAGACTCTGTTTATCAAACTTGTGTGTTCTCCATCTAAGGCATTTTTGATCAGTGGTAGGGGGCCATTTTCAAAGGATATATTTTGGGGCTTGCAACACAAGAATGAGCTATTGATTCTGCTGAGGTCTCATCTAATGACAAGCGAAACATCTGAATGGGAGATAAAAATAACAGAGTTTTGATTATTACCCCCACGCTATGCTGCTGAGGGTATCCGTCACACTCCAGTGAATGGCCAGCCTCTGTATCCCACACATTATAATACTCATATTATTGATATGAGTCTTCTAATATATCATCCTCAATGACAAATCTAAGTTGCAATGTGTGGAGGCTGGCTGCAGAGTCTCCCACTAAACGGAGGGCCTTGGCTCCATTAAACAATACAATATAGAGTTTCACTACAAAGACATGGTCACAAGATAAGGAATAAATATCTCAGATGAAACGTCCAAAGGGCATATGCAGGCAGAGAGTGTATAAATTGTAACATAAAGTGGACTGTGATAAAGTGGGTTCTATTGTGCATCATGGCATTGTTATCATTTAGAGATCTCATTCCTGATCAAGGGTTGAGGACTAATAAATATAACTGAAATGTAAATATGTCATCAAAGAAAAGGAGTAAGATCTATCAATTCTATAAACTATAAAACAAAACAAAACATTGCTATCAAGGTTAGTTCATAGCAAACCAATAGGACAGAATAGACTTGCCCCAAGGAGTTTTTAAGGAGTCAATCTTTCCAGGAGCAGACTGCCATTTCTTTCTATCCTAGAGCAGTGGGGGGATGTGAACTGCTGACCTGTGGCTTAGCAGGCAACTACTGCACCACCAATGTTTCTTATAAATTTTTCAGTGACTTAAAATGGAAAATTACACTCATAATTTTTTTACATAGAAGGAAATTTGGAGATTTATCCCTATCCTTCATTTTACAAGTCTGAAAACTGAAGTCTTGAAAGATGAAGTGACTTGCCTAAGGTTCATGCCAGCTCATTCAACTTGAAATTCAATATTCTCCCAGTCCTGTGCAGCTTCGCTTACAAAGAGTCCTGCGAAATAATAGAAGATATTTATTATACTGTGAGCCCCAATGTGCTATAAAGCAGGCTCACAGAATGTTAAAAATATTACTTCATTGTGTCATAAATTCAACCTTTCTAAAACTAATATGCTAGCTATAATAAACATTAATTAAACATTTAACCATAATTTTGTTCTTAGCTTTAGAATTTAAAAGAGCTTTGGGGGTGATGATTTAGATGATTCAAGTCTTTTAAGGACAGCGCTATAGGAATTTTGAAATAATGTGCTCTCCTTCTGTTTGTTTCATTTTGGCTTTCTGTCGGTAATGGCTGCTGTCACAAGTAGAATCATTCAGCAGGGGCAGAAGGGCCAGAAGAAAAGCGGAAGGGAGAGATCCCCTCTCTGCACTCACAATCTCTGCTCGGGGATCACCAGACAATCTGCCCTTCTGTTATCTAAACTGGGGCAATTCTACAGGCTCTACAGGGTTACCCTGAGTTGGGATCCCTCCATGGCAGGGTGTTTGGTTTTTGGTACTGGATGGTCAGAGGCTGCTGGGTAAAGCTTAGCTCCAGCTGGGCACTGAGTGCCACATGGGAAGCCTCAGTCCTTTACTCAGTCATACCCCTCTTCATTCTAGAAGATCATCATGCTTCTCAAGCCCTTACCTACCACCTTAAACTCTCACGCCCACTGTGGTCATTATGTAATATATTGTCAATTCGAAAGAATTAATATGAAGGGGTGTTTTACCTGTCAATCAGCTCACAGCTTGATGGCCTCTTTTGGAGGTGCTAAGGAGATAAGTAGCTCACTGGAGGCAGGAGGCAGGCTCACACCCCTGGGCACATTGTAGCTCACAAGACACATGGAGCTGCACTAGTGCCCTGTGCTGGAAGAGCCACATGGAGACCCTTACCAGTGCTGAGATGCAAACAACGCCGCTGGATCCACAAGACTTCCCACACATTGGCCTGTGATCTTCCTGCATTCGCTGTCATTGCATGTAGTTAATGGGCCTGGCGAGGACTTTATAGATAAGTATTAGACAGGTGGGCTAATATCAGACTTATGGACTTGATCTGGATGAGGCTAGGAAGTTTTCTTACTGTATAATTACTCTTTATATAAAGCTCTTTCTTATACACATATTTGAGTGCCTCTTAATTTGTTTCTTTAGTCAACCCAGACTAACATGTCTGAATTCCAAGATATCAGACATTCTACTTATCAAGAAAATGAAGTCATTGAGGAAGTGAAACTCCCTAATTCCCACCTCCTCCATCTTTTGGTTTCCTACTTCCTCCAGAGGCAGGATGTGATGCCTTTTAAATCCAGACCTTCCTTGTACTTTGGCTCCTGACCCATCTAGCCTCTTTTCGATCAATCATTCCCCTTTCTCATTTTCATCTTTCTTAGATGAAAAAAAGTGTTTTTTCTTTACCTATTATTAAATCTAATGATGTCTTTCCTACCCAGATGAAATTGGTTCAAGACTCTGAATTATATCTATTGGGGTTGGGTGGTAATGGGGTGGGGGTGGGTTCCTATCTCTCCACTTTCATTTGAAATAAAAATTTTTGAAAGAATAATTTATATTACTACCCCAGGACTTCAAATTCCCCATTAAAAAAAACAGTTTATTGGGGCCTCCTAAAATGTTCATCATTCTCAAAATATTTGCTTTATACTTGAGCCCTTGGTATCAGCTCATTTCCCCCCTCCCTCATCAACACTTGATAATTTATAAATTATTATTATTTTGTCATGTCTTACACTGTCTGATGTCTTCCTTCACCCATTTTTTCTGTTGTCCATTTTGCAGGGAGGGGGCCTTGTGATCAGTTCTACCCTTTCTAACCCACTTTTCCCCTCCCCCTCCTGGTATCATCACTCTCACCCCTGGTCCTGAGGGGCTCATCTGTCCTGGATTCCCTGTGTTTCCAGTTCCTATCTGTACCAGTGTACATCCTCTAGTCTGTCCAGATTTGTAAGGTAGACTTGGGATCATGATAGTGGGTAAGTGGGGGAGGCAGGAGGCGTAGAGAAAGCATTAAAGAACTAGAGGAAAGTTCTATGTGTTTCATTGTTGCTACACTGTACCCTGAATGGTGTGTCTCCTCACCTCCACCCTTTTGTAAGGCAATGACCAGTTGCCTACAGATTGACTTTGGGTTCCTAGTCTGTGCTTTCCCTCATTTATGATGATATGCTTTTTTGTTCTTTGATGCCTGATACTTGATCCTATCAACACCTCAAATTCCCCATTCTTCTTCCTAAATGAACAAATGATTCCCAAATGACCCAGTCCAGTGGCTGCCCTTACATTCTAACCTGCTGGACCCCTTGGCTCCGTTGAACACTTTTGACAGTTCCCTCATTGGCATGCTTCACTCCCTCAGCTTCTGAAATAGTATTTACTTTGCATATCTTATAGTGGTTCTTCTTAGTCTGCTTGTGCATGAGACTTTAAAAAGCTCATGGAAAAATGTGATGAAAAGATAATGGTAACATATTGCCCCATATGTCCCTCATCATTTGTCCACTCCTAAAATCCTGGAATTATTCAGGTTTCTATCCCTACTCTCTGTTGTTCTTTTCTCTGCTTTATTCACTCACAAACACCTATCTTCAGGTTTCTACCTACCCTAAGACAACAATTCCTGTCAAATCTCCTCCACCCCACCCCACTCTACATCCCTGAGCAGTTTTCTCTTGAGTATCATAGATCCAGCTACATGGTAGTCATATTCCTTCTAGGAATCCATAGATTCCCCCAATGCACTGCCCAAAAGGGAAACCTTCATTTCCTTCTGGTAAACTTGCATCTCTTGCTGGAACCATATCTTCATTTACTCTGTTCCTTTCATAGCCATTTACCTACTTAGAAGATGCTCTTTCTCACTGTCTACCCCTTCTTTTCTGGTATTGGGTCCTGGCCATTTTACCTGACTTTCTACATTATCCTTGAATGGCTGTGCTTCACATCCTGTCTTCGGAAACCTGTCCTCTACACTGTAGGCAGAATGCTCTCCTAAAATGCAGTATGGATTATTCCATCCCTTGATAATAACCCCTCAAAGACCTTTCATTGCTTATAACAATGACCAACCTGCTCAGAATGGTTTTCTCGCCTTCCATGGCATAGACCCTTGCTTTCTCTTCATCATCCACTTTACCCACCATGCCCTCTAGAAGTGCCAATGTCCTTGGACTCTGCTGTCCCACAGCCCTGCCTCTGCAGAGTACCTCACTGTTTCCTGGAGCTGTGCTCCTGCTGCTCTTATCTGTGCCTGAAATGCCCCACCTCCCTGCCTTTATCTGGTGCAGCCGTACTCATCTTCAAGACTCATCACAAATATCAGCCAAAGGAAGACTTCCTTGCATTTCCAGCTAGATTCATTATGCTCTCCATTCTCCCTCACTCTTTGTACATAATTCTAACTTGTCAGTGAACGTGGTGCACTGAAAAAACAATCCATGTCCCCGATATGACTGCATCATATTCATCTTAGCATGCTCCATTCCCAGTCACAATTGAATTTTTTCAAGTGCTGGGAACGTGGAAAATGCCCAATAGCTTTTATTAAAGTAAAAAATGTGAGTTTCATGCTTTCCCCCCTTTCTTTTCAATACTTCTTGGTAGAGTACTATTTCCAGTCCTTTCCTTCCTCATCATTTATGAGGAAACTTGCTCAATCCACATGCACATAGGCATAGAAGTCATGAGCAAGTGAGGTAGAAGTCTCAATTGTCAACACTGACAGTGTGAATGTGCTGAGAAGGCAAATGTGGTTTTGAAAATAACGCCTTGCTACCTGGAAAGCTAAGGTCCATTTCAGGTGAGAAGCAAGTTATCAGATACTCCGTTTTTGTATGAACCCCATTTTGTTTAAGGTTTTCTCCAACCCGAGAGGTGATCCAGTCAAGAAGCCACGATTATTAGAGAAAGCAGGGAAGGATGGAGTCGGTGATGCTCTTTAGAGTATATATCATCTGAACACCCTGTCTGTATTGTCCTTGTTCTTTCCGCACAGCACTGACTATGCCCGTAAGGCCCCACTCTCTATATTTGGCTTCCTTTGCATGAGGAGAACAGACTTCTGATGTAAGTTTTACACAGCAGAGGGTGAATAGCAATTTAAATCAAAATAGTGAGTTTTATGGGTTCTACTTGGATAGCTGTGAGTCAGAATTGACTTAACAGCAACACATTTCATTTGATTTTATTTTTAGTCCCTAATGTGGTGAGTACTGGATAGCACAGTCCCAATGTCACCAACTAGAAAAACTAGACAAAATGCATTTTAAAACTCTCCACTGATGTTGGACAAAAAGTGCAAGCTTGAGATTTTTGAAATATGGAAAGCTGGAAAGCTTTCATCATGAGGTGGAGAGAGATCGAGGGATCCCAATCTGGTAAAGATAGTCTTTTTGACACAGAGACTAGAACTTGAAGTGGCAAAGAAAGCAGATATTTGGGGCAACAAAACATAAAAGAAGATTCACTGCCATTGAGTTGATGCTGACCTGCAGGCACCTTATGGGACAAGGGGTCTATATAACTATCCACCTTCGCAGAAACAGCCCCGGCTTTCTCCTGGGGAGTAGCTGGTCGCTTCAGACCACTGACGCTTTGATTGGTGAGTGCTTCAACCACTGTTCCACCAGGGATCCTTTTGGGGGGGATCAAACAAAACCCACCACCATCAAGTCAATGCCAACTCTTAGTGGTCTTCTAGCACAAAGTCTGACTGCTCCACAGAGTTTCAGAGACTGCACAACTTGCTGGAAGCAGGAAACTTGGTCTTTCTCTTAAAGATGGCTGGTAGGTTTAAACCCCTTATTAGTGTTAAGCAGCTAATAACTTAGCACTTAGTAACAGCAGATAGTGATCCCATGCATTTATTTGAAAATATCTCAAGTGTCTATTCCAAAACATAAGCTGTGAGTACATATGACAAAATACCAAATTGCTAACACAGTAGCATGTGAAAGGCTGGAAACTGAATAGGGGTTTTGGGGTCGTATCATGCTCAGGAAGTTTAGGAGTTCTAGTCAAACAGGATGAAAGGGCTTGGTGAGCACATTAAGAATTCAGTTGAAACTCCAGAAAGGCTTTACTTTAGGGTTAAACAAACAAACGCACTGCCATCCAGTCAAGACAGACTCATAATGACCTTTTGTTAGTTTGCAAGACTGTAGCTCCATGGAAGTAGAAAGCCCAATCTTTCTCCTGTGGAACTGTTGGTGGTTTTGAACTTCCGACTATGCAAATTGCAGCCCTACTCTTAACCACAGCAACACCAGACTTCCTTGTACCTCAGAGATAGGGCTACATGTTAGAATTATGACAAAAACTAAACTCAATCTACCATAACAGTGTCAAAATAAGTAATAGCACTGCTTAGGAGATTTGTTTGCAAGACTAAAATGCTATTTTTTAAGAGATAAATAACATAACCTGGAATCTGCCATGTATCAGTCAAAATGTCCAGCATACAATGAAAATGACCAGAAACGTAGGGAAAAGTAACTGATAATCAGCGACTAAGGTGATTCAGAAACGAAGCAGACACTGTATCTGGGAAGTAAGGATTTCCAGTAATTATGATTACTATCTTAAAGAAAAGGGAAGAAAGATTGGAAAAAGGAATGAAAATATAGGACATTTCAATAGGGAGTTAGAATCTATAAAAATGAATGACAGGGACAGTCTAGAAATGCAAAGTATAATAACCTTAGACCCACAATTGGATGAGTTTTGACATCACACTAGACTTTGTGGAATACAGGATTAGTAGATTTGAAGGCAGGTCAAAAGAAACTTTTACTATCTATAAGGGGTCACCGTGACAATGGAACCCTTGAAAGGTTAGATAAGGAGCTTAGGAAGCAGTGAGTTTATGGTAATGTGGGAGGAACAACTCTGAAAAGGGGGGTGAGGATGTCTGCATAGCCCCACGAATATCATAGGGCTCATTGAATTGTCCATGTGGAATTGCTTAAATTGGTATATGTTTTGCTGTGATTGTTTTCAACAACAAAAACAAAATATCTCAAATGAATTAAAATTGAGGCACATAGGTAAAAGTAAAACCAAAAGCAGAACAGAGCAGAGAGCATACAAGAGGTGTGAAACACACTTAAAGTTTTAAGGTATATATCTATATATCTGTATCTATAGATATAGGAGAAAAAATTAGAAGCAATATAAAAAAAATCCAACAACTTACCAAATCTAATGAAAGACATCATTCTATATTTTCAAGAAACTCAGAAAACTGAAACACAGAGAATTCAAGAACACAAACAAAACAATATACTTAGGTACATGATAATCAAGAATCTAGAACAAAGATTAGAGATGGAGGCTGAGCCCCCGTGGCGTAGTGGCTGAGTGCGGGACTGCGGGCCACTGGCTTGGCAATTCAAATCCAGCAGCAGCTCTCCAGGAGCAAGGCTGGGTCTCCCACTCCCACCAGAGGGCAGTGATGTCCCCCCCAAAGATTAGATATGGAAAGCTATGTGATGAGACAAGAATAAGATGGACACTCTACTGGGGGCCTAAGTGGAGGGAGGATGTTTTGAGAGTGATGATGGCAACAAGTGTGTAAATGTGGCCTGCATACAATTGATGTATGTATGGATTGTGATGGGAGTTGTCTGAGCCCCCAATAAAATGATTTATAAAAAAATAAGGAGGGGGAAAGAGGAGCTTATACCAAGGGCTCAAGTGGAAAATATTTGGAAATGAATATGGCAACATGTGTACACATGTGCTTGATACAAATGATGTATTGAATGTTATAAGAGCTGTAAGAGCCCTCAATAAAATCATTGAAATAAAAAAAGATGAACTCTCATGTTGTGGGCATGGTCAAGAATGAAGGCTGTGTGTTCTGCAGGCAGTGGTGATGTCTGCAACTCCCTGATCATGTTATGTGGCTTTGCAGAGGCTGGCTCTGTTTAATGGGAGTTTGCCTATTATCCCTGGAAACTCTGTGTAGATCTTTCTTCTCAAAATCTCAAAGATTTTGTCTGCTTTCTAAAACCTTGTGGTTACTGCTTCCTAGCTTTAAGAAGCTAAAGGAGATTCTGTTCTTGTATACAAACAAGAATTCCAGCACAGATCATGTCAGAGTCCTTTGATATCACTCTAACTGCCTTGCTTGTTGACTGCAGATTAGAGAAAAAAGAAGTCAGAATCAGCAATGAATAATTACTCTTTTGGTTTTAACTAAGGAAGTCCTGGTGGTGTAGTGGTTATGCATTGGGTTGCTATCACCATGGTCGGCAGTTCGAAACCACCAGTACCTCAGAAGGAGAAAGGCTGGGTTTTGTACTCCAGGAAACAGTTACAGTTTCAGACACCACAGAATTCGCTATGAGTCAGCATTAGCTCAATGGCAGTGAGAATCAAATTGAGCAATTGGTCCAAATTGGAACTAGTTCCCATAGGCACCAGGACTCTTTCAGATCACACAAAGCCTCCCAAAAGGTATCACAAAAAGCTTTCCATCAGCTACATGACTTGAGGGACTGATGTCAGGGCAAAGGATTTGTTCACTATAACAACCTCTCACTATGCATGAAGGCCATTTTGCTTTTATTTATATTGCTGATATAATCTCTGTGGTAGAGAGAGATATAGCAGGTTGTGTCTTGGGCATTAACATATGTTTCTTTGACCAGAGAAGGAAAATGAAACGAAGCAAAACCAAGACACAGTTGAGGAACTTGTTGTCTAGTTTATGCAAGGAACTAGAACTGATGGACTAGTGTCTTAAATATAAATTTAAGATATTTGCTCTTGAGCATTTTGGTGGGACCTATGTACCACTCACCATCTGTGCAACCAGTGTATAAATGAGCCCTGTCCTTACCTGCTTCCCTATAGTCTCTGCCACCAAGGGCATTCACAGAGAAGTTCCCTGTGGTTGACTTGGAGACAAAATCAGCGGAAACAAGATTGCTTGGAGGAATCAAGTGTTGATGCCACAGTGAGTTTTGGTCACAGTGGCAGATGTTATTTCCTCGATACAGCTATATTGTATCTATATTCTGGCAGGTAGCTAATTGAAATTCCATCGGGTTTGGTGACTTGATGAATATTGAAAAGAGCAAAATATTGCAGGATGCAGGAAGCAGCCAAAGAAGGTGGAAGGAATATACAGAGTTACTGTATCAAAACGAATTGGCCAACATTCAACTCTTTTGAGAGGTAGCATTTGGTCAAGAACCAATGGTATTGAAAAAAGAAATTCAAGCTGATTGATGGCATTAATGAAAACTAAGGCTATAAGATATAATGGGACAGAAATTGTAATGTTTCAACAAGCTGCTGGAGAATGTAAGCTCTCACTTGTCAATTTGAAGAAATTTGCAAGAGCTGGTAATTGTAGAACTCTGTAACACTTTCTCTTTTTGGGGGGGCATCACTGCCCTCTAGTGGTCGTGGAAGCTACCCAGCCTTGCTCCTGGAGAGCTGCCCTTGGATTTGAACTGCCAAGCCAGTGGGCTGCAGTCCCGCACTCAAGCACTATGCCACCGGGGCTCAGCCAACACTTTCTTTATTCAATAATAAACTATGTTGAAAAGGGAAAACTTGATGTAGGAAAGAGATGCCTAACCCTATAGGAAAAGAAAGGTAGCAGCAGTTGCATGCTGAAGAAACATTTAGACCTAGAGAAACAACATGTTATGGGAAAAGAAAGGAATTTGGCTTTGGGTTTAGACAAATCTGAATGTAAATCTTGCCTTTGCCCTGTTCTAGCAGATGACACAATCTTGCTGCTGACAGTGAGGAAAAACTGAAACTCTTGCTGATGAAAATAAAAGACTGCCACTTTCAGTATATATTGCAACTCAATATAAAGAAAGTAAAAATCTTCATAATGGACCCAATAGACATCCTCATGACAATGACTATGGAAGACCAGAGAAGAAATGATGCATTGAATTATGGTGTTGGTGAATAATCTTGAAAGTACCACAGACTGACAAAAGAACAAACACATTTTTCTTGGAAAAAGTACATCAATGTACTCCTGAGAATCGAGGATGGCGAAACTTCATCTCAACATTTAGGACTTGCTATCAGGGGAGACTACTTCCTGGAGGAGGATATCATGCTTGGAAAAGTAGAAGATCAGCTAAAAGGAAGAAGACTCATAAAGTGGATTGATACAGTGACTGCAACAATGATTCAAACAGAATAGTACTTGTGAGAACGGTGCAGGTTCAGTGGTGTTGGGTTCGGATGTATATAGGATCATTTTGCATAGTGACTGTGAATCCATTTTGTATCCATCTTTGCATCAGTCACCAATCCCTAATGTGAGTTGGAATCCCTAATAGGTACTCAAGAACCAGCATTAATTCAATGTTCTCTTGAGTAAGTTGTATATGTATCAGGTTGACTTCCATTAAATAAAATTGCTATCATAGTGTGTTTATCTGCCTTCTCTGATAATCTATATGTGTTTCATATTGTTCATATCTGGCTTCGATGGTCTTCATGATTTAAAACAAAAATGTTGTAAATTTTACTCGTGACATTAAGTCATCTTAGTCTTTTTGAGACAATCCCCATCGTTTTCATAGCACTGAAGCTTATTCTGCTTTCTATTTATACTTTTCTCTAGCTGAAAACTCAGAGAGCAGATTTGTCTGCTTTTGTAGTTTGCCCTCTACCTCAGCATTGTTTGAATTGGACATGTTTAGGCAGTGAGTGAGAGGATAATTGGCTAGAAAGACTCAAGTTCCAATTCCTTGCTGTTAGCTCCAGATGGCATAAGAAATCGTTTATCAAAATAAATCCAAGTTCAAGGTTGACTGTTTGCAAATGGGCAGATAATACTTCTTTCTAATATATTGTATATTTTCATAGGCTCCTTGGGGTCCTACAAAATATTTAATATATTTTATAATTTCCTAAAACATAACTTTAGGAAATATCTTTTGTTATCTATGAGTTCCAAGTATATTTCTACATAGCAGAACAGTCAATGATCTGCACACTATGACCTTTGACCCTCCTTCCTATGCCAATTATAATCCAATGATTTCTTTCTCTTTAGAGTATTTCCAATGCAGACTGCTTGAGAAAGTCCCCATTTTGTAAATGTCAAAAAATAATGTATATCAAGCTTCTATATTGTCTCATTATGACAAATGTTTCATTTGGGTATGGTGACTTGCTAGAAATTATGTGCTGGAGGAGAGAAAGTCAGACTAGAGAAGGGGTATGACTCAACAGAAAAAGGAGAAAATGATCTGTTGGTGCCTTAGGCATTTCTAATACAGACAGTCCCTGGGGGTATGAACAAGATTCTTTTCTTACTTTAGTTTTAGGAATTTGTAGGGAAGTCAGAACACAGGCACACACTCCTTTGTTAGTCCTACTTTAGTACAGGAAAAGATTTGAAGATTTTTCATTGATCTAAATGATCCTGTAGCTTCAGGAAGTAAAGGTTATTGTGATGAAGATTTTGTTGGGAAATTAGTTCATTTTAAAGAATATAAATTTGTATAATATTAAAAACCAAAGATGTCACTTTGAGAACTAAATTATATCTGACCCAAGGCCATGATATTTTCAATGGTCTCTATGCATATGAAAGCTGGATAATCAATAAGAAAGATCAGAGAAGAATTGATGCATTTGAATTATGGTGTTGGTAAAGAATATTGACATGACTGTGGATTTAAGAAGAGGAAATAGTTTTGTCTTGGAAGTATCACATCCAGCATGCTCCCTAGTAGTTAGGATGATGAAACTCTGTCTCACATACTTCGGATATGTTACCAGGAGAGAGTTGTCTTTGGTGTTTTGTTCTGTTGTATGTAGGGTAGTAATGGGTTGGAATTGACTTGATAGCACCTGACAAAAGACAAAGGGAAAGCAGTTGTCCATAAATCAGACTTTCATAACCTAGGGACTGCCTATAAAAGAGAGTCAAATTTCTGAATGTGAAAAGACTACAAAAGACACGTTAAAATGGATTTTGTCCCCTGAACTCTGTGCCTACTGTAGTTTATCTATAAAAATAGAATGTGTAGAAAGAGATATATTGAATGCCTGGGTATTTGAAATGACACAAGTTGTTTATTTCTAATATGCTTAGAGATTATTATAAAATTACTAGTTTTTTATATTCAGTATAAGTAATTCATTTACTGTTTCAACAAACATTTATTGAGACCCTACCATGTGCTAAGGCTGGTAGTAGATACCAGGCATACAGAAATGAGAATGATGATTTATATGTTAAGTATTAAGGTAGCACATACATTGGGCCTTGACTCAAGTACTCCCTCAACAAAAGAACATTTTGTTCTAATAATCTGGTATTCAGTGGTATTCAGTGCCCAGCTATCAAAAGATATAGCATATGGGGTCTTAAAGGCTTAAAGATAAACAAGTGGCCATCTAGCTAAGAAGTAACAAAGTCCACATGAAAGAAACACACCAGTCTGTGTGATCGTGAGGTGTTGATGGGGTCAGAAATCAGGCATCTAGGACACAGAACAAAATCATACCAATGTAAGTCCGATGTGGGACAGCGTGGAGACTCAAAGCCCATCTGTAGACAATTGGACATCCCCTTACAGCAGGATCACAAGGAAGAGATGAGCCAGCCAGGGTGCAGTGTAACAGTTGTTAATGCTTCCTCCCCACCACTATTATGACCTCACTTCTACCATACAAATCTGACAAGACCAGAACATGCACACTGCTACATATAAAAGCTGTGGGTTATGTAGGTGGGGGGAGAAATAGGGAATCGATCACAAGGATCGGCATAGAACCCCCTCCCAGGGGGACAAACAACAGGAAAGTGGGTGAAGGGAGACAGAGGACAATATAATATATGAATAATAATCTGTAATTTATCAAGGGCTTCAGGAAGGAGGGAGGGAATAAAATGAGAAGCAGATATCATGGGCATAAAAATGAGCAAATATCATGGGCTCAAATAGAAAGAAAAAACTTTGAAAAGGATGATGGCAACATATGTACGAAAGTGCTTGACACAGTGGATGAATGTATGGATTGTGATGGGAGCTACAAGAGCTCCCAGTAAAAGTATTTAATTGACAAAAAAGTGACGCAAAAAGAAAAAGAAATGAGAACGATGTCCCCAGGAAGTCAGATTCTAAAAAAAAAAGAGAGAAATACACATAAGCATATCATTATTATGGAGTATGCATGGTAAGTCCCACAAAAGAAATATGTATTAAAATGATCAAAGAACAGAGGAGACATAACCCACAGGAGGGGAGCAGCAGTTACTAACACTGAAAGAGACAGCACCTGAGCGAAGTCCTGAAGGATAACACCAGGAAACACACATTTTGGTGTCTCAAGTGTTAGACTTGTCTGTGAGTACATTTCACCAACTGATTCTATAACGGCACCCATTTCTCCCTACCAGCTCTAGTTATTGGGATATGGAACATATGCCATACACGAACTTCACGCTGTTCTCCCATAAAAATATCAGGATATTTTAATGTCGTGTTAGCTAGCTTAAAGCAAAGGAATGTGTAATGTCTTTATTTAAAGTAGTTTGTATTGTCCTAAATATTTAGGGCAACGTATACTTCTCATGGTGTCCTTCATCCAAAGATATATTTGAGCAGTGCAAATTATAAGCCCTTGGAATTTGCCCCAAGAAACACTTACTACTCATTATTTAGAACCGAAGAGCAGCCAGTACCCATTTGTTATCTTACCAAGGGGCCAGAAATATGAGCTATTGCACAATAAATATGGCAACCTGATGGCATAGTGAGTTATGAGTTTGACTGCCAACTACAGAGTCAGCTATTCAGCACCAACAGCTTCTGTGTAAGAGAAAGATGAGACTTTCTGCTCTTATAAGGATTTCTTTTCTTTTCTTTTTTTTTTTTTGGTGGCATCACTGCCCTGGTGGAAGGAGGCTGCAGCTCTGCAGGAGCTGGGCTAGATTTGAGCTGTCAACTCTTTGGGCTGCAGTCCTGCACACAACCACTATGCCACCAGGGCTCAGCCTTCCTATAAGGATTTATAGCCTCAGAAACTCACAGGAGAAATTCTGCTCTGTCCTGTGGGTTGATATGGGTTGTGATCAACTATTAATGAGTTTAGTACAATAAATATTAGAATGTTCTGAAATCCAAAAGGGGATTGTCTGAGTTCAGACTCTTTTGTTACAGTTAGAATGTTACAGTCTTGTTATAAGATGGCACAACATCTCCACTTGTGCACAGAAATTATTTTTTAATCAAAAGTTTATTGGGGGCTCCTACAGCTCCTATAACAGTCTATCCATCAATTGTATTAAGCATATTTGTACATATGTTGCCATCATTCTTTTCTAACATTTATTTTCTATTGAGCCCTTGGTATCAACTCTTCTTTTTTCCCTCCCTCCTGACTCCCACTTTTGTGACCCCTTGATAAGTGATACATTTTTATTATTTTTATATCTTACACCAACTGCTGTCTCCCTTCCCTCATGATTTCTGTTGCTCATCTCCTTGGAGGTGGGTTGTGGGTATGTCGTTATGTGCCATTCCTTGTGATCGGTTCCCCCTTCCTCTCTCCTCTCCCCACCTTTTCCTCCCAACCCTGCTGCTATCACTACACCCATTCCTGTTCTGGATTCTCTCTGGTGTGAGATCTTATATCTTATCTGTACCTGTGTGCACAAAAATTCATTTCTAAAAAGTTAGAATTTTTCTTCTGAAAAAGTTGGAGTCAGCTTCACCTTTGAAACACGTGAATTTTCCATTGACTTTGTAGATTAAAATGTGGTCTGAGATGTTGGCTGCATAATATGAAGAATAAAGATTAAAATCTTCAGAATATTTATTAAAATGCTATGAAGTCTTATATTTTTGATACTCTAAATAATACACCTTTCCATATTTGTGTCTTTTCAATTTTATTTTTTCTTTCCCACTCTTCTCACGCTGTGTTCTGACTTTGCAGTTTCCAGCTTGTCATCTCTGTATGTACTGAACAGTCTCCCATACCAATGATAAAAACCCCAAACTCATGGCCACCTAATTGATTAAAATTCACAATAACAGCTGTAGGAGATAACAGAAATACTCCTTTTGGTTTCTAAACCTTTAAGTTTTTTAAAGGCTGCAGAGTGACTGGTGGGTTTGAACCACTGACCTTGATTGGCAACTCAGTGCCTAATCAAGTAACCAGCATGAGTCCATATACAATTTCCCTTGGAAGTCCTTAATACTTAATTCTTTTTCAAATATTTCTTAACTTTTTGTCTGACCCTACACTTTGGAGAGGGGGCTAAATTCTTCCAATATTTAAAATGAGGATGATAAATTCCTAAATTAGTGTAACTTAATAACTGAAAATACAACGGAACACCAAATCTAAGGAACAAGCGCTGATGTGGTCCATCAATGCAATTTTCTGAGTCAGCACTTCAAATAATCCCAAGAACCTGTCTAAAAACCAAGACGCCAAAAGGAAAAAACAATATCTGGCTGTGTAATATTTGTTACCACCATGCCACCGAGGCTTGCGACATATTTGTTAGCA
The DNA here is from genome assembly GCA_004026705.1 of Nesogale talazaci. Lineage (NCBI taxonomy): Eukaryota > Metazoa > Chordata > Mammalia > Afrosoricida > Tenrecidae > Nesogale > Nesogale talazaci. The sequence goes on along the minus strand of PVJH01000423.1, from coordinate 275,198 downwards.
TGGGAGACTGAGAAGTGGGAGGACATTCCAGACATGGGGTTAGATGAATCCATCCCCCACCGGTCAGCATAGTGTGCTTGGGTGTTTGTGCTCTTGGTGCTGCCATCGAGTATGGGTCGGAGGGTGAAGCCCCGGAGAAGCAGAAGCAGGTATGCACCAGGTCTTGCAGGCCCCCACGCACAGTGTCAAGGAGCCTGAAGTTTAGTCACATAAGTGAGGAGGGACCATTGAGGTAGGTTAGTAGGAGATTGGTAGACTTGTAGACGATGAAATAGTAGTTGTAGAGAGGTGGAGTCTACGAGTGCAAGACATAAGAGGGCAGTTAGACCTTTATCGCCACAGTCTGAGTGAAAAAACAGTAGACAGAACTAGATTTGTAGTAATAGAGATAGAAGAAGAAGAAGAAGGAGGAGGAGGAGGAGGAGGAGGAGGAGGGATTTTTCTCAAACTCATTGCCATGGAGTTCGTCGGAGCTCATAGTGACCTTATAGGACAGAGAATTACCCCTGTGACTTTCCAGACTGTACAGCTTACAGACTTAGAAAGCCTTATCTTTCTCCCTGCCAGGGGATGATGGTTTTAAACTGCTGACGGTGGAGTTAGTATCCCTGCTTGCAACTTACTCACTACGTCACCAGCACTCCTAGAGGAATTAGTTAAGTTTTAGGAAAGAGCTGGGTGGAAGAGAGAGAAGAGCTGATGAAAACGGCCATGTTTGTAGCTCTTGTTACTCAGGCAGTTTCATTCATTCATTTAAAATTAGCAAATAGAGTACTGCGACGAATATGAAGGAAATAAAATCTAACCCCCATGGGGCAAACATTGTAAGGGAGTTAAGATGAAAACAAAACAAAAGATAAATATGAAAATATATAATGTAGTAGAGTATTAAAGAGAGAGATAGGCTATTGGTAAAAGGTCTTAAGGAGAAGAATATAATTGAGTGAAAATCTGAAAGATATGAAGAAACAAGTTGTGTATCCAGGAGAGTTGTAGTGCAGGCAGAAGGGATAGCAAACACTTGTTTTCTCTGAGGAGCAATCTTTAGCGCAAGTGTGGTCAGAACAGGGGTGAGAGCCGTGCGAGTTTAAGTCTGATATAATGGATGAGGGGGCTTTGGGGTGGGGACAGGCAGATCAGGTAGACTTTGACCTTGAGTCAGATGGAAAGTTAAAGGAAGTCCTGGAGAAGTGGAGTGGCAGAGTCTGACTTAGTTTACAGGACCTCTCTGAGTACTGACTTAAGAAAACCCTAACCTTGAAAACAAAATCAGTGCCATTGAGTCTTTCCTGACTCCTAGAACCCAAATAGGGATTCTGAGCCTGTAAATCAGTAGGGGTGCAGACAGCCTCATCTTTCTCCAGCAGAGGGGCTGGTGGTGTTAAACAGCTGACTTTGTGGTCAGCAGTCTGATGATTAATCCTATGGCTGCCAGGGGTCCTTTAGAGCAGCCTACTGAAAAGTTGAGAAAGAAGCTGTTAGACTCATTAAGAAGGTTCTACAGCAAGCCAGGCAGGGAATAATGATGTGGAATGCCAATATCAAATAATAACCTCCACAGCCTCAGTAAAGCTCAGGACACAGGCGTGCTCTGTGCCCAGTTGTTCCCAGCTACTAGCCTCCTTTCTTCTGCAGCTTGTGTGGGTACTCGGAACTCATCTCACCCGCCCTTCTCCTCAGTCTGCTGCCACTGCTCAGCTCCCTCTTCTCCAGCACTCACCCGTCTCTCCTCTATGTCTTACACGTGCCTCTCCCCCAGAGGGAACCCCGGCACTGGAATCTTCCTTCTCCCATAAACTTTTAGCTTACCTGAACCCTCAAGGGTAATCCTTAATCTGTCTTTCTTTTAACTCTCTATTGGCCCCGCTCAGGCTCTGGTCCTTCCTAAGACGCTTCATAGAGCTTCACCAGACCTGCAGGCCCTTACACTCAGAGTACCATGGCCAAATTTTTGTGATCATCTGATCTCCTCTTTGCGTTTTTCACCTGATGTGCGTGCTGAAGCAGTATAGTTTATTTTTGCTTGAGTTTGAATTTTTTTCATTAAGTCTCTATTGTCTCTCTCGCTAATCATTTTATTGGGGATCCTACATTTCTCATCATAATGCATCCATCCATTCATTGTGTCAAGCACATTTGTACATTGGTTACCATCATCATTTTCAAAACATTTTCTTTTTTCTTGAGCCCCATCCCTTTCCTTCCTCCCTTCCCCCAGTCCCCTTTGACAGTATAAATTGTTATTATTTTTTCACATCTTTCACTGACCAATGTCTTTCTTCACCCACTTTTCTGTTGTCCATTCCCCAAGAAGGGATTTGTATGCAGATCATTGCGATTGATTCCCATGTCTCTTCCTACCTTCCCCTTCCCCTACTGGTATCACTACTTTCATTGTTGGTCCTGAGGGGTACATCTGTACCAGATTCCCTGTGTTTCTAGCTCTTATCTGTACTCATGTACATGCTCTGGTTTGGTCATATTTGTAAGGTAAATTTGGGGTCATGACAAGTGGGGGAGCATTAAATAGCTAGAGAAAAGTTGTGTGTTTCATCGAAGCTATACTGCACTCTTTTTTCCTTATGACCTTTCTGTAAGGGGATGCCCAATTGTCTACTACAGCTTTGGATCTCCATTCTGCACTCTCCCTCATTCATATTGCTGTGATTTTTTTTTGTTCTGGGTATTTGATGCCTGATATCTGATCCCATCAACACCTCATGATCACTCAGGCTGGTGTGCTTCTTCCATATGGGCTTTTTTGCTTCTCAGCTAGATGGCTACTTGTTTGTCTTCAAGTCTTTTAGACCCCAGATGCTATATCTTTTGATAGCCAGGAGTTTCAATTTTTATGAATGGGATAAAGTAATATATTATTGTATTGTGTAAGACATCATCCCTCAATGTTTGTGGTTGTGTATAGCTATAACATACCAATACACACACACACACTCAAGTATACCCCAAACTCACCACCAGTGAGTTGATGCAACTGACAGTGACCCTATAAGACAGGGGAGAACTCGTGTGTTCTCGAGACTAACCGTTAATGAGAGTAGAAAACCCCATGGAGATAGTATACCACAGTTTATGGATTTATTTTGCTGAGGATGAACATTTGCCTTATTTCAAGTTTTGAGTCATTGCAAACAAGGTCTACTTATAGTACCTGCTGCCTACATTTCTGTAGGAGCTATATCCAGGAGAGGGATTGTTGTGTCATAAGGTCTGTATATCTACAGTTTTGCAAGATACCATTACATAGTTAGCCAAAAGGATTGTACAAATTAACAGTTCTATCAGCTGTGACTACCACCTCTGAGTTTTTGAAATGCTTGCTAGTGCAAATCAAATTAAATACTTTTATTGTAGATAATCTGATGAATGTGTGCACTTTTGTGGTTTTTAATGAGGTGGAGAGCCCTTTTATAGTTTAATGCATATTTAGATTTTCCCTTTTGGGCATTGCCTCTTCAAGTCTTTTGCCCAGTTCCCCCCCCCCCCCTTATTGGTTTGTCGGATACTTTCTTTCCTTCCATTTGTGGTTGTTTCTTTTTAAAAAATCAATATATAAGCTGAACCCTGGTGGCGCAGTAGTTCTGTGCAGGACTGCAGCCCACAGGGTTGGTGGTTCAAATCTAGCCGCAGCTCTCCAGGAGCAAGGCTGGGTTTTCTACTCCCACCAGGGCAGTGATGTGAAAAAAAATCAATATATGTGCTTTCATTGAATGTTTTAAATATGAACATGTGTGGATCATTTGTGCTTCAGAGGCTTTCATTTTTACTCTCTTCCTAGTGTCTTTTAATGAATAAAACCTATTAACTTTAATGTAATAGAGTCATCAATATTTGCTTTTATGGTTAATGCTTTTGTTACATTGTTTAAGAAAACTCTTTCTGCCTCAAAGTGATATAATTTCGTTTATATATATATCCCTAAAGTTTTATCATTAGACTTTTCATTTTTGATCTATGTGCAATCGTGTACAATTCTCTTTGCTGTTTTGTGGTAGAAGATAAAGACCCACTTAGTTCTTATCAAACAGATATCCAATTGTCCCAAAATTTGTTATTGTAATACTGTTTTATTTAAATAAAAAATACTGCTTTACTTTGCCACTGCTCTACACTTCCATCTGAGTCACAGCCAAATGTTCATCTATATATTTTAGATCTGTTACTGAACTCGCTATTCTATTTTACTTGTTTAGAGTCCATCCAGAGGCCAGGACTATTCTTCTTCAATTACAACTGTTTTACAACTGTGTTGAACTATGATAGAACTATGATAGAAGCTCTCCTTCCTCCTCCTCCTGCTCTTCCTCAATTTTCTTGCTTTTTAAAGCATCTTAATTATTCTTTGTCCTTGGCATTGTCATATATATATATACTTTAACAGTTTCCTGACATGTAATTTGCATATGTGATGCAATGTGGTGGTGCTGCTCTAACCCATAGCGACCTTACGTATAGCAGAACTAACACCATTCTAAAATTTTAATTTGGTTCTTTTTCTATTTATTTAATCATTTTTATTGGGAGCTGAAGCACCTCTTACCACAATCCATACATGCATCCATTGTATGTCAAGCACATACGTACAACTCTCGCCCTCCTCAAATTCTCAAAACATTTGCTTTCTATTTAAGCCCTTAGCTTGGAATCCTCATTTTTCCCTCCCTTCCGACTCCCTCTCCCCCACGGACCCTTGATAGTTTGTAAATTATTATTCTTTTGTCATATCTTATACTGTCCTCTGTCTCCCCTCACCCACTTCCCCATTATCTCTACCCCAGGGAAGAGGTTATATGTAGATCCTTATAATCAGTTCCTCCTTTCTACCCCACCTTTCCTCCACTCTTCCAGTATCTCCACTCTCACCACTGGTCCTGAAGGGATTATCTGCCCTGGAGCCAGCTATCTCAGAAGCAATAAAGCCCACATGGAAGAAGCACACCAGCCTGTGTGACCACAAGGTGTCAAAGGGATCAGGTATCAGGCATCAAAGAACTAAAAATTATATTATTGAAAATGAGCAGGAGTACAGGTTAGGGATCCAAAACCCAGCTGTAGGTAATGGACTTCCTCTTACAGAGGGGTCACAGGGAGGAGAGGAACCAGTTATGATGCAGTGCAACAATGATGAAACATGCAACTTTCCTCTAGTTCTTCAATGCTTCCTCCTCCCCACTATCATGATGCCAGGTCTACCTTACAAATTTGGTGCTTTTTCAAAGAATTTCTTTCTTAAATTTTTATGTTCTGTGTGTATCTACATGAACAACCACAGTTCTTTTTACAGTCAGTTTCTGATCATTTTTACTGAATTATAGATACCATATGTGTTTTTTATTTCTGGATCATGTGGTCACTTCTCTTCTTGGATCTTGCTCTTTTATTGCTTCCTAAATATTGGCTCTAAAATGCTTACAGAAATAATTGGATATCTAGGTGATGTCACCTTCTTCCAGAGAACATGCTATGCGCTTCTGTCAGATGTCTGAAAGCACTAACAGACCCTGGCAAGTCTTGAAGATTTTTTAGTCACCCTGGGGTCCAGCCCTGCATAGTGTATTTCACTTGGTTCTCTACTCTCATGGATGCTGGGCTTGAACCCTGTCCCTTCATCTTTAAGAATCTATAGCTCTACCTGGTAGATAACAGCTCTCAGGGAAGAGACTTGTGCCCACCAATGCAGACCTGCAAAAATCATGTTTTTGTTATGATCTTTCCGAAGTACTGCCTATCCTCTCACTTGTTTTTCTGATTTTGTGAATGTATTTAATGCCTCTCTCTCTCTTTCAATTAAGTGTTGATGATTGTAGATAGTGCTCCAAATTCGCCAATGGAAATCCTCCCTTGCCCCACTAATTTCTTGTTATGCTCATTCTCTAGTGCTTTTAAATCATTATCATTATTAAAAATTCAGCAATTTAATTTTAGTTGTTCACTCAGAAGTCAGGTATGAAATTGCTAATCTGTCATGATTGATTTTCTTTACAGATAAATGCCGTTCTGTTCCAAAAATTATGTTAACTTGAAAGTATTGATGTCCACAGATATTAATTTAGATCTTTTATAAGGAGACACTCTAATAGCTGACATTGTCAAATCTTTCTGTAGTGGATAGGTGATGGACTGACAGTGGTGTTAGTCTAGTCAACCTGGTTCTTATTAGATCATTTGTCAGCTCGTTATCATAGAATAAACTACTGATTATCTGTATAACTCACTTTTCTCATTTATGTAATAGGAAAAAAACTAAAAACCTAACCTACTCTGTTGTCAGTATTAAATGAGATTACACCTGTAAATTAGGTTGCATCGTTTTAAGTTCTATCATTTTTCTCCTTGATCATGATATTCATCACCCCTTTGATGCGTTTCAAATTTGTTTGAGCTTTTAATATTTTCTCATTTCTTTTTGATTAAAGTTTTCCATGTTTTACTTTGTTATTATTGCTAACTTGGTGGAGTGTGTGTTTTTCTATATATGAAATCGAGGGATAGGTAAATCTATAGAGACAGTCATTGGATTCATGATTACTTGGGGTTAAGGCAGGGAAGGTCGGGGAAAAGAGGGGGCTAATAGCAATGAGTACAAGAAAGAATGAAATGTTCTAAAATTCTCCTTAAGGATGATTGTACAACTCCTTTGAATAGCTTAAACCATTGAATTTAAAATAAGTGGATTATGTGCCAATAAAGCTGTTTTTGAGAAAACAAAGCAGAAAAAAGTATAGGGTGGTTTAGAGAAACTCTTCAAGGCTTTAGAAGGACTATTTACATAAAACAGCTACCTCTGCTGTCAAGGTTGGTTCCGATTCATCTCACCCAATTCGAGTCTTTCTCAATGACACCATCCCCGTGATGTATACTGTCTCTTCTGTACAAACATAGACAGTTGAAAACATACATTCCAACTAGGAATATCATTCAGAAACGATATGTTGTCCATACACATGTGATATGAATTTTAAAACCTTAATTGGATTTTAGGAACCCTGGTGGCACAGTGGTTATGATTGGACCATGATCCACAAGGTGTGCAGTTTGAAACCACTGACTGCCGTGTGGGAGAAAAGACGGTAGAAACTCCTCTTAAGTTACTTTCTCAGAAATGGACAGAAACAGTTCGACCCTGCCCTATTCGGATTTCTATGAGTTGGCATCTAATCCTAGCAGTGAGTTTTTTTTTAAAGATGTCAATTTAAGGTAAGATGAGGCTTTTTATTCCCCTGAAAATTTAGAGAAATCCAAAAAGGCAAATCTATCCTCTCGGATCCCCAGGGGTTAAACTGACTCCTTCAGAGTGAGCTTGGTTTTGAGTTGCTCTAATTAGTCCTAACAGACTTCGAAGAATCTTCTGCCTTATAGTTCTTGCATAGACATGAATTATCTATGTGAACTTGGAATGTTCTGGATTGAACTGTAATCTAAGAAAATAAGTAGCTTGGAGAGACTGTGATTCTCAGTATGATGTCATTATCCTTCATTTTGTGCTCCCATGTAGTGATCATATGGGTTGTAAATCCTAAACTCTACGAGGTTAATGAGGCAAGGTTTAGTAGGGTCTGAAAGCACCCAGCAAGCAGAGAGAACTACTACCCCCAAGAAAGAAGAGCTGAAAGTAGAGTGCAACCTTTGGACCTGGAGCATCTGCACTGGGAACATTCTAAAGCCAAGAAACACACAGGGAGAAAGCCTTTGCCTAGCACCGACATCCTATAATCTGACTTCAGCCCCCTAAGCAGTGACAGAATAAATGTCTTTTTGTTAAAGCCACCCATTTGTGGTATTTCTGTACAGAAGCATTAAATAGCGAAGACATAGACAGATAGCTTAAATTTCCAGGCATCAATTTCTTCTCTTAGAGAGTTGGAAGGAATGATCTCTTGCTCCAAAGTTCTGATTCATATATAAAATATAATTTGAGTGTCTCTGGGTTTGCATGAGTGAATTTCTAGTATTAGCTAGCTAGATTGAAATTTGTATGTTTAGGCTGATAATTAGCATTAAGAATTATACTTTTTCCCATTTGTCATATTAATAAAGCATACATATTCTAGAACAAATGTGTGACATTTAAAAGAATGGGGCTACGTCTGACCTAAGAGGCCTTTTCAAAGTCATTCCAGCACCATTATTATCTGTGTATAAATGACCATACTGGATACCTACTTAACTCACAAATATTTCAAATGATTGAGAGAAAAGTCATCATCAGCGATAATGGAAATGCCATTTTGTGTTTCTGAATGGCGTTCCAGCTCACCTAATGAGACGCTTTATGGCCAATCTGAAGGTTGACTCAGTGGCATAATGTGGCAGTTTTGAATGCATATGCCATCTACTTCTTGTACTTCATCCTGGCCTGGTAAGACTTTTGAAAAATTCCATGTCATGTAAGTAATTTACAACCAAATAAGATCATTTTATGAGTTAATTATTTTACTTAACTAAATAATGTCTCTTGTGATCTTTTTGAAGGAAGTAGATATTCTTTCTTTCTTTCTTCTTTTTTAATAAAGCTTGTCAGAAATCTATTAGTATCATGGTAATCCTTTGAACTGAAAGTAAACAACTGGGTGTTCAGGCTGGGTGTACACTTCTCAGATTATGCCTATGACTGTGCCTATCGGGAACTTCCAGTGTAGGGGGCACTTGAAGAAGCTCACCGTAATATGAATGTCTCATAAGTCAATAATGATTTCTCCAGAGATTTTTTTATTTCAGTTTAAATTTCTTCCATCAAGAATATTCTATGAAATACTTTGAATAAACATCACCACCTGCATTCTGACTTCCAGATGTTGCCAAAGGTCTCCAAAGAATATACTTTGATTATAAAACTGGATTGACAGAGATTTGGGAAAAAGGAGAACGACCCCAAAAGCCACAGACTTGTTAGGCTCTTTTATTCACATAAATTCACTAGTTTGGAGCATAAAGGAGTGTTAATATCAGAAGTTCTTTCTTCCTTCCTTGAAGAAGGAATAACCTAACAACTGCCTAAAAGCAAATGACATGGTTCCCACTTTTGTATGTAAATGCTCCGGTGGAAACCTAGTATATCATCCAATCTAAACAACATAAAAACCACAATCTAGTTATCTTTTTTTTTAAGTTTTTTTTTGTGCATCACTGCCCTCTGGTGGTTGTGGGATCTACCCAGCCTTGTTCCTGGAGAGCAGCTACTGGATTTGAACCGCCAAGCCAATGGGCCACAGTCCCACACTCAACCACTATGCTGCTGGGGCTCAGCCCCTATCTTTCAAAATACTACACCATATATATTTTCTATTGTTGCAAATTGTTATCTCTAAGCCAAAGAAAAGGACATTGAGTCTCAAAGAGTTGGTTTCCCAAAAGTGGTATAACTAATTGGTATTGGATATGAAATGAGAATTCATCTTGAAGATTCTTAGCATTGCCTCTTCAAAAAAAAAAAAGCCCTCTGGGATAACTTCTGGGAGCATACGGATATTGGAATAAAAGGAAAAATGCTACTTGGAGGAAATGAAAGGAACTATTCTGTCCCTCTCTCTCTCTCCTTTCCACGTCTTTATTTCCAACCTTCATGCTAAGGTTGTTGGTTGATTTTGCACATATTTGGGGCCATGTAGTTGTTAATTTATATGTATTGACTCCCTCTGATATTTGACACTGTTTGTTTATTTCTTTTTTTCATATCTGTTGCTTATGATAATCTTTTTTGTCCAGTTTTCCTCTTTCCTCCTCATCTATGACATACATACTGTGTTAGTCCGGGTAGACTAGAGGAACAAATTTCATAGACATGCATATAGATATAGGGAAAAGGTTTATATACAAGAGGAACAGGACATTGAGAAAACATTCCAGCCCAGTCCAGTTCAAAGTCATAAGTCCGATATTAACCCATATGCCCAAAATCAGTCTATAAAGTCTCCTTCCGACTCATGAAGTCACAGGTCAGTGGGTGCAGAATCCCGCCACTGGCACGGCTCTCCACATGGCTCCTCACTTCCAGGGCTCAGGATCCATCAACAGCATCCAGTGGTGGCAGAAGCAACTCATCGTTGGCAGAGGTGTCCATGTGACCGTCCCAGCTTCAGAGGTCTGACTCTATTAGGGCAAAGCTGTGTGATCTTTCTGCCAGCTCCTTCAACTTCTCGGATGCTGCCATCTTGTCTTGTCTGTGATTAATTATCTCTCAGACTAACTCCAAACAACTGGGGAAGATAGCTTCCCATCTTCACAAGGGAAATATCGCGAGATTTCTCAGACGTATCAGGAGGAAGCCATGCCCACACAGAGACCTCAATGGCTACTCAATGGCTATCTCCAGATTAACAGGCTAGCCTCCATCCCTACATTTCAATAATCAAATTAACATAAGCACATGACTGCCACACCTACACTCCAATAATTTCCTTTCACTTTGATTTCCTAAATAGCAGCTTGCTGCCTCAAAGTCCATTCTCCAAACAGCAACCATAAAAATTTACCTGAAACAAAATATCTGATCATGTTGTTTCTATGCTTATAATTATTTAATGACTTCCTCTGACCCTTGGGGTGGTTACCTTTAGACCTAAAACTGCCTATGAATAATAACTACTCTGTATTAACTGACTTGTTATTCCAAAATGAAATCCGCCGAAAACAGGTAAAGAACAAGTTTCAATTTGACTGGGCAATAACTCTCTGTGCTTTGGCAATTATGATGTAATGATCTCCCATGACAAGATCTCCTATAATGTAATTACTTTCTTGATGACATCTACTTTGAGGAGCCAATCAGTTGAAAGACACTTCCCTTGGAAATGTGACCTATTTTCAAAATCCATGAATGTTTGGCCAATCCCCATCTTTTTGTTTGAGCTGGTTCTTGCATTTGGCTCATCATCATCTGATCTTTGGTTCTTTGGTATTGAACCAGCACTCTACCTCATAGCTTGCCGAGTATAGTATTGTTAACTTCCATGATCTATAAGCCAGCAGCCTGCTGTCTTACATGATGATCTCAGGCTCTTTTGTCCTTACAGCTGTATATCTGTCACAAGAAGCCCCTGACCTGACTTCTGACCCATGAAGAGGGTAGTTTTCAGCCCCTTCATATAAGGGGGTATCCCCAGAAACAAGAATTGTGCTGAGTGGAGCAGAGCTTTGATAGTATGCATTTTTCCTCTTAGGCAAGCATCAAGCAACTCGCTCTGAGTTTGTACACCCAGTGGCATCGCCTGGGAAAGTTCTCTCTGGTCACAATGAATTTTTTTGTAAAAGCAGTTTTGCTTGATCCTCGGTTTGGGGGATGGCCAATTTAAGAGAATGGCTTTTATCTGTGAAAGTTTGTTTCCTGCATGGGAAAAATGCTGTAGAAACTGTTGAGATGTTGACCACAGCTTACAAGGACAGCACTATGAGAAAAACTCAAGTGTATGAGTGGATTTTTTTATTTTCATTTCCAAGAAGATGAAATGTTGATTGTTGCTAAACCTTATTCTGGACATCCATCAACTTCCCAAATGGATGAAAATGCCAGCATGTAGTGCATTTGAAGTGTATTCCACCAGATCAGGTTGTTCATCAAGCTTTCCTTTAGAGGTTCTGGAAAGATTACATAATAGTATATGACTTTTTTTAAAAAGGCCTGATTAGTGGCAGATGGGGTGGGTGAGGGGGTGGACTGGTTTTGTCACCACGACAATGCACCTGCTTACACAGCCATCTCAGCGTGTCAGTTTTGGGCAAAAAACAAAAACCCAGCACTCCCCTTTTGTCCCCCACCCCTGACTCACTTCATGTCACTCTGTTTGACATGTCTTTCTTTTTGTTTCTATGAATGAAGAGGTACATAAAAGAAGAGGGATTGGACAACATAGAAGAAGTAAAGGAAAAATAAGGGAGATGCGCTCTCAGCCATCCAAACAGATGGACTTGAAAAATGTTTCCAAGAATGAAATCACAGATTTGACAAATATATTAAGTGTTTTGGAGAGTACTTTGAAGGTGGTAAGGTTGTTTTGTAGGAAAAAAAACTAGGTACATAGCTTTGGAAAAAACCTCCATTTTGGGGGGAATACTTCCTGATATATATTTTTTATCCTTCTTCACGAGTCTATCTTTTAAATACTTTATTTTCCCTCTCTCTCACTGGTTTTGTTTCTCTAGAGCATCCAGTCTAGGACACTAGCATACATGCAATCATAAATTTAAAAAACATATCATAGTAGTCATGCAAAGTATAAATAAAAATATAAAGTTATATAAAATAATGTATCTAAATTATTAAGTGCTGAGGCAAGACAGCATTATAGACAGCATGATTAGATGTTTGTACTTCTGTTTAGAATCACATTGTTTATGATACTGCCAAAGCATGCATTTGTGTTCATGACCCAATTAATACAATGTATTCATGAGCAATGTTGTCAATGATGTCGCTTACTCACTCATGGCCATGAAGTCGATTCTGACTCACAGCAACCCCAGAGGACAGAGTATGTCTCTTTAGTTTTTGAGGACACTATGCGTGCTTGCTTGCTGTCCTTTTTAAAAAAAAAATAAAAATGGTCAGAAATCTATTGGTATCATGATAATTCTTTGATTTGAAAGTAAACAATAAGTGTTCAGGCCATACACTTCCCAGGATACCGGCAAATACTACAGATTATGTGTGTGTGAGTCTGGGTAGGCTAGAGAAAAAAATTTATAAGCATGCATCTGTATATATGAGAGAGTTTTATATACAAAACAATTGAACATTGAGGAAACATCCCTGCCAAGTCCAGATAAAGTCCATAAGTCTGGTATTATTAGCCCATAGGTCCAAAAGCAATCTACAAAGTCCTTCAGATGCAAGAAACACATGTGATGACAACAAATGCAGGACTATCGTGATCCAGTGGTGCTGTAAGCCTCTCAGTGCTGGCTGGTGTCTCCACGTGACTTCTTTTGGTACAGGTTTCTGGCTGCATCAGTGTAGGTCTGTGTGACTTCTCCTCAGGGTCGTCTCGCAGGAAGACAGTCTTGTCAGTCAAGTCTCTCAGGCAGTGAGTGTTGTCAGTATAAAGTCTCTAAGGAAGTAGCTCTGCCTACAGAAAGAAATGACCACATTACCCAGAATTCTCAGGAGCAGGCAATGGCCCCAGAGAGGTCTCCTTAGCTATCTCCAGATTGAGAGGCTGACACCAGATTAGGTGACTGCCACAGTGTGCACGGCCAATTCTATCTGGAACTTCCATGGTGGAGGGGGTAGCTGGGGAAACTCCCTATAATATGTACTGTGCACGCATTGGCCTGTGATCTTCCTGCTTCCCACTTCCCCTTTCTATATCATCAGTCGTAGGTAAGTCTGGAAGGGCTCCAGCTAGCATCAGACCCATGAACTGCATTGGATTGGACTAGGTTGCCATATTGATATTAAATTACTTGTTGATATGAAGTTCATTCTTATATATATCAGCGTCACTGTTCTTGTTTTTCTAGGCAACTCAACCATACACAACCTCCTTCATTATTGTTATAGGTCATACCTGCTTTACTCCTTAACATGAGAGTTGCAAAACGTTCATGGAAAGTCCATTATCATTTAACTCAATTTTTGTCACAATTGTTTTGAATTCCCCTCTTATATGTAGTCTATCCTTCATCTCATTTTAATTTGTCATTTTCTGCATCAGGTCTACCTACCAGTTTTTTTTACATGATCTTTATCTAATGCTAATTTCTGTGTTTGGTGGTATGGAATCATAATTTGTGGGAAGAAAGCAATTTTTTTCTTGAGCTTGTATGCAAACCCAGTTATTCACTTTCTACAACCTCCATCCTCCTCCAAAATATTAATCCCTAATTAGAAGGGAAAAAGAATGAATTTATCCTTAAGATACTTTTGTGTCAAATGTTCAAGATAAGTCTTTAAAGCCCAAGACATATAGTTTAGTGTTCACTGGTTCATTCTTTCTCAATGAGTCATTTCAAGTGTGGAGGTTGGTGTTCCACATATGCTTCAGTCTAGGCAAGCTTTTCTTGAATCTTGGCTGCATACTCCAGAAAGATATATTCCTTATCCCCACACCAGCTTTACACTAAGCTGTTGCCATCCTCTGCCTTAAGTGGCATACTATTAATCACCGCACCATTTGCTTTACTCTCTGAGGCAAAAGATTCTGCTACAGAATCTGCTGCTTCCAAAGTTCTGAGTCTACCTTTCCTTGACAGAGTCTCATACCTGATATATAGGTGAGACTTACAAAGTTTCCTTTTTCTTTGTCATGTTCTTTCACCTACTACAGCATTGGCAGTACTTATGGTGTTTTTCTTTTTGATTTTCTTTCAGGGATGCTTTATTCCATCCTGTTTAAGAACCATACTTTCTGCAAACTTGAGGTGTAGACAGGTGTTAACAAAGCTTTCCCACTCCATCAAGAAGGCTAAGTTGGCATTTAAGGCACACATACTTATCTCTAACACATACTCTCCTTGTCCCTGAGATTTTGTTGTTGTTGTTCTAAAATTATCTTTCATAAGGCTGAAGTTGAGCTAAAACTCTTTGTAATATTCCAAGAAATTTCCATTATAAATGTTTTATTGAAAGTCTTTGCAATGCTCAAGTTGGCATGTCAGACATGTTTCGTAACTTCTAATTGAGTCTGAAGTTGACATCAGTGTGCCTTGTGGACCTGGAGAAGAGAATGAATGGAAAATGAGAATCAACTAAAGCAAAGGATGAATTAATATAACTTGGTTTACTACATGGACCCAAAGGGATATATGATGTTAAAAACATCTAAGCTGAAGTAGTTAGTGGAATAGGGAAATGAAAAGAGTGATTTGTGACAAAATTGGTAAGTTTGATGTGAAGGTATGTTTTTTAAATGATAGTAGTACTTCCAAATTAAAAACTATATATTCATCAGTATTGCTTTATTCAGTTCAGTAGAATAAAATAGACAAACTGGTCATATGCTAGTGAATTATTACATAAGAGATTTAGAAAAGTTTACATAACATCCTCAAAGTAGCTTAATTCTGTTGGTGGAAATGAAGATGATTAACATTAAAATAAAAAATGGATCAATTTTACAAAGATAAACATGTAACATTTTATAGTAATTGCTTATTATAAATATTAAATACTTTTCTAATTTTCTTAAACACATGTGAAACTAAGAACCTATATTGTTCATTCCCTGTGCCCCCAGGAGGTTTCCCCCCTCATATTTCCCCATTCTTTTCCCTAGCATCTAAGTCTATAAACTCTATGTGAAATCCTAGACCTACCCTCTAATGCAATATGCATATATGATTTCAGTCTACTAACATATCAGTTCTTAGATCTTGCTAAAATTCTAAGAATGCTTTATTTAATATGAAAATGTACCTCTCAGCATGCAGTACACAGCACAATATACACCAAAAAGATTTGTGTCAAAATATTTGTTATATTTGTTTTGTCCTCAAGAAACTTGAAGAATCCATCTTTCTGAACAAATTGGCTTTCTTCTGCAGACAAAAATGTAGCTAGCATGTACTGCTACTGTATGGGAGAGGTGGTATCAGATCTCCAAAGTGAAAGTAATCCAAACCTTTAACAGAGCTGAGATGAACTTATGCATCGTTCTCTAATATTTCCTAGTGTTAGCTTTCATTCGAGTCTCTTAGTGGCTAGAGTTATTAGCAGCAAGGATTCTGTTCCTCATACAAAATAAGGATTATCCCACCCCACCCCACCCCACCCCATGCTCTCTCTGAACTTATGACCTAAATGACACAAGGATCACTGTCCCTCATGACCTCTCTCAGGTCTGCTGTGACACTCCCTTTCCATAAGAGACCACACCAAGGCAAGCTACTTTAGTTGTTTTTCATATTAATCCCAGGAATTCTGTCACAAAATATGCAAAATAAGATAAAACTATCCAAGCTTATAATCAAAGTTAAATTTCAATGTTAACCAAATCACCATTAAAATTTTGCAGATTTCCGGGCTGAGCCCCAGTGGCTTAAAGTGGTTGAGTGCGGGGCTGCGGCCCACGGGCTTGGCAGTTCAAATCCAGCGGCAGCTCTCAGGAGCAGCACTGGGTAGCGTCCATGACCACCAGAGGCAGTGATGCCCACAAAAAAAAAAATTGCGGATTTCCAATACATTTGAAATTTTGCATTCACTTAATTCCTTAGGATTGTAATTGAAGAAACATAACAGTTTAGCCACAGCTATGATATTTTAGATAGTTTTTATTGTGCTATAACTCACAAAGTGTGTTAGGCTGGGTAAACTAGAGAAACAAGCATATCCATATAAGGGAGAGGTTTATATACAAGAGAAATGGAACATTGAGAAAGCATCCCAACCCAGTTTAATCCAAGCCCACATGTCTGATACCAGTTAATAAAGTTTTTTTCAGATTCATGAGGAACATGCAGTGACATCAAATGCAGGACAACCACAGACCAGTGGGTAGAAAGTCTTTGGATCCAGTGGTGTTGTAAGCACCCCAGAGCTGGCAGGGGTCTTTACATGGTTTTTCTGGCTTCAGAGGTATGATTCCATCAGGGTAGGTCCATGTGACTTCTCCCCGGGATGTCTCACAGGGAGTCAGCCTTGTGTCTTGTCAGAAGAGCATCTCCAAGGGACTGAATAGTGAGTCTCTCAACTCCAAGGGGAAAATACGGCCAGATTTCCCAGAATTCTCAGGAAAAAGCCATGCTCACACAGAGGTCTCATTGGCTGTCTCCAGATTGACACATTAGACTTTACCCCTACATTCTTAATTCTCAAATTGACACCAGATTAGGTGACAGCCACACGTAGTGTTCTTTTAAATAGCTCAGTCATATTAAGAGGAGTCATCTGCTTTAGAATATTTCTTCTTTTTAAAATATATTTTTATTTTTTAATTTCTTCTTTCTTGTACTTGTTATCAATTCCCCACTTCTCCCCATCCTCCCCTCCCACGCTCAAGTTATCGTGGATTAAACCATACCCATGTAAAGACTTTAAAGCCTTACAGGAGTAGACAGCTTCAGGAGGATCTTTGATTCTTTCGTTTTTCCAGATGGTTAAAAAGTCCACCACTTTCTTTCAGTTTATTGTACTGTAGTGGCTTGTGTATTTTTGTGATGCTGGAAAGTTTGCCACCAATATTTTCCTACTACCTATGTTAGGCCTGGTTGTCTAGAGAAACAGAACCAATGGCAGTCAAATGCCTATGAGAAGAAACTTTATATCAAGCAGTAACTTAATATCAGAAACATCCCAACCCAGTCCAAAACAAGTCCATGGACCCGGTGCTAGCAGCAGCTTTCTTCAGACTCAAGGGCCTGTAGGTCAATGATGTGGAAAAGGGAAGATGGATGCAGAGAATTCACAGGCCTGTGCATGCAAAGTCCCATGGATCCGAGGTGGATGGGAATATATAGGGCATTTCCAGGGTCAGTAGCCCACATGGGACTGCTCCTAGAGGCAAACACGGAGTCCCAGTAAAGGTGAAGGTGAAGAGCAAGGGAGACGGGAGAGGTTGCCAGTGTCTCTCTCATCAAAAAGCCACACTTTCTAGGAGGCATCATCAGGCTGTGACCATGTTGACAGGTTGCCTGTGCAAATGCAAGTTGACATAAAACCTAACTGCTACGTCACTCACACCAGGACCAATAATGAGAGTAGCAGTACCAGGAGGGGAAGGGGAAGGTGGGGGAGAGCACGAACATTTTCTGCCCTGTCACCTGGTATCACTGTGAGTTGCACTGTACTCTCCTGCATGGACCAACAGCAATGTGCTATTAGCAATAATGTGTTACGGGCCAAATATAGTGTTAAAAGTCAACTCTGACACAACCTTCATTCTGAAAGTCACCATTGTCTGATAGGAGACACAGCTTTAAAGTAAAGATTTTCAAGCAAGTGTAGCTAATTCCACAATTAGTACACATAATAGTGATACCAAGAATCGGGCCATTGCCTTGTCTTGGAAGGTTGACTGAGAAAGAGATGCTTGAACTGAAACTAGAAAAGAGAATAATATTTTTTTCTTGAAATAAGAGGTACCTAAATAGACCAGGTCATTCCAAGAGTAGAAAAAATTATTCAAAGTCACCAGGGCTTAAAAGAGCATGGCATATATATATATATAATATATTATATAATCATTTTTATTGGGGGCTCATCCAACTCATCACAATACACACATACATGCATACATACATACATTGTGTCAAACACATTTGTGCATTTGCTGCCATCATCATTGTCACATTTTCTTTCTCCTTGAGCCCTTGGTATCAGCTCCTCATTTTTTCCCTCTCCCACCCTCACTCCCTCCCCCCCTTGTTAATTTACAAATTATTATTATTTTTTTCATGTCTTACACTGTCCGATGTCTCCCTTCATCCACTTTTCTGTTGTCTGTCCTCCAGCAAGGGGGTTATATGTAGATCATTGTGGTCAGTTCCCCCCTTCTCCCCCACCTTCCCTTCCCTCTCCCCCTCCTGATATCGCTACTTAGGATATTGGTCCTAAGGGATTTATCTGTTCTGGATTCCCTGTGTTTCCAGCTCTGATCTGTACCAGTGTACATCCTCTGGTCTAGCCAGATTTGTAAGGTAGAAAGAATTGGGATTATGACAGGGGGAGCATTAAAAAACTAGAGGAAAGTTATATGTTTCATCAGAGCTATACTGCACTGAAAATGGTATATTTTAAGAGCTTTATTTTTTCACAGTGTGGAACATAAATTAGATGCAGAAAGAAGAAAGGAATGCTCTTTGATAGATCTTGGAGTTGTGACTTTATCTGCTAGCAGAGAGATGCGAACTGATAATAGATTAGGATATCATATATTTTTCTAAGAATATAGATGTATTGTCAGTATTATATATTTTTAAATCATGCATATAATTTCATTTTTAATGGAGTATCTGGAGATACTGGGTTTGCATTCATTCCTATGTGGCAGCAGTTGCCTGTACAAGCATCTTTAGGTGCTTTTAGGAGAAGTATGTGCCTCCTCATATGACTACCGTCCCAATTATATGACTGGATATTCTTATATCCAGCTCCAATCTTTTGTAAGTTTTTTTCCCAATAGATAATATTTTAATGCTATGTTTTTTAAAGCATTAAATCGACCCCATTCATGTTTAATATTTGCCTGGCCACTGTAGAGATTCGAGTTTGTACCTCTGGGAGACATTTGGAACTATTGAAATAATTTCGGCAGAGGAACACTAAACTAGAATTAGTCATACATACGTGTGGAGAATGGACTGGCATAAGATAGACCTGAAAGTGGAGACCCCAGTTAAGAATAACGGTGTTTGGGGAAAAAGAAGATGATGATTTCATTAAACTCTGGGCTGGAGTCAAGATAATGAAGTGTAGGTACATTGAGGATGATTTGGTCACAACCTGTAAGAAGGTAATGAAGATAAAGAAATTTAGAAGGTTGTTGGTTTGGACAGCTGGTCTATGTTGTCATCAGTTATAGACTCCGGGGGAAGGCTAGTGAGGGATCTGAGGATGTGAAGAAGTGTTCATGAGCCACAGGAGAGGGACACTCAGCCTGACTTAAATGACATGCTGCTAATCCGGCTTTTCCTCAATTGTAAGTTACTGGAATTTTCTTATGAGTTTTGTAGAATATGCCTTAATTCCAACACTAATTATAATGATAGTCAAGATTTTGAGACTCTCCCTAGGTAATCTATGTGATTCGTATGATATAAGGAATCGCATATGACTAACATGGAATCCTGTAACTTATCTGATCTTTATTTTTTAAATTAAAAGATAATTTTACTGGGGGCTCTAACAACCTTTTTACAAGCCATACATCAATTGTATCAGATATATTTGTACATATCTTGCCATTTTTCTTTTCTAGACATTTACTTTCTATTGAGCTCTTGGTATCAACTCTTCTTTCTTCCCTCCCTCTCCCTCATGGACCCTTGATTGATTATAAGTTATTATTATTTTTTTTTTTTTTTTTTAGGCATCACTGCCCTCAGGTGGTGGGAGAAGGAGGCCCAGCCTTTGCTCCTGGGAGCCGGAATTGAACCTCCATCCCAGTGGGCCTCAGTCCCGCGCACAACCACTACGCCCCCGGGGCTCAGCAAGTTATTATTATTATTATTATTTCTTTATCTCACACTGATTGCTGTCTCCCTTCCCCTTTAATTCTGTTGTTCTTCCCCCCTGGAGGCTGTGTGTGGTTATGTGCCAATCATTGTGACTGATTCCTCATTCCTCTCTTTCTCTCCCCTTCTTCCTCCTCCATTTTGGTATCACTGTTTCCATTCCTGTTATTGGATTTCATGTGATGTGTACATGTTCCAGTCCAGTCCAGAATGAGAAACAAAACTAGGGTCCTAGCAGTGAGGGGTGGTGATGGTGTAAAGAAAGCTGAAGGAACCAGAGGAATATTGTGTGATTGATCGGTACTCTACTGCACCCGGATTGACTCTTCCTTTCCCTGCGACCCCTTTGTGGTAGGGATGTTCAATTGTCTACAGATGGACTTTGATTCGCTGCTCCAACCCCCCTCATTCTCAACAATGTGTTTTTGTTGTTTGCTATGAATCTTCTGATGCCTGTTAACCAGTCTCAATGACACCTCATGATCACCACCGGCTGATGTGCTTCTTCCCTGTGTGAGCTTGTTGCTGCAGTGCTGGATGGCTGCTTGTTTAACTTCAAGCCTTTAAGACCTCAGATACTATATCTTTTAATAGCTGGGCACCATCAGCTTTCTTCACCACATTTGCTTACGCACCCATCTTGTCTTCAGGGATCATTTGGGTATGTGTGGGGTGGGGTGTGAGCACCATAAAATGTCAGTTTGTTAGAACAAAGTGTTTGTATATTGAGGGAAGTTATGAGTTGAGACTCAAGGGCTATCCACAACGTCAACGTATTGCCTTATAAAAATGTGGATAAGGCCAATACCTCTATTTTTATGGATTGATGTATTTAAGTAAGTACATACTTCTGTTACTACCTCTATCTATAGCTTTGCTTCCTAGAGCCTTCCTCTGTTTCCTTTCGCCTCCTCCCTCCCTACCATCAAGTCCCTCTTCTACACCTCTTAGTACTTCCTCTTAGCTAGGTTACTGTTGCTCTAATACCCACAGGATGTCTACAACCTCCTTGTTGTTGATTTTAATCCCCTGGTTGTTCCCCTGTCTATAGCGTTGCTTGTTCACCACACTCTTCCTCCTCACCCCACTTCCCTCCGCAAGACTCTCTGGGTCCTTGACCCCACTGCTTTCTCCCTGAGGTTGCTTCCCATATCTGTCTTATGTAAGCAGGTAAACCAACAATGTCCTAGACTGCTGTTTGGCAAACTGTGGCTTGTGAGCCATATGTAGCTCTTTCAGTATGAACATGGGACTCTGAAGTAACATTTAAAGCATTTGAAGGTCATTATTTCAGATCACGGTGACTTCATTTGTTTGGAAAAGCCTATTTAACTGATTTTAAAGTTGAGTGATTTTAAAGCTATTAGGAGGGACAGGATTGACTCTTTGGTCTCAAGAGTTTGCCGACCCTTTTCCTAGGTCAAATAATAAGAAAACAGAAGATTGAAAAAAGAAGACAGGACGTTAAGAGAGAGAGAAAATATATACATAGTTCCAGGTCTGTCCTTGGGGAGTTCCAGGGGCTGCTCCCCCTAGCCTGAAGTCTATTTCGGGGCCTCTTTAG
This sequence comes from Nesogale talazaci, assembly GCA_004026705.1. Lineage (NCBI taxonomy): Eukaryota > Metazoa > Chordata > Mammalia > Afrosoricida > Tenrecidae > Nesogale > Nesogale talazaci. Next base: position 253,513 of record PVJH01000423.1, on the reverse strand, counting down.
AGGCTTTGTGGTTTGACTCTGCTCCAATTGTTGATCTGTTACACTCCCTTCTTGGTTTACCCCACTGCAGGGGGTTCAGACCACACTATCTCCCTGCTGTGTGTCTCCATTATGGTACTCAGTCTAGCAGTATGCTCCAGTAAAGGAACAGCATGTTCTCTCTGTGCCTTAGCAGCTCCATGCAGAGACTTCATCCTCCAGGCTTTGAGTGCCAATATGGAGTCTAGACCCACAGTCCCTTTCTCCTTTTCCTTCTTGGTTTGCTTCTTCATGGGCATGGTAAGTTAGCTCCTTTCCTCCACCTGAAGCTTTAGTGTTGTTCTCTGCCCAACATACTTCTAGGGAACATCTGATCTTGAGGATAAAGTAATTTTAATAAATAACAAACCACAACCAGAGTATAAAGCATTTGCCCATAACATATATAGAATTATTGTTCAATTGTGTTAGCTTTGTGATATCTGTTAGCATTTCCCCTTCCCCTTACTCAAAGCTAGGAGTAATAATCTGTAAGCAGGAAATTTGCAATAGAACATAGTAATGAAAGACCAAATTCAAATTTCTAAATCTTCTAGCATAAGTGTCAATTAGATTCACACCATCATGTTTTATACTATCTTTAAATATGTTTCTTATGGATTAGGACAGAGTTGTCTCCTTGGCTGAAGAGTATAGGATTTTATGTGAGGGGTCACAGCTCTCCCTCAGAGAAACACACAGACTAAGTAATTAGAAGAATGGGGGAACCCAAGAAATGCATGACCAAGCTTCAGCAGGGTTGTCACTTAGAAGTAAAACCAACTAAATCGTGAACATTAAACAAATGAATTCTAAATAGTGCACATTGTTCTGGTGCTTATCTACTGAGAACATACATTTAAGAGGTTTACTAAGACTTTGCGGGAAAGAATAAGACTTCCCATTTCCATGAACATATTGTAATACCAGTGTAGCATCCTGCCTCTTTCTTCATATCTATTTGGAAAAAGTTCAAGAGGATGGGATTTATCATCTTGTGAATGCTTGGGGGATTGATGTGTGCGACTGTTATTAGCATTTGCAGGATCATCTGGGTAGGGCCGCTTTGCACAGTTCCTAATTTTTTCAGTTCTTAATTGTAATAGTTCCTAAATTTTGCATTTTACTCTTCATTTTCTCTCTTTTCTTTCCTTTTCGTGTTGTATTTTGAAGCTATTGCTTCATCCCCCCCCACTTCACCACATGCATCCTATTATTTCTAAGGGAAAGTGTTCAAAATATGCACACACCAAATGCATTATATCTAGTCTGAAGTAATTTATTGCTGTATAGCATCCCAAGTGGACAAGGCTCTACTGATGACAATGACGTCCCTTTCTTTTCTAATATTTCTAATATTAATTAATTAACCTGTGATCTCTGTTTGGCTTGCTTTCTTGGCCCCCTGTATAGGTAACCTCTAATGAATTTCTTATGTAAAGAGATTAAAAGTCTTGCCAAGTTATTTAAACTATCAGTTGATTCTGGGCTATAGTCATAAAGAACTGACATGAGAGAGAGGTGCTAGTGTTCTTACCAAAGGCTTCCTATTTGAGTCCTTTAAGTTAGGAAATCCATAAACTGTAATCACTTTTATCACATTTTGTAATCACTTCCCTTAAATTATTTTCTCAGCCCTGTTCTCCATTTCCTAGCTCCAAAAATGGACTAATTCTTATGAAAGTATGTTCCAGTGGGTACTAATCTATGAGTGGTTCTCTTGAGGGTTTGTTCATTAAAATAATAACTCTAAGGGAAAAAAAGGCAGTGCCTTGAAGCATATGGTTATGTTGTCATAACCTGTGAATTTAAGAATAGTTTATTGGTGTTGATTCACATCATATAGCACACACCTCCCACCTTCTTTCTCCAGATATTATAACCCCCTAAATCATAGAAGAGATTTTCAGATGACTCCTGCTCTTTCCTGTAATACATTTTACTTGCATTAATTAAGCAAATGCCTTTTTAAACAAATGTGATATAAAGTGTCTTTGTGTTTTATTTTTAGCCATAGCCAAGAAAAGAAAGCTCAAAATTGCCAAATCAAAGGGGCAATCATTTCAGTGGTTGAGCAGTTTTATGTAAACTCCCTGATATTGAAATTAAATTTAGGACTCAGCAGAAAGTTGTCTCAATTTTCTTAAGGGCCATTTATTAGATGGTAGATAGCTCTAATAATGAGTTTTATGGACTTGGAATTTTTGGACTACCAATAACATATTAAAGGACTAAATGCAATGAACACACCTATATCAAAGTCCTACTCTGTACCAGGCACTGCGATGGTTTGGTAACACAAAAACAAGAGAGTCCATCAGTCCTCTCTAACTACCAAGGAAGATGTTCTTACACAAAGCAACACTCTCAAGGTTTTCATTTCAAATGTGTGTCCCAATGGATCATATATTCTAAACAGTTTTGCTCACATAGAATCTAAGTCTTTCTTCTTTCTTAGTCATCTTTCAAAGCTGAATTCAGATTCTATCAGCTATATAAAGACTAAATGACTTTAGTTTACTTTATGGATAAAAAGACCACAGAGGTAGTGTGAGAGAGGTGCTGGTGGTAAAAACATGGTCTGTGGAAGGAACTGGCTAATTAATTGAGGACCTGCTTTATGTAAAGTATTGATCCAGGAGTAGAGTTAAAGCAGTACATAAAGCAAAGTCTGTTCTACATGCCTTAAAATCTCATGAGGGCTTAAAAACGGGAAAAAAAATCTCATGAGGAAGACAGGCAAGAAAATATATCAATTTGTTCATAATACTCATCCACTATTTAATTATCAGTATGGTTGGGTGTCATAGACCATGTAATAATACAGAAAGTTACATATGTGCAAATGGAGGATGATCACATCAATTCACAAAATTGATAATGACTACATCACTACATAATTGCTAAATGAAATTATTACATAATTGTTAACCCCTGAGAATCATGCGTCAGTCAAGTTGACATATAACCTTACTCTCAATGTCAATTTTGCCTCACACCTCAACTTTAGTTACTTGAAGATATACATAGTTAATGCACAAAATAGTCTTGTAGTCAACTTTTTGCTGTAGTGGTAAATGAAAAATGTTGGCTGTTAACAAGTTAATAAGTGGAACTAGCTATGATTTTATTTTCTGATGAATGATGCACCTAGGTAATTATTAACCTAGTTACTGTCTCTATTACCTATCCCGGATTTCATATATAGTAAATCATGCACAACAAAAAAAAGCAGCAAATCCAAAAAACAATCATGACAATATGAAACAGAGAAAAGCTTCAATTGAAAGGAAAGCAGGCAATATTAAAAACTGGTACAACTTTAAAATGAGTTAAAAGGGAAATCAGATAACCAAGTGATACATTTTAACCTAACTATATCTGCCATGGCAGACTTTACAAAGCTCTCTAGTAGCAAAGTGCCACATGTCCCTCAGCTTTAGTCAGAGTGGATTCAATCAAGGTTTAATTCATGTGGGGCCCTTGCAAATAGATTTGGGCCTTCCACTCTTGTCTTCCACTGCCTTCTGAAAATTGGGTCCTCAGAATTTAAGTCTAATATGATATCTGTCTCCAGATTTGGATTTTGTTATTGAAATTATTGGTTCACACTGGCTGGTGTGCTTCCTCCATGTGGATTTCGTTGACAGATTACATAGATGCCTGCTTGAAGGCAAGATTATAATAACCTGATGGATATTCATTTGTATAGTTGTGCATCAACTAATTTCATCACCACACTTTTCTGTAGCACTCGTAACTTCAGTGATCTCTTCATGAGGGCTAGTAATAAGTAGAGCTATGCCGTATGAACAAATTATTGTTAGATTAGAGCTTGGTTTGAGTGCAAGCTCAAAATCCATCCATATATCTTCGGTTTATATAAGCCCTGGTTCATATTGTTGTGGTTAGGTTCCTACCCATAGTGACCGCATGCACAGCAGAATGAAACACTACATGGTCCTGTACCATCTTTGCAATCTTTTCTATGCTTGAGCTCATTGTTGCCACCTTTGTGACAATCCATTTCCTTGAGGGCATTGATCTCCTTCTCCAGGGACTGGTCTCTCCTGACAATATGTCCAAAGCACATACGCTGAATTCTCTCCATTCATGTCTCTAAGAAGCACTTCTTCCAAGACATATTGTTTGATCCTTTTGGCATTCCGTGGTCCTTTCAATAATCTTCTTCTGCATCACAATCCAAATGCCTTGATTCTTCTTCAGTCTTCATTATTCAATGTCCAATTTTCACATGAATTATGAGGCAATTAAAAATACCATGGCTTTGGTTAGGCACATTTGTGATCTTGGGCAGCACATTTACCTCATGTAGCATGTCTTTTGATCATTGAATGCCACATTGTTCTTCATATAAGTCAGCTTCTCTGATGATTTTCTCAGCAAACAAATTGAATAAATATGGTGAGAGGATACAAACCTGTCACAATTTTTTCTTGATTTAAAAACTTGCCATATTCTCTTTCTCTGCTAACACAACTATCTCTTGAATACATGCAAAAGTGCCTCATGAACAAAATGAAAGATTCTGGAATTCCCATTCCTCTCAAGGTTATCCATAGTTTATCATGCTCCACACAGTTGAATGTCTTTGCATAGGCAATAAAACACAAGTAAATATCTTGCAGGTATTGTCTGCTTTGGAGGACTTTTAGCAAAAATTTACTTGCATATGATATCAATGATACTGTTCTAAAATTTATTCAGTCTGTTGGGTTACCTTTCTTTGGAATGTGTACAAATGTGGGCATGGCTTTCTCCTGAGAATTCTGGGAAATCTTGTGGTATTTCCCCCAAGGGTATGAGAGACTGACAGCTCAGTCTTTAGGAGGCGGTCTACTGACCTGGCAGTCTACTCAACATGGCAGCATGCTGATAGGCCCTGCATTCTGGAATCTGGAGGAGCCGGAGGACAAGCCACATGGGCCAACCCTGATGGAACCAGACCTCTGAAGCTAGAAAAGCCACATAGAGACTCCTGCCAGTGCTGAGGTGCTTGAGAAGCCACAGAGAGGCTCCTGCCAGCGCTGAGCTTCTTTCACCACAACTGGATACACAAGACTCTGCACTCACCAGCCTGTGATTGTCCTGGCATCATTGCATGTGTTTCATGAGTCTTAAGAAGACGTTATAGACTGGTATCAGACATATGGTCTAATATCGGACTTATGACCTTGGACTGTACTGGGTTGAGATGCCTTCTCAATGCTCCATTCCTCTTGTATATAAACCTCTCCCTTATAGACACATATGTGTTTGTGAATTTGTTTCTCTAGTCTACCCAGATTAACACATAGTGGTCTTCAATATTTCCACACACGGATGAGTAAGTTCCCCCAGGGCTTCATCAGCATGTTGAAGCTTTTCAATTGGGACTCCATCATTTTCTGGAGACTTGTTTTTGTCTAATGCTTTCAGTACAGCTTGAACTTCTGTGAACTTCTTTCTTTTCATAAGGTACCTCTTGAAATGTTGACTAATTCTTCTTGGTACAGGGATTTTATGTATTATTTCCATCTTATTTTGATGGTTCCCACATCATTCAATATTTTGCTCATACAGTCTTGAATTTTTCTTGAGTTCTTTCAGTTTAGGACACACTGACCATATTCTTCCTTTTTGATTTTCCAGCTTTATGTTTTTGCACATTCTATCATCATACTTGACTTTGATTTCTTGAGCTGCCCTTGGAAATTTCTTTTCAGCTCTTTGATTTCATCATTTCTTTCATTTCCAGTAGCTAATTTCTGAATAAGGGCAAGTTTCAGAGTCTCTGCTGACATCCATTTTGATCCTTTCTTTCTTCCTGTCTCTTTAATGACCTTTTGCTTTGTTTATGAATGATGCTCTTAATGTCCTCCCACAGGTCATCAAGTCTTCTTTCATTAATGTTTAATGTAACAAGTCTATTTTATGAGATGTTCTTGACATTCAAGTTGAGTAGATTCAAGGTCATATTTTGGCTGTCTTAGCTTTGCTTTAATTTTCTTCAGCTTTAATCTGAACTTAGATATGAACAATTGATTGCCTATTCTGAGTCAGTTTCTGATCTACTTTTAACTGCTGATACTGTCCATGGTCTTTCTTCCCACAGATGTAGTCAATTTAATTTCTCTGTATACCATCTGGGGTTGTCCACATGTATAGCTATTGTTTGTGTTGTCAAAAAAGGTATTTGTTATGAACAGGTTCTTGGCCTTGCAAAATTCTATCATGTTATCTCCAGTTTCATTTCTGTGACTAAGATCATATCTTCCAATTATTATTTCTTCCTCTTTATTGTTGACTTTGCCTTCCAATTGCCATTAATTATCAATGGATCTTTTTACACCACAATACATGAACTGTTGACTTGTACTGATTAAAAGCATTAGTGACTGAACACTATTTACACGTTGAGGGTTGGCTATAGGGCAAAACTTTTAATGACATTCATTCCCAAAGGCAGAACCATGCCTGCTAGACTAAAACATGTCATAAAAAAGCAAAGACAGCATGAAATTCATTTGGCATCCTCAAAGCAAGAGAACTGAACCAAAACCCAATGACCATTAATTCCATATCCTTGGGATAATCTGCTTATTTTCACATTAAGGCATTCCAGTCTTAAATCCAAGGAAATACTTCAGTTTCTTAGTTCCACTACAAGTGAGTCTAAAGTCCAGTTCATTTAATGAAGCATGTATACTTTCTTGTATGGTTTATTCATCTATTCAAATATGGTTTGTGGTAAAACAGAACTAAAAGATAATATGCTTTCTATAAACATCTTGAAGCCCTTTTATCATTATTGCGCATGCCTGTGGTGTCAGGTAGCATGTAAGGTACTTGAGATTTCATAGTTAACCAGTAAGCTACAGCTCCATGTGCTCATGAAGAGACAGCGATATAATCCTTGTTCTTTAGTGGGGAAACAGTAGCCACCACTAAGCATATAATTTTCTACTATGGTAAGTACCTTTAAAAAAGTAAGCAGTGTTATGTTCTCATAAATATCATTAAGAACCCATTTTATATTAATGTGAGATTCTACACACTGTGCCCAAGGACATACCCAACTATCTACACATGTAGGCAGAATCCAAGCCCAGATTTATCACATCAAATCCCAAGTCTCCTCATTAGCACCACGTTTATGATATTAATAAGGAAAGGTGTGGCTCCATTATGGGATTGCAACAGGTTCTGTCTTTATATTACAGACCTGAAGCATCTTAACAGTGGGAAGGGTTAAAGAGGGATTCCGAGAGTATTTTCACAGGGTTTTGAACCTGACATGGAGAAGGGGCCCTAGAGTTAGCAATGTATCCTACAGTTCCTAGATTAAAATGCAGGGCAGCACTTAGAGTCTAACCTTTAGCAATGGATTATATCATGCAACAACAGAAGCACATTCAACAGAACACAAAATAAATAGGTTGATCTTCATAAGAATGAAAAACTTTTGTCTATCAAAAGTGTTTACGAAAAGAAATGCCACTCACTGCTTCTTAGTGGCAGACTATCTTCAGAGATCATGCCTGATAAGACTCTAATTGTCGATATAATAGGGGTTGTACCCCCAAACCTGATGCTCATTTGCGTTTTTAATGTGAAGGGGTTAGTACATTTGGAGTTGGCTCCAACAGATCAGATTGTTAATCAGTCTTTCTATTTAGATTGTCTAACAGAGTGTGATTGAAAAGGGTCTGATTTTTCAGCAGAAGCGGGCCTGGTTTTGTCCCCACAACAATGCATCTGCTCACGTAGTCATCTCAGTGGGATAGTTTTTAGCAAAAACAACATGCCTCTCTTGCCCCGCACACCGTACTCACCCGACTTCACTCTGTGCAACTTCCTTTTGACTCTGCAACTGAAGAGGGATACAAAAGGAAAGCTATTTGATGACATGGAAGAAGTAAAGAAAAAAAAAAACGAAGGGAAGTGCTTTCAGTCATCAAACAGATGAATTTGAAAAGTGTTTCCAAGAATGTCAAATACATTTGACAAATGTATTAAGTGTAATGGAGAGTACTTTGAAGGTGATAAGTTTGTTTTGTAGAAAAAGATTTAAACCCATAACTTTGCAAAAATAAAATTACAGCTAAAAATAGGCAAAGAACTAGCTGGTTCACCAATGAGGACTTTCAAATGGCCACCAACTACATTAAGGAATGCTCAACATCATTACTCATGCAAACCTAAACAGCAATGACTGGATTTCTGAGTGTTATCTCTAGGGAGGTCCATATTGAGAGTCAGCATTTATGTTGTTGGGAAAAGATACGTGCAATGAAGGTAGCCGTTGGAAAAAGTCTACCATGTGATGTCCAGCCTAATTTCAATCACCAAGGCCATATTTTCCAATTACAATTCTTTCTCTTTGCACCAGCAATTATCAGTACATCTCGATGACATGTTTGATCAATTTCAGACTGAAGAAGTTGAAATCTTCAGTTTCTTCATCTGTGGCATTGGAGGTGAGTGTGCTCATTTGAATGATAGTTCAATGAACTGGTCACCCCAATACTCACTGTCATCAAGTCCATGCCGACACAGAGCAACCCTTTAGGACAGGTAGAATTGCTCCTGTCAGTTATCAAGACTGTGACTTTTTATAGGAGTTACAGCTTCTTCTTTCTCCCAAGGAGCCACTGGTAGTTTCAAACTACTGACCTTGCAAGTAGCAGCCCAACTCTTAACCACTAGGCCACCAGGACTCCTGGTCTTGTCTAGACACGCTCATATATTAATCTATCACAGATAGTATTATATTCCAAGATGGCTCTTGGAATTTTATTTTTGGTGATGTATGATGCCATTTATCTTCAATCTGTCATCTCCAACACAGTAAAGCATAAAATATCTGACTCAAAATAGCCAACACCAGTCCACTAACGCCTAGTATATCAATCTTTATACCTACCATTTCATTTTTTACAACTTCTCATTTTCGTAGCTTCTTATTTATATGTTCCATGTTCATTATTAGCATTGTTTATAATGGTGTCTTTTATGTTGTTTTCCTCCTTAGTACCACATTGCCAGGCTTCCTTCATAAGGAACAATACCTGTTCATAGTTCTTTAACTGTGGACCACTTACATTGTTTCCTCCTCTGAAGGTCATGTTTCATACTAAGGTTTGGTACTCCAGGACCTAATTAAACAGTATGTTGAAGGAGTTTTTTGAAACAAAAGGTGGACTGCATAGTTAAGAAAGTAATATCGCATCATTTTTTTGGGGTCTTGAGAAAGACTTTAAAAAAGTCACTGAAAATGGAAAGTCATTATCAAAGGAAGGTGATTGAAAAGAGAAAAAGAAAAAAAAGACATTTATGAAGTTAGTCAAGAAAGGAAGGGGCAATTTGTGAAACCAAGAGGAAAAGCCAAATCTTTTTTGCTAAGCAAAAATGCCAACCAGAGAACAGAAAGTTTTAATAACTGATGTGAATTCATAAGCACTGTATTTCTTGAGTGAACTTCAAACATCAATGGGACACATAAGATTAAAAGAAAGCTAAGGTAGGTAAATTGAAAAATAGTGAAACATTTATAAAGTTGTTAGTGGACCTACTAGACTGTTAAAGATTTAATAAAATGAAAATTTGACGTGTACTCAACTGAACAGAATTTAGAAGCTCAAAAGAACATTTGTAGATAAAAAGAAAGAATAGAAAGGTGTTTGCCATCTCTCTCTCACATGTCCTCTATTCTAGATAGAAATATAAATTTTTTTAAAAGAAAAGAAATAGAAATTGGTTGTTGAAAATGGTGACGCAGTTTTTCTGCATATTTTCCACAACAGAATATTTTCCACAAGTGGGGCTTTCCACTCCCTAAGATAGTTAGGACGAGGTAGCCTGGATCCAGAGTGCCATCGTCGAGGAGTCAGAATCCAGTAGAATGTCTACAGAGGACCTTTGTCTTTCTAAAGACCACCTGGTAGATGTCGTGGTTGTTAGGGGCCCCTGAGTCAGATCTGACCCTGAGTGATCCGATGCACAGCAGAAAGAAACACCGCATGGCCCTGCCCTCCTCCATCCTCCTAATTGTTCCTATCCTCAAGCCCATGGTGTCAGCCCACCTTGTTGAGGGCCTTCTTCTCTTTTGCTGCCCCTCTGCTTTACCAAACGTGCTCTCCGCGTGGGCACACATGTTTACCAAGCTTATTTATCCAAACATGCTATGGGGACTGGTGTCTCCTGACAATGTGTCCCAAGTATTGAAGACAAAGTCTCACCATCCTTGCTTCTAAGGAGCACCCCGGCCACACTTCTTCTGGGGCAGATGAGTTCATCCTTTTGGCAGTCCTTGGTACTTTCCATATTCTTCTTTAGTGCTACATTTCAAACACATCTGTTCTTCTTTGATTCCCTGACGAATCAACTAGCCCAGAAAATGGGTGGCGATGGAGGTCTAGCTGTCCATGGCAGTAGCTGGAAGCAGGCGAGACAGACTGTGCATGAAGGTTATGGTGACTCTCTTTGGTCTTCTGCTCCTGAAATCCTCACCACCCCTCTTTCACCCCCCCCCCCCATGAGCCTGGAAGACTAGGCCACAGTCTGGATGGATCTGCTTCAGGTGAAGATCTTGGTAGTGTGGGGGTGGGATGTTGAAAATACTGTCAATCTAATTTCTTAACATAGTTTTAAATCTCTACTCATCCAGTCGCCCCACAAGTATTTATCGAAACTCTTCCCAATGCCCTATGCAGCATGAGGCTCTAAGGAAAAGGGTGCTAGCTGTCATGGATTTGCCTCTGACTCATGGTGATTCCATGAACAATGAAACGAAATGGTGCCCAGTTCTGGTCATCCCCATCATTGGTTGTAGATTGGATCCTTGGGACCCACAGAGTTTTTATTGGTCTTCTAGAGCTGAGGCTTTCTCCCTTGTGCTCTACTAAACCCTGCACCACCTCATAGCAGTACTGAAGCCACCTCTGGCAGAGAAAGCGAGGCTGGGTGAGTACGTGAGTAGCCCAGGTCTCCCACAGTGAAATCAGGAATTCCATCACTGAGTCATCACTGTTTCCATGATGAATGAGACAAATCCAGTCCTTGCCCTTAAATTTATAGTCCTCTTGGCAATTCCAAATGGCTTGGAGTGTATGACATCATAGAACAGCATTAAGGTGCAGAGGAGAGACATTTCACCTAGATACATTGGGCTTGAGAAGGTTTCTTGAGTCAAATGAGATCTAACCTGAGATTTTATAACAATAAATAAATGTTAGCTAGTTGAAGGACGAAGGAGATAGGGCTAGTTGTTTCAAGTATTACATAGTACCACATGTTTAAAGCATGGGCCTAAAATATAAGCTCTTATAAATGGTAGTTTTTTAATATTTTGATTTTTAATATATACTGTAAAGCACCCACACTATGCCATGTGACTCTGTAAATATGGCCAACAGAATTTAATATTAGTGTTAATTAATGTTATCTTTATTATGTAAAAGGCTTCTAAACACTGATGTTAGCCTTTACAGTTCATTTGCTTGTCAGAAGAAAATTGCAGAGCATGTCGTAGGTCGTAATCTATTGATATGAGGGGAATGTAAAATAGAATCCAAGTACTATGACAGAATGGAGCTGTCAAGCTCACCTGACCCAGTCCTGTTATTTAACATGGAGGAGAACTAGGTAGCTATTTGCTCACAGTAGCAATGTAATTGGCTAGTGCCTGAGATTCCACTACAAGAGGAGGTGTTTTATTAGTTCAATACTAATTTTCTTTATATCACATTGACACTTATAGCAGGATTTTTTTTTCACAGCTTTCAACTCTGATGTAGAATTATTTGTATTAATAGTTGTGCCTTGATGTTAATTTCCATGATTACCTTTGAGGTTTTCCTGAGCTTCATTTCCCCCCTAGTATTCTATTCCATCTGAAAATATATATGTTTTTAAATTCCATTTAGACCACTTCACATTAGGAGTGCTTATAATGCTACTAACCATTTTCATTTTACTTTGTAAACTTCTCATTTTTCATTTGCGATGGAGGGACCATAAAATTGCTATTTGCTGTCTGTTAAGCCCTTCCATTCACAGACTATCCCTATGGCAGGGACATTAAGAAAAGGACTAACTCAAGGCCCGGAAAGACGTCCTGCAGTTAGTCATTTAAGTGATTCTCTCCATTGAGTGTGTTCTTGACTGCCACTGTGGTAATGTGCGTTCAGGGTTATTATTGATACACAGCTATGTTCACATGCTCTGTTTCAAACTATATAATCAGCAAGTCTTTTTAAATTGCTGAAGTATTCTTCTAGACTGTTCTTCCTTTCACTCACGGCTCACACAGAACTCTTCTATGCTTCAGCCTATTGTGCTAATATTGATTTCTTTGCCCACCTGCCAGTTTTCTTATTCTTGAGCCTCTTGAAAATGCCATAATCAGTTGTCATTCTCGCCACAAGGGAGCCATCCGAATCTCGTGGCTCCCCCTGCGGGGATCCATTGGATAAAGCTCTTTTCAACGGCACCCCTTTCTTACCAAAATCTTCACCCGACCCACTGTGCATTCTGAAAATGTCCACTTTTGCCTTATTACTCAGATATTGACTACGGCTGAGCCGGTTTCTCATTGGCAAGGGTGTCACAACTCAAGTGATTTAGAATACAATGCTAAAGCCTCCATGGCTTGCTCTCCTTCATTCTTCCACTTTCTCCTTTGGGCTTGTTTGTAATTACCAGTGATGTTGTCAATGATTGACTTCCTATCAGTCTCTAGAGACCCTTGACCATCCACACGATTCTGAATGAACTTCCAGAAGTCTTTTAGGTCTCTGAGGGCCGATACAGCCTTGCTTTGTTGCTAGTATTTTTTAATATTTCTTTTTTCACATCTACTATTTCTTATACTTTGGTGATTGAATTTGCTACATTTCTTGACTCTATTTCCATTTAAAAAAATCCATATTATTCTATCTTTTCTGAAGTCTGGGAGAAACATCACCTTTTGCTCACAATATGACAAGGAAAGAATTGTGAGATAATTGATGGGTAAGATGAGAATTGATTGGCATAATTATTTTCTTAGTTTGTTTGCTTTAGAAAACAGAAACAAAAGCCTTTGTGAGCCTTTGCTGATGTGGTTGCTTCTTCAAACCATAAGATATCATGTATGCAAAGATCCTCCAATGAGAACACTCCTAAGGTGGTCTTCAATCCAAAGATGAGAAGAGTATTTCCAAAAGACAAACTCTTATCACTTCATATCACAGGATGTAAGTGCTTTATCATTTATAGCAATACTCTCAATATGTGGAGTCGTCCAGTGCATTCTCCCCCCACCCTCCTACTAATTTCAATGCATCTGATTTCTTTCTGCTGTCTCAGAAACTTGAGACTGTAGTACTCTGTTACGCAAACCTCTATGGCTGTATATTTTATTGTATGGCTTATTTCAACTTCAAAAATTTCAAATGTGGAAAAATTGGAAACTTACAGGAAAGTATCCTTGCTCAACTTCAAACTTCAGATATTTATGATTTAATCTGTTGGTATTTTAGTATGGAACTCCAAAAAGCTTCTCGCTGCCCCTGAGTTTATGCCAACTCATTGTGAACTTGTATAGGACAGAGTAGAACTGCCCTTTACTATCTCTCAGATGGTAACTTTCTCAGTGAGTGGAAAAAACCTTGTTGTCCCTCCCTGAGGAGCCTGTGGTTTCCAATTACAGACCTTAGAGATGGCAGTCCAGCATGTTACCAGGATGCTATAGGGTTCCAGGGATTTTAGTAGAGACCTCTAAAATACAAAAAGGTTCTTTAAATGTAGCAGAACCACCTTATTATCATACCTTCAAACATCAATAATAATTCCTGAGTAGAGGGCTGAGCCCCGGTGGCGTAGTGGTTGAGTGCGGGACTGCGGCCCACCGGCTTGGCAGTTCAAATCCAGCAGCAGCTCTCCGGGAGCAAGGCTGGGTAGCTCCCATGACCACCAGGGGGCAGTGATGCCCCCCCAAAACAACAATTCCTGAGTAGAATCAGCTAGCCAATAAGTATTGATCTATATCCAAATAGTCCGTAATTTCCCCGAGTTTATTTAAATAGATTAAAATATAAACCACATATTAAAAATGGTGGATATGCATATTAAATCTCCTTTAATCTATAGTCCTCATTTCCTAATTTTTTTCTTGTATTTGTTAAGGTTCTTTAATATTTTGCAAATATTGAATTTTGCTGATTCTATAGATCAAGATACTTGCTGTATTCAATTTTATTTTCTGTTAAGGATAGTTCAGGGATGGGTTGTGTACTTCAATCAGTGGTCATAATGTCTACTGGTTTCTCTGATGTTTTGATGAATGAATGTGACTCTATATACAGTGTACATTTAAAACCAATCTAAAATACAGTGTGTTCAATTTCTTGCAGTTGGCTTCATCCATTATCAAGTTTTTTATCAGCTGTTTTTGATAGCCATGAACTATCATGAACTAGGGTCTATTAAGTTATTAGGTGTTTCCAAATGGTATGTTCTAGCACTGGTATTTCTCCTTCATATAGTATGCAAGTACGGTGGTCAGAATAAGCAAAAGTCCAGAGAAGCCTAAGCATGTATGAAAATTAAGTATAGTCATTTTCTTGCGTATTTTGATAAATAGTGCAAAGGTATTAGTTTTGGAAAACAAAAACTTTGAATAAGATCATTGCAAGAAGAGCTTCAATTGATCCTTTTTTTTTTTTTTTGGCATCACTGTCCTCTGGTGGGAATGGGAGGTCCAGCCTTGCTCCTGGAGAGCTGCTGCTGGATTTGAACTGCCAAGCCAGTGGGCTGCAGTCCCACACTCAACCACGATGCCACCAGGACTCAGTCTCCAATTGATCCTTTTTTAGGAAATATTTTTATTTCTTATTTCATACATTTTTTATACTTCACCATTATGAGCCTTGCTCATATAAAATACGCATATGTAAGCTAAAGGTCATCAAATTGAGAATGCTAGTTTCTATCTTTTCTGAAAACAATTGTGCACACTTCTGTACCCTCTTCTCTGATGCTTCTTCTGCCATATGTATACATGATCCAGGTAAGTGGTTTGTTGTTGTTAGTTTTATTAGTTTCCTGCTTATAATGATAATAGATTCGATGCAAATGACAGAATGAGTGAATGAATGATCAATAGATTCTTGGAGTTGCTGTTGTTATTCTCGGTTTTGGACTGGTAACCACAGGGTATGTGCTTCAAATCTATTGGGCATTCTGTGGGAAAACGTAAAGTTATCTTGTTTCTCTAAAGATTTACAGCCTTGGACCCCTATATATGATCTCCATGAATTGGAATTAACTCTATGGCAATGGGTTTAGTTTGACTTAGTTGTAAAAATATTTCTCAGCAGAAAAAAATAGGGAATATCCTTTTTTTGAATGTATGAAATGATATTACTCAGAGATAGCTATAATTATTATTTTCATAAGCCTCCTTACAAATATTTTTATATGCATAGGTACATCAGCTGGTATTTTACATTAGTGATATCACTTATGAATAAGGTTGGGGTCCTAATTCTTTTTATATCTAATAGTATGTTCTACACATTTTCCATGTTGTATATACAGGTATACACCATCCTTTTAGAATGCACTCGATGATATTGTCTAAATTAATCCCTCTCCTATTGCTAACTATTTAGACTCTCCAATTTTCCATTTTAAGAAACACTGCTTTGGGAACATTTGTACATACTTGTCTAGTCAATTGGCTTCCTTGATGATTTCTTAGAATTGGGTCTAAGGGTATGTCTATTCTATATTGTGATATATATTGCCAGATGCCTTTCAGAAATGCTGTACCAACGATATTTCAACCATTAGCACATTCTAGTAGATTTCCTTTTAAATATCTTAATATTTCATTTTTTGAGTTTATTGCCTTATAAAATAAAGGGGCTAAAATATGTCAATCGTTCTTAGTCTTTTTTTTTTAAGGGTCTTTGAACCATTTGATACTTTTTGAATGTAGGATACTTACTTTTGAGAACGATGTGTACATACAAATACAGATAATTTTAGATATTTTTCATGGGAATTCAAAGATTTCTTGATATAATCTGTAGCCTCTATGATTTCATTCCATGAATCTAAGTGAAGACTTAAGGCAATTTTAAAGTTGCTTTCTTATTTTAACACTAGTACATATCTCACATATGTATATGCATGATTTTAATGTATATTTGGGCTAAATTTAATACAATACATCTGCTTTATATAGAACCTAGTCTCATTATGACCCAGGAAGACAGCTGAAAGGCTATAGGTATTGAAAACAAGGTTTTCTTTGACTGCAGGTTCTTCAATGGCGAGCCCACCAGGAAGAGGTAGCTAGACTGGAAATGGATATATCTGCCAGGAGAAGAGAAAATGCAAAGGAGAACGAGAAGATGTGGAAGAAGAAGGAATTACTACAAAGAGAGGAGAAGAAAGAAAAAGTATAAAATTTGTTTTTGCTCTTGATATGAATGCATGAATGACCACTTAATTGCCTGCTTAAGTTTTGATTGATCTTGGTGTTTGGCAGAAATTCTCATAGTCATAGGAAAATTCACAGGTGTAGTGGACTCTCGATTCACTTTATTTGAGCTCCAAAGATTGTGATAAGTAAAGATAATGTAAGCAGAAATGGTAGAGCTTGTGATGGTTGTTAAGGCTTATACTAAGTAGGAACAAGGCAAAGATCCAAGGGTATCCTTCTGGCAGTCCATGGTTGTCCTGGAGAAAGGAGGCCTGGTGGTGTACTGGCAATGGGTCGGCTTGCGAACCCCGTGGTCATCAGTCTGAAACCACCAGCAATGCCATGGGAGAAAGACTGGGCTTTCCATTCTCATAAACAGTTGCAGGCTCAGAAACCCACTGAAGGGTCTCTATGTGTCAGCACTGACTGCATGGCAGTGAGTTTGCTTTTGGTTTGGAGGAAAGCACACTGCACGGAATCCGGAAGAGCCTTTAGGACATTTGATTGATTCAGTGTTTGTTAGACTATCTTGTTTTTCATATTCACAGATATGAATTTTTGAGCATACAGTTCATTCTCAATCACCAAAATATTCATGAAGCACTTTTCATTAACAACCTTTTAAGCTGATTTTGATAATCTGCTGAAGGTAGAACACATTTAAGGAGATTTACATGTAGTCAATTAAGATATCTCCCACTGCTAGACATTTAAGCTCTAATTTTTTGTTGTTTTTAAGCTTATTGATTATTTGTGATATCTCATATGTGTCATATGGTATGTGGCATAAAAATTATTTAAGACATAAGGTATTTGCTTTAGACATTTTTTTCTACCCATAACAAGCTTTCTGGAGCTTGTTATAAAATATTTTTGTTAAACATTTTGAAAAATATCTATAATCTATTCTTCTTAGAGAATTGCTGTCTTCTTTGGAAATAATTCCCCAAAAGGCAATTTATGATGAACTCCATAGCACAAAGAAAAACTTACATTAGCACATGTACTTACTTAATCATTGTGACATAAAATTATTATATTTTAAAAGGTTGTCGAAAGTGTTAATTACAACAAATTAATTTATAGCCACTGACCAACAAATGTTTTGTTTTTGTGAGTGATATTAACACTTTGAGTCTTACCTACCAGACTTATGTAGCCCTTGTCTAAAGGATGTCCTTCCAAATAGAAAATGTAGGGGAAAGACCACCATAGACTTTTTAGCCCTAAGCCACATTTCAGCATTTTCTTTTACCTAATTTTTCATGGTTCTAGATTTGTTTTGTGCTTTTAAACAGCAAATTGGTGTAGAAGCAGCTTGTGTGGAAAAACAGCATACCTAGAAGATAGATGATCATTTGAGAAAGTCAGGTGTTAAAAGAATATAATTCATAGATTTTTTATTTTCTAATTCAAGAGATTCAATTTCCACATCTAAGGAAATAAGTTCAGTCATTTCATAAAGACTCCATCAAGCGACATGATGGTTTAAAGGGATAATTGCACATTTCTCAGAAACACCTATCATATTTAAAATGACATAAATGAACTGTTTGTTTCTGGGAGGGAATTTGCTTACTTTTTGTTATGAAAGTAGAGTGTGGGAAAATCATATTCCTATACTTTCATCATATACTTGAGCCCCTGCATGGCAATTCCTCTGGAATTACTGGGACTGTGAAAAATATTTTATCTTTAGGCATTATTTGTATGTGATATCATTAAATTCCACATAAAGAGATTCAGATATCTTACCACTTTCTGAATGTTTACTAAGGAAATTATATATATGTATAAAAGTGTACTTATATATACAAATATTGACTCAAGTAAAGTCACCTACTGCATAGGGTCTTGTAGAATATCTGACCACGTATGCGATCTGTGGCCCTAAGTATAAAGTATATTATATTAAAAACCCATAGTTACAATGACTCATAATAAGACATGCCGCTGCTTTGCAACACACATCAAAATATTGTGATTATTAACACTAGATCATGTTAATGATTTTTTAGAATATCTAGCAGAGTTTCTTTAATTTTTTATGCATTGAAAGGTAAAGACATTTGTAAGCTAAAGAGAGTTCTCTTGAAACTTGCAGGTGGAATTGACATTTGGCTTCACAAATACCTAAAAAAAGATCCCAGAAGAGAAATGGAGGGATAATTAGGGAACCATAATGGGCTAACTCAACTGCGGCTTAAAACAAGAAAACACTTAGAGGCAGACAGTGAAGACTGGAACATTTTCCAGTGTAATGAATCACCTCGTTGGTGATTGCCCTCCAGTCAATGCCAGCTCCTGTGTGGAGCAGAACGGCTTCATGGGGGTTTCAATACTGCGCCCTTGTGAAAGCAGATTGCCAAATCTGTCCTTGACAGTGCCCGCCACAATTTTAAATGTAAGATTGAAGCTACACCTGTGGGCATTAAACAAGTACATTTAAAGACATCAAAGTCTACATAGCAAAAACGTGTTGATGGTTTTTTTTCTTCCTTTCTTCTCTAAATAATAATTTTTAAATCTTAAGATTTTTTTCATACAAAGATTGATGTAACCAGCACATGCATACCCTTACCCATCATTGAACATGTTAATGCTTTTCACTTAGTTCACACGTACATGAAGTAGAATATCACACGTGATGTTAGAGTGTTCTTCAGATGCCTTTCTTAGTACCATTTCCTTTCTGCTTTCCCTAAAAGTAGTCATAGTCAAAAGTGTTGTTTCTATCTTTCCAGAACTTCTGACAGTCGTTTTAATGCCCTTTAACATACAGTAGGTGGTTTTATTGACTTTTTCATAAATACAGTTATAATGTATCATTCAGCAGCATGTACTTCTTAATCCAACCTTGTTTGGGATATATACCCATGTTAACATGCATAGACCTAGCACATCCCTTTTAATGGCTCTTTCGTATTCTATTATAGAAATAGTCTCCCAAAAAAAGAGAAAGAAATAGTCTACAGTTCTATCTATTCTCTCCATAGCTGACTTAGGAGTTTCCTTTTCTTTTTTTTAAGTTCCCTTGAAAATTGTGCTGCAGATTCCCTTCATATACGTCCCTTGGTGTTCATGTGCGAGAATTGCTCTGATGCGGGCTTTCCTGCTTTCAAGTTTATATGATATTTTTACTTTATTAGGTATGACCCACTTTGCTTTTGATTTTTCTCAATCATTTGAATGTCAATGTCTTATCAATGTCTTAATTTGTATCTCCCTGTAATTTTTGAAATGGAAGAATCTTGTTATCTTCACTGGACAGTTTCCTTCCTCTGTGAACCATTTGCTTATACTTTCTGTCCATTTTAAAATTTTTAATTCGTATATTGGAGTTCTTGGTAAACTTTAGATATTACCTATTTTTTCATTCATATGCATTGCAAATATTTTCTTTCACTTGGTCACTTGGTCATTTACTTTTTAAGTTTGCTTTTAGGCTCTTCAGTTTTGCAGAAGTTAAGATTTTCAAATAGTCAAGCATGAGATTTCTTCCTCTATGAATTGTACCATGTATACAGAATTTTAAAAAAATTTACTCTTCTGCAGTCATGAAGTATTCTCATAAATTTGAGAAAGTGAAATTTTAAATGCAGTAGCTGTCGGAATGTGCTTGATGTACTCAAAGTACTTGAAGCCAACCTGCATGAGGGTTATCGCTTTGTTATCGTTATCGCTTTGTCTCATGCTCCTTGCTATTAAAGGATCCCTAGTGGTACTGTGGGTCAGGTATCGGACTTCTAACAGCAAGGTTAGTGGCTCAAGCCCACCAGCAATCCCAAAGAAGAAAGATGAGGCTGCTCCCATGAAGATTTGCAGTAAAATCTCAGAAACCTTAGTTTCTGAGTCAACCTTATAGTAGTTGGTTTATGAGATGATGTTTCACTTTGGATTAATTAGCTTTTCCCTAGTGACGAATGATGTTGAATATGTTTTTGTGCTTGTTGGTCATTTGGATATCTTCTTCAGAGAAGTCAATTAAAGGCTTTTGCCCAATTTTAAATTGGGTTGTCTTTTTGTTGTGGAATTGTAAAAGGGTTTACCCTTATCAGACATATGACTTAATTAGTAAATAAGTAAATACTATTTCTCATCCTTGGGATTGTATTTTCACTTTCTAGATGCACAGAATTTGGCACAAAACCTTAGCTGCACAGTTTTTGATTTGATGAAGTCCAGTTTATCTTTTTTCTTCTTCTTTAGTAGATTATACTTTGGTGACATTCCCAATAACCCATGTTCAAATCCAAATTTGTGAAGATTTACTCCTATAATTTCTTTCTTTTGAGAGATATAGGTTAAACTCTTGTATTTACATTACTGATTAATTTTGAGAAATTTCTCATTTCTGGTAAAAAGTATGAGCTTTATTTATTTGTGATTGATATTCAATTGTTCGTGCACCATTTGTTAAGAGATTATTCTTTCCCTACTGGATGATCTTTGAATGTATGTCCATCTTTATCACACAATTTGTGATGTTGATATATATATATATGCATATATAAATATATGTAATAAGTTTTGAAATTTGGAAGCCTGAATATGCCAAATTTGGACTTAATTTTCAATAATCTTGTGGCAGTTTGGGATTCCTTGCAATTCCATATGAATTTGAGGATCAACTTTTTCATTTATGCAAAATAGCCTGGTGTCATTCTGAAATGATTGCATTGAATTGTTAGTTCACTTTGACTAACATTGGCATTGTAACAGTATTCAATCTTCCCACCAATTCACACAGAATACTCTTCTCTTTACTTGGGTCTTCTTTAAATTCTCAAAGCAATGTTTTATAGTTCAGTGCAAGTGTTTCATACATTTTTGGTTAAAATGCCCCTAGGTATTTTATTCTGCTAAGATATATTGCAAATGGAATTATTTTTAAATTACCTTTTAGGATTGTTCATTGCAGATGTGTACAACTGGCTTTCATGTGTTTTACAGTTGTACTCTGCAACTTCTCTGAAGTCATTCATTTGCTCTTGTGTGTGTGTGTGAGTGTGTGTGTGTGTGATCACAGAGCAGACTTACAGCCGTCTTGAAGACAGCCCTTTTCCATTTTCATTGTTTTATCTTCAGGCTTGAGGAACGATTTGAACTAAAAGTTAAGTGATATTGGTGATTTTTTTCAGACACATCTCTCTACTTTTGAAAACAGTTGTCTGGTTTGCACTAGAATCGTGGCCCTGGTTTTTGCTGTTTCCTTGCTTGGTTTTTGTTTTTGACACTCCTTTTCTAGGTTTTACTTATAACTTTTCAATGGGCTTTACAGACTATTAGCTGATGAATTTTTTTAAGTGATGCCTTTTCATAACCAGTTCCTAGGAGCTATTTTAAGAGTCAAAACCCCCTGTGATTGATGGCCTTGAAAATGCCTGATGTGTAATAGTGGGTCCAGCCCCTCTCTTTCACTGAATGTGACTTTATGGGTGACATAAGCAACATAAAAATTGGTCTGAATAATGAAATGTTGGGAGATTTTGATGCTGTGTTATGACTAGAGTTCCAAGGATAGCTCCAGCCTCACTTCCAAAATAGATTTTCTAAGCAAGGCTCACATGCAAAGGAGATTTATCCATCTTAGTGTTACCAGGAGGAGACGCAGGGTTCCAAGCATCTCTACTCCTTGGTTTTTGTCCTACTTGCAAGAAAGATTTCAGGTGAGGAACAAATTTCAGACAATAGTCCTACAAAAGGTTTTAACAGTAAGAGTATATTTATTGAAGGGGAATAATTTGGAAAAGAATTCCAAAGGGTCCTTTGCTAGTCTAAATGGTCAGGGAAAATGTAAAGGTATAGAATGTGGACCTTATAGTCTGTAAATGGTGGTCTTGCCACCAAAGCTGGCTTTCTGGAGGGTCTTCTGCTAGCAGCTGGTCCTTTGTAGTGTCCCTCCTCCTTTCAGGTATGCAGATCCTGGTGCTCTGCCCTATCACTCAGTACCTGTGGTAGATAGATAATGTGGTGTCAATTTGAAGATTCAGAGTGGGTAGAGATTATAGCCTGTCAATCAGGTAGTAGCTTATGGCCTCATTTGGAGGCACTAAGGAGATATATAGCTAGCTGGAGGTGGGACACATGCTTTCTCCCTGTGAGACATCCCTGTTGAGAAGACACATGGAGAAGGGCTGATGGAGCAGAACCCCGGGCTCCATGCTGTGTGCTCTAATTTCAGTGCCCAACCTCAAGAGTCGATTCAGTCATTAGGGAGGTTGTATGAACCTTCTGCCTATCTTCCTTTGCCATGTCATGACCTCCAGTATCTCGGATTTCTTCTATTGATAAGGACTTTGTGTTAATTCAGGTAGACTAGAGAAAGAGTTTTATAAAAAAGTTAATTGTACATTAAGAAAGCATCCCAACCTAGGCCAGTCCAGGCCCACAAGTCTGCTATTAACCCATATGTCCAGTCTACAAAGTCTTCTTCAGACTCATGAAACACATGCAATAATGCCGAATGCAAGTCGATCACAGATGGACCCAGTGGCGTTGTAAACATCTCAGCGCTGGCAGAGGTCTCCAAGTGGCTCTTCCGGCTTCAGAGGTCTGATTGCAGCCCTGTGGCTTGTCCGGCTCAGGGCACTAGTGTTGCTTCAGGTGCCTTCTCCTCGGGGATGACTTGCAGGAAGTCAGCTTTGTCAGTAAAAAGGCTCCAAGGAAGTGAGCCGAGAAGGATGATGTGTCTGCATCCAAGAAGGAATTCCCCAGAATTCTCTGGAGAAGGCCATGTCCACACAAAGGCTATCTCCAGACAGACAGACTAGACTCCACCACTGCACTCTTAGTCCTCAAATTGACACCAGATTAGGTGACTGCCACAGACGTGTATTCTCTTCTGTCCTCCACCTTCCTTTGTGCTGGAGAGGTAAGTGAAAAAGCCTTTCACCTCCTCTTTTTAAAGACTCCCACCAGCGTCCTTCCACTGGTACCTTTGCCAATTTCTGCCTACTTAACATTTGTGATTCTTTCCCAATTTAAGCCAACACATAATCCAGCACTGCACCCAATTGTACAATTTGTGAAGGAGATCTTAATTAGAGATAGTTTCATGACCATGTGGTGGGTCATGGCAGACCACACACATGTGTTTCTGGGGAAGAATCCTTTTGAGAACTTTGAGGCCCTGTAACATGACATCAGTCAATAGTAAATGATCCAGGCTCAAGTAGAACCTCGGGCACTCAAGTCCTCAGGTGACCATAAAAATACCCAGAATCCACTGTTGCATACAGATAGCCAGGGAAAATTGAAGCATCTGCAACAAAAGAAGATAGCCTGGTGTAAACAGAATTCACATGGTATGTCTGCTTCACAGAAGAAAGACTCTAGTACTCTTGGCTTAGGAGGAAATCTAGAATACTGAATCAAATCAGATCAAAGCTATCCTTCTAGTGCAGAAGTCATTGGTCTTCATACAAGTAATTATTGAAGCTTTGCAAGAGAGCACTCATGCAGAGTTTCCTGAAAGAGGAAGCCCTGTGATTTGCATGTAGCAGAGCAGTCGTCAGGGTATGCTTAATCCAGGAGCTCTATAATTCTACTTGTCCTATGAAGATCTGTCTAAACACCCTTTATGCTTCTCAACAGAGGGGAAAGAAAATATGTCCTGTCAATAAAAGAGAGGCGATGGCTATAAATATGCCAAAAAATTGGACAATTTGGGAAGGGGCATCTTAAGTCAAGGTACTTTTATGGACATGTGGTAGGTCATAGCAGACTGTATGTATTTCTGGAGAAGAATCTACCAACTTAGAGTTAGCAAACAAATGGAAGCCCATCGGAGCATCATGCTGTAAAAGGCCTGCTTAACCAGTTTGGCCCATTCTGGTGTCCAAGAGAGTTTTGATTCAATATGCCAATGGAAGGAGCATTCTTTATTTCAGAACGTCACTATGAGCAATAAAATCATCAATTTAGAATGACTGAATGTACATCCTGGAGGGGGGATATTGTCCTACATATACATCAAGCCCCCATTCATTTTTCAAGGAAGCTACAAAGTAGGGATCTAGCATACACTGAGAAGCTGGTAAGATCCCTTTGCTCCAGGTTAACTCAGAATCTAGTTCTGCTCCTCTTAGGACCGTCTGACTCTTTATTCTACTCCAGTCTATTCTGGACCCATACTGGCCTGCTTATTGTTTGCTGGACTTGGCTTGTTATACCTATTTTCTAACCTTCCCTGTACATTTTCACTGGGTTTCATCAAATGTTAGCTCACTGCTCATTGGCAAGGGGATGGCTTCCTGCTGATTATGTGGCACTGAAGTTCTGTTTGGCTCTTGTTTGGTTTTCAGGGGCCTCTTGCAGGTACTATATTCTGAGGGGCAGCATAGCCTTTTGCTCCCTTTCAGAGGTAGCGGTCACTTCCCAATGGTGATTCAACTTGAAAGTCTGGCTGTTCTTGGTGAAATTCTCCTGCAAGTCCTTTAAACATTCTCCCTCGTGTCACCTCTTCCCAGCCTACCCTGCACTGAGTATACCTGCATGCTTGCATTTAACCACTTTAGGTCAATTGCTGAGTGCATGACACATAGGAGTACAAAATGCATGCATTTTTATCATGAAGTCACCCGAACGAGTGTATATGCAGAGAGTTGGGGGACGTTGTCTCTCAGTCTTCTGAGCAGCAGAATTATCTCCACAACATTTACAGGTGTGACAGAATGAGGTCCCATAACATCCTGGCAAAATCTGCTGGGCTCTGAAGAAATTTTTTGTCAGCAGAAACATCACCAGACTGGAATAAAAGAAGTTGAGAAAGATAAACCAAAAGGACATTTTTTGGACCACCAATTCTACTGGCAGAAAGCTGGGTGAGAAGAGGATGGAGCAACAATACTTTTCAACAACAATCTAAGGGAGAGGAAGAGTCTACCTGTTGGAGAAGAAGGCTGGCACTTCTGGGCCCCTGGGATTCTAATATTGGATTCTGAGATGCTTGTCCTCAGTGCTTGCTTCTTAGTGCAGAAAGAATTCACACAGAAGAGGCATGGTAGTGTGTTAAAAGAAGTTTTTATTATTTAAAGGAAAAGTATTAAGCAAATGTGGTGACAAAAGCTGATGGTGCCCAGCAATCAAAAACTATAGCATCTGTGGTCTTAAAAGCTTAAAGGTAAACAAGCAGCCATCTAGCTGAGAAGTAACAAAGTCCACATGGAAGAAACACAGCAGCCTGTGTGATCACAAGGTGTCGAAGGAATCAGGCATCAAAGAACCAAAAATTGTAAATGGTGGGAACCCAAAAACCATCTGTAGGTAGCAGGACATCCCCTTACCAAAGCACTTTGGGGAGGAGACAAGCCAGTCAGGGTGCAGTGTACCAATGATGAAACATACAACATTTTTCTAGCTCTGCAATGCTTCCTCTCCCCACTATCATGATCACAAGTCTACCTTACAAATCCATCTAGACCAGAGGATGAACACTGGTACATCAGAAACATAGGGAATCTAGGACAGATGATCCTTTCAGGACCAGTGATGCCAGGAGGGTGGAGGGAAGTTGATGTAGAAAGGGGGAACTGATTATAAGGATCTTCATATAACCTCCTCCCTGAGGTATGGACAACAGAGAAGTGTGTGATGGGAGACATCAGACAGTGTAAAGTATGACAAAATGATAATAATTTAAAAATTAGCAATGGTCCATAAGGGAGGGGGCTTGGGAAGGGAGGCAGGAAAATATGGAGCTGATACAAAGGGCTTAAGTAGAAAGCAAATGTTTTGAGAATGATGAGGGCAACAGATGTGCTTGACATACAAGATGTATGTATAGATTAGGATATGAGTTGTATGAGCTCTCAATAAAATGATTTTTAAAAATTGATAATGCATTCTCACAGACAAGAATGGAGCAAGAGAAGGGCGGAGGTGGAAAGAGCCCATGTGGCTGTACCTCCCTTCCCTACTGGTCTCCTCCCACAGCCTCACGGAGGGACTGGCCGTGTGTGTTAGTGGACTATTGGTGGCTGTATGCATGTCACGTGTAACTGGTTCCTGGCATGCATGCCCAGGCTTTGAGTGTGTGTGCATACATGTGCCTGTGATGTGGTTGGCCTTTACTGACATCTTTCCCCAGGGCCTTCTAGACTGTGTGCTTGATTCCTTCAGAAGCACTCTTCTCTTTACGGACTTTGCTAGCTATTTTTTGGTTCACTGGTCAGCCATTGGGCGGTAACTCCTTTTCCTCTAAGCTTCATGCCTGTCACTAACACTGCCACTATTGAACCAGCCCACCCACTGAGGCTGCAGATCCCAGAAAGTCAAGAAAGCACAAACCTAGGGGCGACGAGGCTGGTTGTGTTCTGAAAAGCATGGGGGAGGAAAAGTGTTTTCTGCGGACAGGCAGCTTTTTAAGACAAAGAATGGGTATATATGTGCCATCACTTGTGCCAGTTCCACCTATCAGAACAAGAAGACTATGATTGTGAATGCTTCTGGGGAAGGGAAGATCCCAGCGCTCAGAAAAATGGGAAATGAGCACGCTCCTCTTCTCCTCACGAGAGTATTACCCCTGATGAGTTCATGACTTTGAGACACTATTTCATCAAATGTACAAAAGAGGGACCAGAGGCCAAAGATACTTCCTTATTCGCTCTCACTTAGACCCTAGTTCTACAACCTGTCTTGCCATCATCGCAGTTGTCAGATTTGAACCCTTTGTTATAGTAACTGTGTCTGTCCATCTCATTAAAGACACTCCTCTTTTTTTGCCGCCCTACTCTACCAAGCCTGATGTCATTCTGGGGGGACTGGTCTCTCCTGGCAACATGCCCCAAGTTAAAATAAGTTTTTATGATTTAAAATGTGTGTGAGATAAAGTCTTGCCATTGTCCCTTGTAGGGCGATAATTTTTCGAAGACAGAGTTTTTATTTCTTCTGGTGGCCCATGATACTTTCAATATTTTTTTCCCAAACCATAACTCCTGTATATCAATTTACCTTCAGTCTTCCCTATTCAGTGCTCAACTTTTACATGCATTTCAGACCTTTGAAAAAACATGGCTTGGGTCTTAACCCTCAAAGTGACATCCTTGCTCTTCAACTGTTTAAAACTACATGGTGGATTTGCCCAAAGAAATATGTTCTTTGATTTCTGTTCTTTGAAACTGCTGTTTCTATGACAGTGTATTGTGGAAGCAAGTAAAATGATATCCTTGACAACTTTATTCTTTTCGTAGTTGATCATGATGTTATCTGTTGGTCAAATTGTGAGGATTTTGGTCTTCTTTACTTTGAGTTGTTATTCATACAGAAAGTTGCAACCCTTAATCTTTATCAGCAAATGTTTCAAGACCTCCTTTTCAGTAAGCAAGGTTGTGTCATCTGCATATTTCAGGTTTATTAATAAGTAGGGTAGTAACATAAACTTCTCTCAACTTGCAAGGGTGGAGTCTAGCCTGTCAATCAGGTTGCAGCTTGATGACTTCATTTGGAGGCACAAAGGAGATCAACAGCTCACTGGAGGGGAGATATGCTCTCTGCTTCACCTCTTTCTGCTTGTCTCCCTTGTGAGATAGTTCTGTTGACAAGCCACGAGGAGCTATGCTGATGGCAGCCAGAGCCTTGGAGCTTGGAGCTGGTGGAGCTATGTGGAGACCCACACCAACATTAAGATGCTTTCACTGCCACTGGATCCACAAGACTTTCCACCCACTGACCTGTGCCCTTCCTGCAGTCACCACGATTGAATGTGTTGCATGTCTCTGAAGAGGAATTTACAGACTGGTATTACACATATAGGCTGATATCGGACTTATGGACTTGATCCAGACTGGGAGGGGATATTTTCTCAATATGTAATTACTACTTTCTGATACACATATGAGTGTCTCTGGATAATTCTCTAGTCAACCCAGATGAACACAATAAGCTTTCCTCCCACCCTGATGCCAAGTTCCTCCTAACAGCCCATTCGCTTAGATTATTTTCCCAGCATACAGATTGAATAAGTATGGTGAAAATATAATCCTTAGAAACATCTTTCCTCATATCAAACCATTGTTCTGTTCAAATAACTGCCTCTTGGTCTACCTGCAGGTCTATGTTACCACAATGATATTTTCTGTAATTCCCATTATTCCCAATGTTATCCAGGGTTTATTATAATCTGCACAGTCAACTGCCTTCGCATAGTAAATAAAGCACAAACAAACATCTTCATAGTATTTTCTACTGTCAGTCAAAGTCTATACGACATTGTCTTTCTGAGTTCTTTTCTGAATCCAGCTTGATTTTCAGTTGGTGTACTACTGAAGTTAACTTTGCATTATCTTCAGTAAAACTTTATTTGTATTGAATATTATTAAATTAAATATTAAATTAAATAAATTATTAAATATTATTAAATTTAAATAATATTATTATTATTAAATAACAATATTATTATTATTATTAAATTATGCATTCTGTAGAGTCACTTTTTTCTTGGAATGGCCAGAAGTATGGTTGACCTGTTAGTTCTCACCCAAGTGTCTTAGCATAGACCAAAGGAGTGTTTTCAGTGCTACACTAGTTTGTTAAAGCATTGCAATTGGTATTCCAACTTTCTTTGGAGCCATGTTTTCCCACTAATGCCTTAGGGCAGCTTATGCTTCTTCCTTCAATACCATTAGTTCTTTTCTTTGTTTCTGAGGGCTTATCTATCTTAACTTTCATGTACTGAACAATCTTACATATACAAAATGAGCATACTCAAATCTAACATAATTAATGAGGTAAAACAAGTAAATACATTAATAGTATGGGGAGGCGATATTGATTAAACTGTAAGATATTTAAGTGGTTCATTGTGGCCATACCATAGCCATCCCACCTCTGGAAGTGGCTGGACATTCCCCCTTTCTTTTTGGTATGGCGACTCTGCGTATTCATTTCGTCTTTTGATGATCCCTGCAGTCTTCCATAATTTTCTTATGGAATGCTTTAACATTGCCCTCGAGGTTAGAATTTTCTTTTTCGTCAGGTCTTCTCATAGAGCACTGTGTTGCTTTGCTGAATTTGAATCACAGAAGAGGGCTTATTTTCAAGACTGAAGGGTGGTGAAGAGCCTTCAGGTTCCCCTGATCTCCCTCCCACAAGGGAGCCTCATCTTTTTAGGATTCTGAAGATTCAACAAATCTCTCACCCTCTTCATGACCTTCGAAGGTGATGGCTTTCAGAGTGGCTGCTCATGGCAGCCAGGCATTATCTTGTTCTTGGTATGTGGTTGTTCAGGGAGCAGGGGCTCTGGTACTGTTCAGCATGTGGCCTCGGATGGCATGTGCTTTCTGGAGATTCTACTCTCCTTCACATGGAATGAGGAGCCCTGGTGGTGCAGAGGTGAAGTTCTTAGCTCCTAATAGAAAGCCCAGCAGTGTGACTCCCTCTGCTGCTTATGGGACAGACATGTGGCAGTCTGATGTCAGATGATTGAAAAGTCACAGCCATGGACTAAATGCTGACTCATAGCAACACTTGGTAAGCTTGCTGAGATGGTAAATCTTTAAAGGAGCACAAAGGCTCCTCTTTCTTCTGAGGACCAACTCTTGGGTTTGAACCATCAACCTTACAGTTTACAGTCCAAACCTTATCAAACACCACCACCAAGGCTCAGACTCGGATATACTATCCAGCGCTTCTACTTTGTCCTATAGCGACGTTATGAGTGGGAATTCACTAGATAGTAATGGGTTCATAGAATCGTGTCTGCTTCCATTGAGCTATACTGACAATAGGATAGTGTATAATACCAAAATATCACTAAAATTCAAGATATTTCTCTATTTAGTAAATATGAATTGAGTGTCTTTAGTGTGATGAGTACTAAACCCGGTCCTCAAATATTTCTACCAATGCAATTATAAGAGAAACCAACTCAAAAAAGAACCCATCTTTATTCTGATATATTTTAAAAGAATGTGCTCACCTGATATGCTACAAAATAATGTGAAATGTTTGGTTTGTCTAATTGAATCATGTATTAATAATACCTGAATGATGTCTTTTAACAACAGACTTTATGAGGACACCAAGATTACTGAAAAACTAAAATTTTCTCAATGGACTGAGTTATATAGAGTAGTAAATTAGTTTAAGTAAGCATTATTACATCAAATATGAGTGCATATTTAGGAGTTGTGTGTATGCATACATGCATATATTTACATATGCCCCTATGGCTGCAGTGTAACTTGAAGTTTACTGTCTACCTTCTCAGTGGTATATTGCTAAAGTCCTTAGCTTGGGGGAGGGATGCAGTTAGATTGATACCTCTGCCCTGATCCATGTCTAGATTTCTTCCTCTTCTCTAATTTCTGGTCATGTGTCTGTCCTCCCACTGGCCTTTGCTAGTTTGCAGCCAGTTTTCAAATGTGAAAACTCTTATGCTAATATATTTAATGATCAATTTTGTCATAATTGATCAAAATCCAGACCTTAGCATATAGACTTTCTGCCCCGACTGACTCCTTGGGGGCCATCAATTTTTTTTTCTATTAATTTTTCTTTTCGCTTAGACCCTTAATTGCTATTGAATGCATTTGTGCACTGCAGGAATGGCACGCTATGGAGCTGCCCTCTCCAATTTCCCTCCCGCTACTGTGACTGATTGCCTTTCCTCTCCAGTGAAGGCTCTGTGTGCAGGGGGTGGGTGGGAGGGGGGGTGGTAATAAAGGTCTCAGGGCCTTTAGGAGTAGGAGAAAAAAGAACCTTATAACATCGTGGCTCTAAATGCAATATCATCCAAATAATCTAAAATTCTAGCACTTTTTAACATTTCATTAAAATAGAGAAGGTGAGATTTAAGATTTCTCACGAACTTCTTAGATCCCTGGAAACATGTCTGTTCTCCCCTGTAGATCTCTGTTCTAGTGTCTACCCACTCACATATTTCACAGCAAGCATTTGCTTTGGAAGAAACCACCAGCCCCAGGGCTGAAGTATTCCTGTGGCATTGAGGGCTAATCTGCTGAACTATTTTTCACCCTCTACTTTGTGGTTCTCTAAATTACTAACTCCAAGAAATGTGAACTTGCAGTCAAACTTTGAGGTGGTGTTTTTCTTTTTAATTATGGGTTTCATTGACTAACAGGGTGAAACACTCCAAGCATGGGCACAACAAAACTTAGTCGGCAAATTAAGGTTAATTGGCATAACATAGTTCACAAAGACAATGGTCTACATTTCACGTAGATAAGTATCATTTCCTCAGGGACAAAGCACAGACGGTTCAGAGAAAAGAA
Source organism: Nesogale talazaci (assembly GCA_004026705.1). Classification (NCBI taxonomy): domain Eukaryota; kingdom Metazoa; phylum Chordata; class Mammalia; order Afrosoricida; family Tenrecidae; genus Nesogale; species Nesogale talazaci. The sequence continues at coordinate 221,788 of PVJH01000423.1, read as the reverse complement.
GGAAGGGAAGAAGGAAATATAGGAAGAAAGCAGGACAAAGGAGTGATGGTAAATTGAGGTAATGGCGGTGGGTGGCTTGACATAAAAAGTCTACAGATTGTTGATTGTTAAGCTGATGATTTGCTCTGTAAACCTTCACCTAATTCACAATAAAAACTTAAAAGAAAAAATTTAAAATGAACATACCCAAACTAATTTATAGTTAATAAACTGTAGTTTGTTAACTATAGATTTATAGTTAAATAAACTATAAAGTTATTGTAATAGCCAAAAGGAAAAGATAGTTAACAATAAGGATATCTAAAAAGTTCATGAATAATGAAACTGAAAGATAAAAGAAATTCTCAACAAATTTTTGAAGCCCCCATGTATGTACATGTGTATATGTGTTCCCCCAAAACACAAGAGGTTCAGAGACTTATGTTTCTGAAAATTGATTATTAGTCCTCTGAATAATATTATTGAGTAAAGGCATTAATGTAGTATAAGAGATTTACTTTCCAAAATTTAGTAAGGGAACAAAACAAAAATCTTATGAACATTTTATTCAATGATGCTTAATTTACTCCTTTTCAGGCCTGAACACTGAATTGAGCTTATTAATTACCTGATCTTAACCTTTTAACATGGGAATGACCATAGACTTCACTGTCAGTATATGAGTCAATATGCGAGAGAAAAGGTAGGGTGATAATCCAAAGAATAATCTACAAACTAATTTTCCTCACTTCAACTCTTTCAAAAATTTATACACAAAATTTTTGGAAAATTTGATGACATGCCCTTCTACTCTGTCTGGATATAGTTTTAGGAAAGTTATACAGGGAAAGATAGAAGCTTGGGTGAACTTCTGACTGAATGATTGAGAGCCAGGTATACATGGGGACTTCAAAAAGTTTGTGGAAAAAATCTATTCTCTCTGAATTCCATTTATTCATGAAATTTTTGAAGCCCTCTCATATATTTGGGGTTTTTTTTCCTATAAAAGATTTTCTAGTAGGAGGGCTAAAGGAAGAGTCTTATATAATTAGTCCAGGTGCCAATATTTGGGCTATGTTCTCTGGCTATGAACCGGGTAGGAGCTAATTCATGAGATTTCATTTAATCAGCAGACATATTTATGGTGCTTGCTGGCACCATTTATGGCACTGTTTTATATTATTGTACTCTTCATACCAACCATAACGGTTAGGTATATTATTGCCCCTGTTTTATAGACTTGGAAACTGAGGTACAGAAAGTTGACATAACTTCACCCAAAGTGATGCAACCAGTTTTAGTCTGTGGGGCTAGAATCAAACCCAGGTGGCTGACTCTATAAGTCATGATTGCAAACACGATGCTATGCTGCCCATGGTTGTAAGTGTTGCTCATGTTCATTTTGCAGCTCTCTCCTCAATTTTGAGAGCTCTGTTTTAAGCTTTGTGCTTTCAGAGCATTTTCATAGCTCTCATCCTGTCCTGACTTATTAGGACTTGTTCAACGAATAACCTATTGATCATTTTGAAAAAAATTAATGGTGTTTTTTTTGCCCCCTTGCTTGCTAAGTAGAACTTCTTTCATGTCTGAAAGGTGCCCAGAGCCTCACTATGTATCTTCTAAGGGTCTCTGGGATTTCTCTGACTAGTGTAATGAACCTCTATGGCTAACCACTTTTCCAGAAACCAAACTATTATAGTTTGATCAAAGATGATGTAGTATATGTTAGTCATCTTATGAACAGATAAAAAAGTACCTTCTTCACGGTCTCTGTAGTGTCATTTTTTTTTTTACTAAATAGAATGAAGAAGACATGCATGGATTTGAAGCCATTTTAAATCTGGCAGTAACTTTTTATTTCAGAGAAAGAGAATTCCACAGATGTCCTGTGCCAAGTCTACCAATTTCATAATCAATACCTGTGATCTTCAGTTGAATGTTACTTGAATGTGACCTCAATGATCTTGTTCTATAATTTGAGCATTCTGTTGAGTCACCTTCCTTTGGTGGGTACAAATATGGATCTTTTCCAGTCAGTTGGCCAAATAGCTGTCTTCCAAATGTCCTGGCATAGATGAGTGAGTGCTTATAGTGCTTTGTCAGCTTGCTGGAGCATTTCAGCTGGTGTTCCATCAATTCCTGGAGCCTTATTTTGGGCTAGTGTTTTCTGTGCAGTTTGAAATTCTTCCTTGGGCACCTTTGGTTCTTGCTCATTTTCCACCCCCTGAAAGGGTAGCTTGCTGCATCATTCAGCATTTTCTTCATACAGCCTTTCAATATTGAGTTTTTCTTTCTTAGGCTATGCAGATTGTATTTGTCTTTTTTGAATTTCTAACTCAAGGTCTGTGAGGAGCCAGCTATCGCTCTCCTACACTGACGCAAGTTGCCGTGCTCTCAGGCTGTGGCACACACAGCCTTTTCCTGTATCGGTTCCTGGCATTTATGGTTAGTTTATATTTTACCCTTTTGTATAAACTATATAGCTTGCTCTGCTTGTGTTACATTCTAGTCACTATCCCTTTGTATTGTTTTATAGTGCTTACATATGTTGTAACCTTTAGTCCATTAGATCATATTGTAGCTTTGTGATTGGTTGCTTTAAGTTGCCCGCTTCACTCCTGTATACCCTTATTAGCATACGGACCAAATTGAGGACTACAGCCCCTTTTGCGCACCTTTTTTCCCTTATTTGGCACTCATCCAGGATTGGCCCCTGTTGACTCTACCTCATTAGCATAAGCTGTGACCTTTACTCCTGACCATTGGCTTTATATACCCTGAGTTTTGCCCCAATAAATGAGACTTGATCAGACTCCTGTCTTGTCCCCATTTCCTGTGTCTCCTGCCCATCTTCGTTTCCAGGCCTCCAGATTGGGACATCACGTAGAATGACCTGTGGGCCGGGTCAAAGGTCTTTGCACATTTCACTTTAATATTTGACTTTGTCTTCTAGAGCTGACCTTTGAAATTTTTCTAGTCGGCTCTTTGACTTCATCAGTTCTTCTATTTACTGTAGTTGCTCTACAATTAAGAGCAAGTTATAGAGTCTCTCCTTCATGACAACCACTTGGTCCTTTCTTTCTTTTACATCTTTGCAGTAAAGAAAGCACAAGCTTTCTTCATGGTGCTTTTCATGTCCTCCACAGCTCATCAGGTCTTCTGTCATTAATGTTTAATGAGTCAAATCAGTTCTTGAAATTCAGATGGGATGCACTAGAAGTCGTATTTTTACTTTTGTGGACTTGTTATTATCTCTTCAGTTTTATCCTTAACTTACAAATAAATAATTGATGGTCTGTTCCACAGTCAGCCCTTGGCTTGGTTTTAGCTACTAATATTGAGCTTCTCTCGCATCTCTTTCCATAGATATAGTCAATTTGATTTCCATATAGTCCATCTATAGTCACTGTGTTAGACAGGGTTCTCTAGAGAAACAAAACCAGGGCACTAATAATTTGCTCTATGTATTTATATAGATAGAAAGATATCTAACACAAGAAATAAACAGTTAACTAATCTATAAAGCAGTACAAATGGCTTGGTGCAACTTACTTGCGTGAGACAGCTAGTACACTGGCAGTCATTGGAGTCTTGAAGACCGCTGAGTAGTCCTCTGTAGAGCAATTTAGGCTATCCAGCCACAAGCAGCAAACAGCAAAGCAGGTCACCAACAGTCCGCCAGATGACAGAGTCCAACAGTCCCTAGCTCAAGAGATGTATATTCCAGGAGCATGGCAAAGCAGGGCTTGAAGGAACCTCAACTCACAGTAACACAGTCCACCGATTAGGTGTCCGACATGTAGTGTCGCTTGGAGATCAAGGCATAGGGCAAACAAGGCAGCCAGCTGGTCTGAAAATCCAAGAGCAAGAGGGAAAGGGTGGAGCTCATCAAGCCATTTCTATCTGTGCCCTTCAATTGATCTTATGTGTGTTCATTGGCCATGTTGTCACAAGCCTACCTATCTTCTTTGGCCATGTTGGCACAACAATCCTACCTATCACAGTCACCTTTTGTGTTCCTGTGAAAAGTATTTGATATGAACAAGCAATAGCTCTTGCAAAGTTCTGTCATTGCAAACTCCAATATGGAAAACAATGTAAAGAAGACCCAAATCCTCACAATGGGACCAATAGTTAACACCATGAAAAATGGAGAAAAGATTGAAGTTGTGGAGAATTTTGCCTTACTTATAACCATGAGCAGTGCTCATGGAAACAACAGTAAGGTATCAAGTGACACATTGAATTAGGTACATCTATCACACAAGACCTCTTTTTAACACTGGAAATAAAAAATGTTACTTTTTTAATGATTTTTTTTTTGCGGGGGCATCACTGCCTCTGGTGGTCGTGAGCGCTACCCAGTGCTGCTCCTGAGAGCCGCCACTGGATTTGAACTGCCAAGTCTGCGGGTTGCAGTCCCACACTCAACCACTTACACCACGAGGGCTCAGCGAAATGTTACTTTTAAGACTAAGATGTGCTTGACACAATCATGGTATTTTCAATTGCCTCATATACATGCACAATTAGACATTCTATAAAGATGTCTGAAGAATCGATGGATTTCCATTGTGGTTCTGGAGAAGAATAATGAAAGGACCATGAACATTAAAAGGACAATCTGGCCTGTCTTGGAAGAAGTAAGTCCAGAGTGCTTCTTAGAGGCAAGGAGGGCAGGACTTCATCTTTGGGTAACTTGTCAGGAGGGAACAGTGCCTGGAGAAGCACAGCATGTTTGGTAAAGTGGAGGGGTGATCAAAAAAGAACAGCATCCTAAATGAGATCGATGGCATAGCGGCTGCATTGACAGCCTCAGGCACAGGAAACCCTGCCGTGTTTCATTCTACCACGCACAGGGTGGCTCTGGGTTGGGGCCAACCCAGTGGCACCTATCAACAGTAACTAAAATTTCATGAACTGCTCCAAGGACAAACAGATCTGTGTTGAAAGAAGTGAGGCCAGAATGTTCCTTCGCGGCAAGGATGGCAAGACTTCATCTTATATACTTTGGACATGTTATCAAGCAAGACCGGTCCCGGGAGAAGAGCATGTTTGGTGGAGTAAAAGGGCAGTGAAAAAAGACTGACACAGTGAGGCAACAATGGACTCTGACTTAGGAACAATTGTCAGGATGGCACAGGCCACACAGCGTCTATTGTGTTGTGCATATGGTCATTGTGGATCAGAACTGACTCATTGGCACCTAACAACAGTAACTTGGATTTTTTATGTTCTTCAAGGTTAATAAGCCCAATCTAAATTCTTGTTTTTTATTCTTTCCTTGATATTACTTTTACTTGGCAAATGAAAACTCTTCTTTCAGTGTCAAAAGCTTTTAGGTCAAAAGCTTTGGTAGATATTTTTTACTTCTCCTACCCTAACTCTGTGGCGTGCATGTAAGCATACCAAATCAAGTTCTCTGCCGGCGAGGCAATTCTGATTCACAGTGACCCTTGAGAACGGGATAGAACTACCTCTGTGGGTTTCCAAACTCTTTAGGATATTAGAAAGCTTCTTTCTTTTCCTGAAGAGCAGCTGGTGGTTTCAAATTGCTGGCCTTGTGGTTTGCAGTATAATTTATCATCCATTACACCACTTGGGCTTCTCACATGGACAGAATCAAAAGTTGTGTTATTGCTTCCAGGAGCACTGATGGCTTAGGATGTTATAGGTTGAGCTGTGAACTACAAGTTCAGCTGTTTGAATCCACGAGCCATTCCATAAGAGGAAGATGGGGCTTGAAAACACACAGGGGCAACTCTACTCTGTCCTATAGGTTGGAGTTTTTGTTCTTTTGTGTCCTGGTTGATTTATCTGCCTCCACTTTTTCCATTACTATCCATACCATCTGTTTTCTAGAGTAATCTCTTTAAAATTGACTTCAGAATCACATTACCCTTCTGCTGAAGATATTCCACTTTTCACCTCAGAGGTCTCACTATGACATACAAGGAAGGGCTTGCAGGGTCTGGCTCGCTTTTCCCTCCATCTTGCAGGAGATAGGATCTCATTTCCTCTCACTGCCCTTCTCATTCTACCTCATTCTTCTCAAACATGTCTGGCACATGACTGCATCAGCACGTTTGCACCTGCTCTTCACTCAGGTTACTGCATGACTTAATGCATCACTTTATTCAAGATCCTGCTAAAATGTCACTAGAGAGAACTTCTTTGATTTGGTCCTAGAGTAACACTCTCTTTCCCTATTTTACATGAATCATATATATTTTTCTCAATATGTATCACCTCTGACATATATATATATATATATATATATATATATATATATATGCATAGATATAATCATTGGCTTTCTTCTCTTTCCTTTCTAGAACACGCTATTGATGTTAGGTGTTATCCAGTCATTACCAACTCAAACCGACTCCATGTACATCAGAACAAACATTACTCAGCCATGCAACACCCTACAATGTTCTCACGTTGAAGTCCCAGCCTGCAGCACTGGGTCAATCCATCTTGTTTAGAGCCTTCCTCTTTTTGGGTGACTCTCCTCTTTTTTTTAAATCATTTTATTGGAGGTTCGTACAACTCTGATCACAATCTGTACACACATCCATGTGTCAAGCACATTTGTACATTTGTTGCCATCACCATTCTTAAAACATTTGCTCTCTGCTTGAGCTCTTGATATTAACTCCTCGTTCCCTAACCCCCAGAAACCTTAATAATTTATAAATTATTGTTATTTTGTTATATCTTACACTGTATGATATCTCCTTTTACCCACTTTTGTGTTGTTCATCCCCCAGGGAGGAGGTTATATGTAGATCCTTGTCATTGGTTCTCTCTTTCTACCCTACCTTCCCTCCACCCTCCCGGTATCGCCATTTTGTTTCTTTCTTTTGTTTGTTTCTTTCTTTCTTTTTTAATCCTTTTATTGGGGGCTCCTACACCTCTCACCACATTCTACACATAAGTCCATTGTGTGTCAAGCACATCTGTACATTCACTGCCTTCATCATTCTCAGAACATTTGCTTTCTCTCTAAGTCCTTGGCATGGCCTCCTCATTTTTCCCCTCCCTTCCTGTAACACCCCCATGCACCCTTGATAATTTATACATTATTAATACTTTGTCATATCTTCCATTGTACAATGCCTCCCTTCACCAACTTCCCCTTTGACTGTACCCCAGGGAGGGGGTTATACGTAGATCTTTGTAATTGGCTTGCCCTCCTCCCTTCTCCCGGTATTGCCACTCTCATCACTGGTCCTGAAGGGATCATCTGTCCTGAATTCCCTGTTTCCAGCTCCTATCTGTGCCAGTCTATATTCTCTGGTCAAACCAGATTTGAAAGGTAGAGCTGTAATTATGACAGTGAGAATGGGCAACATTGAAGAACTACAGGAGAGTTGCATGTTTCATCATTGCTACACTACATCCTAACTAGTTTATTTCATCCCTGCGACCCCTCTATAAGGAGAAGTCTGTTACCTACAGATTGACCTGTACTCCCCTTCATTTACACTAATATGACTTTAGCCTGATATCTTTGACACCTCGTGGTCATACAGACGAATGTGCTTCTTCCTTGTGGGCTTTGTTGCTTCCGAGTTAGAAGGCCAGCTATTTATCTTCAAGCCTTTAAGACCCCAGGTGCTATCTCTTTTGATAGCCAGGCACCATCAGTTTTGTTCACTGCATTTGCTCATACACACATTTGTCTTCAGCAATTGGGTCAGGAAGGTGCGCATCATGGAATGCCAATTTAATTGAACAAAGTGTTCTTGCATTGAGGAAGTGTTTGCCTGGAGGCCCAATGCCCATCCACTACCTTGATACTGAGTCTATAAATATGTGCACTTGAATCTATTTTCCCTTCATCCTATATAAATATATTTACCCTATATACATGCCTGCATTTACGCCTCTATAAATGCTCCTTGCATCCTCTTTGCCTCTATTTCCTTATACTTTTCTCCTGTCCCACTATCATGCTCAGCCTTCATTTGGGTTTCAGTAGTTTGTCTTGGTTATTCTACCCTTGATCAATTCCCACCAGGCGTTTCACTCCCTCCATGCTACTGATTTTATATACCTTATTGTTTGCTTGACCCTGGGTTGGTCAACACCCCCTCCTTTCCATCACATACCCCTCTCCCATATACCTCCAAAACCATCGATCCTGTCATTTTCTCCTCCAGACTGCTCATCCAGCCCATCCTATCCAGACACACCTGCAGAGATGAAACCATGCACAAAAAAGCAAGACACAGCAAAATGAAATGACCAAAAAAAAAAAAAACCCTGAAAAAATGACTAGAAGGAAAAAAAAACAATGCTCAGAAAATATAGACAGATAAATAAAAATAATTATAAAAGAGCAAAACCTCTCGAGTCAGATGGGGTTCCACACCCTGGCCCCCAAATCTATCCTTGGCTCTCCCTCAAGGCCTCCATGCTCTGCTCCCCCCACTGCTGTGCTGCACAGTGTTTTCTGTGTGGTAGGGACAGATGTCTGCACTCCCAACACTGTGGGGTGAGTCTCTTCTTTACTAAACAGAATGTCCTTCTCTGGGTACTGGTCCCTCTTGACAACATATGTCAAGTATATAAGAAGAAGCTTCTCCATTCTTCCCGTTCAGGGGAATTCTGACCTTACTTCTTTCAAAACTGATCTGTTTAGTCTTTTGGCAGCCCATGTTACTTTCAATACTCTTTGCCAACACCCTAGCTCAAATGCTTCTCAGTCTTCTTATTCAATGTTTACATGCATAGGAAGCATTTGAAAACACTCTGACCAGGGGCAGGTACCCATGAGTAACATCAAAGTAACAACCTTGCTTTTCAACACTTTAAAGAGGTCTTGTGCAGAAGATTTATCTAATGCAGTACCATGCCATTTTATCTCCTGATTTCATGAGCTTTGCTTGTGGATTGAAGCAAGATGAAATCCCTGACAACTGCAGTCTCTTCTCCTCTAGAACATAAGCCCCGTGGAAAGAAAAAAAAAGGAGCATATCTACTTTCTTTGTTGTTTTACCCCTAATGCCTGATACAAGACACTCTAAATGTTGGTTAAGTGATGAAGTTAATGTCTGAGCAACACCCAACTATACTTAAATGTTGATGTAGAGCTGGAAACACAGCAAACTCAGTGGTCCTAACAAGGTGGGTGACCTTGGGCAGGTTATGTAGGCTCAGGAGGGTTTTGCCTTCTCGGTTGTAAAATGAAGTGTTTGGATTAAACAACTGCTAAAACCATCTCAGCGCTAAGAAGTCATGACTGAATGACTCTGAAGTTTGATTGCTTTTCATTTTCACTCTCCCTGACTCTCCAAGCTTTGAAACACAGCCTCCTCAGCACATACACTCCCTTCTTAATGAATAGTGAAAAGAGAGAAATTAAACAAGATTACAGACAAATTCATTTTAGCAATATCAACAGATGACACGATCATTATGTAATATTTCAATGCCCATACTGAAAATAGACATCCCTTCAGAAGAAGACATGACAGTTATTTTGTAATCCACCTGGCATTTCAATTAAGAAGGAAATAACTAATGTGTTTACCCCAGAATACTTTCTTGGCTCTTCATGTTATAAGGATATAAGACAACATCACAGCACAAAATAGCTTTATTGCCAATTTGAGCCTGGCAGCCTGGCTGTGGAAAAATGCTCCCCTAAGTGACTGAACTGAACACCCCCTGAAAGACTTCATATGAATTATTTATGCATACCATCATCACCCATTCTCAAGCAATTCAGAATAAAATGCATCAATACTATTTTATTAGATATGTTCCCTGTGCTCCTTCATATCTACCTGTCCATCTTACTGTTTGACCCAGGACAGGTGAATGCAGTACACTGAGCATGTCAACAAGTGTTCTTGCCCTCCCAGTTTTAGTTGGGTCAGCCAAACTGGACCACTGAGTCAGCATGAGTGAAGAAAGTGAGGTTGGGATAATTATACCCCAATGATTTCCCCTGTTGGTTTGTACTCTCTACCTGAGCCCTCACACAAATGCTCAGCTCCTGTCAGGTGTCCCTCTCCATGCAGGCTGCATGGCCTTTGAGAGCATCTGAAGAGTTGGAGGTGTGAAATCAGCCTGTCTACACAAGTCACAGCATAATCCCCGTGACTTCCCTGCATCCCAGCCCTTTGTGTCCGTTGTGTCCTTGCTGTTCTCACTTTGATATATCCTAAGTTTGCGTGTGCCAGCATCCTACCATTGACTTGATTCTGAGTCTTAGGAACCCTGTAGGACAGCGTAGAACTGCCCTTGTTTGTTTCCAAGAGAACAAGTCTTTAGATGCACATGCTACCTTGTTTCCTATTAGACAGCATTGCAATAGAGGATTGGTAGAGACAATCGATTAAAGAGATGGGAATAAAGTCCTACCAGGAAACTGAGACTAAAGAAGCGTGCTGTAGATAAACATGGCTAACCTGAGAAGAAAGCAGATCCTTTTTATTTGCTAATAATGGACTGCATTCCATGACTTTCAGAAGACGTCAGCAGGTATTGTGGGGAGGGGAGCATCTACCCAATGGGTAGCATGTTCATTAGAAGTTTTATGAAAGGGTGTCAATAGATTTTCATACAATAGTGTATCATTTAAAAATTCCTTATGGCATACTTACAGATTCCTGGTGGTGCAGTGTGTTATACTGTGCAATGACCTGCTAGCCACAAGGTCAGAAGTTCAAACCCATCTATCACTTGTTGAGAGAAAGATGGTGCTTTCTGCTTTGGTGAAGATTTACAATCTTGAAACCCTGTGGAGCAGTTTCCCTCTGCACAACCACGAGACAGTGGGGTTTTCTTTTAAGGGCACAAAGTTAAATCATTATTTTGTGAAACATCTCTAAAAAGTGAAGTGAAACCACGTGCACGGTGTCAGAAAATAAAACCACACACAGGTATGTACAGTATTCTTGTCATCTAACTTGATACATGACCATATAGTTTGGCAACTCCAGAAATTAATAGATATGTCTTCTAAATATTGGTTTCATCAGGATGATTAAAAAATTATATGTTACTATGTTTTAGGTGAGAAATTACCCAACACGTGAGTCCCCCATTTAACCTTTTCCATCGTCCTATGCCACCAATCGCAGTTTTCATGATAGCAGTATTATCATTCTTTCCCCTTAGGTTGTTCCTCTTTGCTTTTGAGCACATCTTGGACATTTGGCCTCATCCAGTTCATTGGTTAGGATGGCACATTGCTCTCAGAGCATACTGTTTGTTTTGTTAGCCAGTTTGTTATTTGGCTGAAATGTGACAAACCTCCCAAAACAGCTTCCATTCCAAGTTCCAGCAGTCTTCTTGGGGATTCTTCTAATCTCGATTAGTTTAGTCCTGGTAGGTCTTGCCTTTTTTTAGGCATTTGAACTTAGGTCTACATTTTTCTCCCACTCTATCTGGCACTTTCTACATGGACCTGCTCAGAGTGGTTGTCCTTCAAGTCTCAGGCTGTGTTTGCTATGGGCTGATAGTGCGGTGACAAGTGGGCTGCTATCTGCAACGTCTGCGCTTTGAGGCCACCAGCTGGTCCTCAAGAGAAAGATGAAGCTTTCTACTTCCATAAAGAGTTGCAGTTTCAGCACCTCACTGGGGTGGTTCTGCCCTGCCCTATGGGGTCATGATGAGTTGCTCTCAGCTTGATGACAGTGAGTTCATTATTTAGCTCTCAGTCCTAAGGTCTCGTTTATTTTTAAAGCCTTTGATTCCCTTCATGATATTTTCCTCCATATAGATCAAAAAGGATATAGAAGTATATAGGGCACAACCAAATATCACCCAAAAATCCTAACCCACTGCCAAAAACCAAACCCTCCCCCCGCCCCCCACAAACCGTCTATTAATGTCCTATAGTCTTACTTTAAAAAAACAAACAAACTGTGATTTGGGTAAAACCTTATGGAATAAGTTAGATTCTCATTCAGCAATATATACATTTTTGTTTTATAACATTAATTGTAACCCCCTTACTCTAACAGTTGTTCCTGCTTCCTCCTGGTTTCCCTGTTTCTATGTGCCCATCTTTCCTGCCCTTTCTGCATCTTAAGCTTTGCTTTTGGGTATATGCTACCATTTTTGTCTCACATGATTGAATATTCAGAGGAACATGTTATTCGAATGTGATATTATTCACTTTATTTGCCTATTGATTCTTTAGCAGCAAGGTCACCACTAGGGTTTAGAGCCCACAGCCTCAGGGATTCTATCATTTCTGTCGGATCAGCAAATCAGGCCTTTTTAAAAATGAGTTTTAATTTGTATGTATGTTTTCCTCTCACCTTCTTTGATTCTAGTTGGAGCAGTTGGTAGGGGTAACCAAGTGCCATTAGTTCTTCTGGTTTCAATTTAGTGCAGACTGTGGATGGGGTGGTCTTTGTCCTGGTTGGTTCCTTCCATATTTGGTTTTCTCTGGTTGTATTTGCTCTGGAAAAAGAGAGATCAATAGTTGCATTTTAGAGAGCAGCCCACTAGCTTTTCAGGCCTCATGGTAAGGTGTAGCAGACTGTCTTTGTGAACTATGCTGTGCCAATGGGCCTAGCTAGCCCCCAGGGTATGATTCTAAGCTCATCCTATCTGGTAACTCATTCCCTCTAGGTATTTCCTGACAGCAAAGTAGTTTTCATATATATACTCCCTTTTTCACTACTCTATCCATGGATATATTTACAGCACATGTGAAAGAGAATGTAGAAATAACTGACAAATCTATATACTGTCATAGGTTTAGTCCCATTTGCCTACCTGTCCAGCTTGCATGTCTCCCTTTGTGTCTCTCATGGATAATTGTTTGGTACGACTTATATCTCAGGATTGGGCATATAGCATGCATGTTTGCCTTTGTTGTCTGTTGTCCTCGCACACAGCTCAGGGCCTTCCTTTACCTTAGTGATCACGGGTTGATCTTAATGTATCTTTTTTTCACATCACTGCCCTGGTGGGAATAGGATGCCCAGCCTTGCTCCTCGACTGCTGCTGCTGGATTTGAACCATCAAGCCTGTGGGGCGCAGTCCTGCACACAACAACTGGGCCACCAAGGTTAATGTCTTACCTTTCCCTTCTGCCTAGTCAATACATGTCCATTATTTAATTAGAAAATTTCCCTTCTCCTGCCATTCGCAGTAACCATAGAGAATGTTTTCTTCTATCTGAACACCTTTCGGTGACTTTTTGTAATAGTGATATCAGGCAATGTAGGTTCTTTTGTGATGAACTCATTTTGTTGAAATTCATCCATGTTACAAAAGTGTTTTGCAGACTCATCTTTTAAAAGAAATTTGTTAAAAAAAATTTAATAGCTTCACCAACATGTAATTCACATAGCACACATTTCGATCATTCCATCACCTGCAAAAGAGTTGTGCAACCATGCCACAATCCCTTCTGGGACATTTCTTCCTCTTTGCACTTGTCATATCCTCATTCCCCCAGCCTCCCCTGTTAATGTCATGTCTTTTGGGATTATTAATTTGATTGCCATGTCTAGGTGTCAAATACAGGAAAGCATACAAAATCAAGACAAAATACAAACAAAAGGCCCCACAGCAATGACAGTGTGACAGAGAAACTTTCAAGCAAAAAGTGTTAAAAACAGGAGCAATTTTGCATTGGATCAAGAGGAATATTAATAACATTTTGGCACAACTCCAACAACAACAACAACAAGAGCAGCAAGAACTCCAAACTCACTGCCATATGTGAGTCAAAACCCTCTCACATATGGCCCTTACAGGGCGGGGTAAAGAACTGTCCCTTTGAGTTTCTGAGGCTGACAGTTTGCGGGGAGTAGAAAGCGCTGTCTTACTCATGAGGAGCAGCTGGTGGTTTTGAATGGCTGACCTTGCGGATCACAGCCCAGCTTGTAACCTGCTCTACAATGGACTTGTCTAACAGCTTACTGACGGCCTTTCCCACCTTGGGTCCATAGTCAGAGGGGATTCACCAGCGTCTCAATCCACATGGGGGCCTCTGTAAATGGGTTTTGAACTTTCACTGTCGTCTCAGCCTTCTGCAAAATGGGTGCTTAGAATTTAAGTTCTAATACAGTGATTCTCAGTCTGTGGGATAGGACCCCTTTGGGGGGGTCAAATGGCCCTTTCACAGGGGTTGCCTAAGAGAATCAGAAAACACATATTTCTGATGGTCTTAGGAACTGAGACTGCTCTTCTATCCTTCCCAAGTGGATCCACCCACATGCAGATACACCCACATATGAGTACCCAGTGTGATGACATCATCGCACCAACCCTATCATATACACCCTGTACAAATACAGGTGTACATGACAGGGTTGGCACCGTAATGTACATATGTCGACCAGTCACACGTGTAGAGAATAACTACTGTGTAGAGAGTAGTTACTGTGTGGAAGGCAGCAATATTGGAGGTGAAACAGCACTTCATGACTTATAATTACTGAGTAAATGTAAAATCATATTCTGTAAGATCATCAACTACTGCAAATGTATGGATATATAGATATATACCTTGGGAACTTACTCTGTATGCTGCGAGATCTTTTTATATTCAGCTGTGGCTAATGTGAATACAGACCCCTTGTGATAGTAACAAGTATGTAAAAAAAACAGAGAATGATAAATCATAGGAAACTTTAATGAACTGTTTTGACTGAACTATGCCATGTTTCATCTTTTGCATTATTAAAGCTATTATTATATATTATTTTCTTTTGCAAAATATCCCATGATAATGGATCATGTAGAGAAGAATGTTAAGAAAAAATGGTGAGAATTTTTTACAGTATGGTTTTACCTCAGAAATTATAGCAGGATTTGAGAAACCACAATGAGTTATTTGTTGTGAAGTTCTGTCAGCTGAATCTATGAAGCTGAACAAACTAAAATGCCATTTTGATAGCAAGCATCTGAGCTTAGCTGACAAGGATACCAACTATTTGAGAAGCAAAGCTGATGGACTCAAGAAAGACAGATTTGACACTGGTGACAAATACCACAAACAAAATGTAGCAGTTGTTGAAGCTACATATTTTGTGGCTCTCATAATTTTCAGAGTTATGAAACCTCACACCATTGCTGAGGATTTACTGTTGCCAGCAGCCAAAGACATTGTTCAAGTTATGATAGGAGATACATTTTTTATGAAGTTGAGTATTGTTTCCTTCTCTAATGACACTGCCCACAGAAGAATCGATGACATGTCTGCTGATATTCTTGATCAGGTAATCTAGTAAATTAAATCTACTCCACTCTAAATACTTAGCATCCAGCTTGACCTATCTACAGACATTGCAAACTGTTCACAGTTACTGGCTTACATGAGGTATATTAATGATAGTGACTTTAAAGATGATTTCATTTTTTGCAACCTTCTTGAAACAACAACTACAGCACATCCATTTAACACTGTTGGTTCATATCTGAAAGAGCATACGTTCTCTTGGGGAAAGGTTTGTGGTGTTTGCACAGATGGTGTTCCAGCTATGCTAAGAGTTTGATCTGGATTTCAATGTTTGGTACTGAACGAGTCACCCAAAGTCATCGGAACTCACTGTATGATTTATCAGCAAATGTTAGCAACAGAGATGCTACCAAAAGAGTTAGAAGAAGTAAGCATCATAAGTTCTGTCAATTTTGTAAAGGCGCCTCTTTTTGCAACTGTGCAAGGAGTTGGATGCGCCAAATAATGCTCTGCTATTTCACAGTGAAGTGAGACGGTGTCTAGAGGAAAGTTTGAAAATGTGTTTTTAAGCTTCATAATGAACTCAAAATGTTTTTTAATTAGGAAGAAAGCTCACAGTTTGAAGCACTTTTCAGCCATAAAAGTGAACTGCAGAAAGTAGCTTACTTGGTTCTCATCTTTGCCATCTTGAATCAGTTAAATTTATTACTGCAGGATGAAATACAACATACCTCAATATGTCTGAAAAGATCTGATCATTCTAAATGAAACTTCAGCTTTGGCATGCACACAAAAAATTGGATGCAAATAAAATTCACATGTTGCCTACCTTATCTGCTTTCTTTAAGGAACACAACACTGAACCAGACAAAAAGATTACAATGATAATTTCTGTGAAAGAACACTTACATATACTTGCAAATGAAATTTCATTGTATTTTCCAAATCTACATGGCACCCCATTTGCCAAAAGTCCATTCACAGTCAAAGCTGAAGATGTTCCTGAGACAGCACATTTCATTGGGCTTATTGACAGCAGTGCTGTGAGAAGTGATTCCTCTACAATGCCAGTTACAAGATTCTGGGTCAAGTGTTTGCATTCATGTCCTGTACTGTCTGAGACTGTATTGCATCTTCTTCCATTGCCAACAACACATCGTGTGAACCACGGTTTTCCAGCTTGTTGGTTGTCAAGTCTAAATACAGAAGTAGATTTATTGTGGAAGGTGATCCTTGTTGTGCTCTTGCAAAGACTGCCCCAAGAGTTTCTGATCTGGTGAGAAAGAAAATATCTCAACCTTTTCAGTGATGTTGGGTTTTTTTTTATGCATACTGTTACAAAATGTAGCAATGTAGTTTACTGTTGCTACATTAAGACTATTACCCATACTCCACCAGTTTTCAAAACAAAATTTCATTTATTTATAATTAGAAATAAATATTTCACCAATATATAATTGCATAATGTTTTTGCGATGAGTCACTCTGCTTTAATTATGTTCAATTTATAACAATGAAAATGCATCCTGCGTATCAGATATTTACATGATGATTCATAACAGGAGCAAAATTAGAGCTATGAAGTAGCAACGAAAATAATTTTATGACCGTGGGTCACCACAACATGATCTGGGTTAAAGGGTCACAGCATCAGAAAGATTGAGAATCTCTGCTCTAATACCATTCTCTCCTCTATGTTTGGAATTTACTATTTACCAGTCCTGGATCACACAAGTTAGGGTCCTTCTTCAATGAGGTCTTAGCGAGCATCATCTCTCTTAGAAGGCTGCTTGGTTTAAAACAGTCTTTAAGAGCCAAGATGTTCTTTCTGACATCCGTGGCCAGGTTTTCTCACAGCACTTGCTCTAGCATCTATTCTTTCCCCTGTATCTTATGATCACTTTATAGGGGTAGGGATTGAACAGGGCCATATCATAGGAACTTATTGTATTTAGATAAGGGGTACGATTAAGTGGTAACTCAAAATCCATTAATATATCTATGATGTAGATGTATTCCTAGTTCACTGTAAAGACATAATTATTATTTTGTTGAAGAACAATATAAATTATCCTCCTGGGCATAAGGTAGCTTTATTGACATTACCTTAAAATTTAGCCAGTAGTATAGAATTTAAAGCACTGTCAAGAGAAGGAAGGTATATATCTATAGGATAGTTTTCTAGGATAAAAAAATACATGGAATTAATACTAAGAGTGTATAAAATCAACAATTTAGGTGACTGGACACTCTATTAACAAGGAGGGTTAGAGATGGGGAGAAACTTTCAATATTACTCATCTTCAAAAGCAGATCTGGGGCTGAGCCCTGGTGGCGTAGTGACTGTACGCAGGACTGCGGCCCACTGGGATGGAGATTCAATTCCAGCAGTGGGGCTGGGCCTCCTACTCCCACCACCAGAGGGCAATGATGCCCCCCCCATAAAACAAAACAA
Organism: Nesogale talazaci; assembly: GCA_004026705.1. Taxonomy (NCBI): domain Eukaryota; kingdom Metazoa; phylum Chordata; class Mammalia; order Afrosoricida; family Tenrecidae; genus Nesogale; species Nesogale talazaci. The sequence continues at coordinate 204,191 of PVJH01000423.1, read as the reverse complement.
AACAAAACAAACAAAAAAAAGCAGATCTGGGCTACCTGTGTCATTAAAAGGCAAAGGGAGCTATAAACTCAATATATTTTTAAGTTGCATAGCATTCCATTGTGTTTATGTACTGCAGTTCATTTATTCATTTATAGTAACTTATGTTTTTTTCATCTTTTTTAGATATTGTGACGAATGCTGTAATAAACATGAATAGTCATGTTTATTAGCACCCCCCCCCTTTTGTTTCTGTGCAGTGTATGACAAGGCTTCAGCATTTCCATGGGGAAATTCCATTTTATGAAATTCCATTTTTCCGTGCACTTTTTTGCTTCCACATTTGCAAGGACCTGCCAGGCCACTTTCCACAGTGGTTGCACCATTTTGCAGTTCCATGAGAGTTTCGAATCTCTTCCTACCCCGACCAGCTTGAGTAGAAGTTCCGTCTTTTGGAACTTTGCTGTTTTGACTGAGGTGAGATTATAACTCACTGTACTTTTGATTTGTTTCTTTTGAATGACCTAATGTGGTATAATGGATTAGGACTTGGGCTCACAGCTGGAAGGTCAACAGCTCAAAACCACCTGCTGCATGTGGGGAGCTACCCGAGACTTCATGCTTCTGTAGAAATGTACAGCCTCAGAAACTAGGGTAACAGTTTTTCCTCAATCCTACAGGGTTTCTATGACTTAGCGTCAACTTAATGGCAGAGAGTTTTTTTCTGGCTAATGATCAAAGAAAGCATTTCTTCATGTGTCTGTCAGCTGCCTGAATGTCATTGGTAAAGTGTTCACATCTTCAGCCCATATTTAAAATTGGATTTTTTGTTATTAAGGTGTTGAAGCTCTCTTCACATTTTAGAGAGTAGTCACTTGTCAGATATGCTATTGCCAAAATATTTTTTTCAGTTTGTATGATCTCTTTGGAGTCTTCTGGAGAAATTTCTGCAAATGCTGCAAATATATCTACAAATGAATGGAAGCACACAAAGGACAAAGTTATGAAAACTTCTTGCTGTCTTTGTTTTTATAAATAAGGATTTTTACTTCACTGTAATTATATTATATTGCATCAACTCATCTTTTTCCACACAGCAGCATATTGTGCATATTTTCTCCTCTTTTTAGAGGTTGTATACTATTTTAACATGTGGAATAGTATTCTAACAATGTCTTGTTTTGAAGTAGTTATATTGTCTCTGGAGTCTGGTAATGCAGTGGCTGTACACTCAGTTTGCTCTCCAAAGTTCAGCAATTGGGCTCCCTCTTTGTTCCACAGGAGAAAAAGTGGCAGTCTGTTTCCACAGGTGTGGCAGTTACATAATCTACTGTCAACTTGAGTGAATGGGTGGAGTCTAACCTGTCAATCATATCGGAGCCAACAAGGCATTTGTGTGGGCTTTTACTGAAGGGTTCTCAGAACTTCTTTGTTCCTCCTGGGTGGTGGGACACACACTCTCCCTGCAAGACATTTCTGTTGACATTTCACATGTAGCTATGCTGATCAAGTGAGAGTCCTGGAACTGGAAGAGCCACATGCCAGTGCGGAGTTTCTAGATCCCTAAGATTTTTCCACCCACTGATCTGTGTTCTTCCTGTATTCCATGTCATTGCATGTGTTCCATGAGTCTGAAGAGGAATTTATAGACTTGTAAAGGACATATAGGTTAATATTGATTTTATGGACTTCATCTGGGCTGGGCTGGCATGTTTTCTTAATATACAATTACTCTTGATATACAGATCTTTCTTGTACACACAATTGTCTCTGGACTTGTTGCTCTAGTCAACCTAGACTTACACAGTAGGAATTAGCAGCCTTGAAAACATGATAGGATATTTCTATTCTGTCCTATAGGATCACTATGAATCAGAATCAACTGGACAGCAAAGGGCTTGGTTTAAAAGAATTTTTTTTCGAATAGTTTATCTTTTAAAGACTGCAATGAGCATCAAAAATCCAACTCACTGTCACTGAGTGGATGCGTACTTGTAGTGACTGTCTAGAACAGGATAGGACTCCCCCTGTGGATTTCTCAGACTGTAACTTTTTTTTTAAGACTATCACTCTTTATTAGAGTAGAAAGCCCTGTCTTTCTCCAGAGGAGCAACTAGAGGTTTTGAAGCGCTGACCCTGTGATTAGCAGCTTGTAACTGGGATGAACTTTGCTGATTTATAAATCTTCGTGTAGGTCAATGCTTGTTACTTCTTAAAATCTTATTTCTTAATTCTTATGGATTTTGTACACCATTTGCATGTCTCCAGGAAGGATATGACCACAGACTCTTCTGCTAGCCAGTACATGAGCTAATCTGCTTGTCATAGCATGATGATTCAAGCAGAGGGCTTACAATGAGTAGTTGAAATACAAAAAGGGCTACACATTGCAGAAACACAAAATGTGAACTGAAAGGAGATTCATTGAGTTCCATTAACCAGACAGGGAACACAAAATTAGCTTTTTTATTTTGGAAACTAACAATCCAGCTTTGATTTCTTGCCTATGTAGAGAGTTTTGCTATTTGTGCATAAAGAATGCAATGCAAATTAATTCTTTTGGAGCCAAACTTTCATTCAGAAGCTCAAACAAGTACTAGTACAAGCCTGTAGAGACCTATGCCATTGAATATAAAAGAGATAACTTGAACAAAAAGATGTTGAAAGTAGAAGTGGCTAAATGATCCTCTCGAGCACAAATACCTTTAATTTTCCACCTTTCCCAGTAGAAAAATTTAGTTCGAGAAGTATGATATCACCATGCTCTGTCAGGATTAAATGCACCTCTATTGACACAGATGACTAAATGAATTGGTCAACTGACTGAAAGATAGACTGATCATTGTCCATTCAAGTATTTCATTAAAAGTTTTGAGTTTAGAGAAGTCGCCATAAGGAATGCGTCGCATACAATACTGTCATTTCATATTCTTTTTCATTATATCAGTTTAACAAATATATATCTTGAACCTTTCTCATCTAAGTTGTGAGACTAGATATAAGTAAATACTTTAGTATCAATTTTATAGATTCTTTACCTTCTAGCAGTTCACACAGTGCATGAGTAATGATGAGACAAAATATAGATGATTGTCAAATTTATTATATAGGGAGAGGATTTATACCTATACTGATGCTAATTTTATCTGATATTGTGGGTGGTGGTGCTATCTAGTAGATTCCAACCGAGAGTGACCCTATGCACATAAAACAAAATTCGGCCTAGCCCTGTGCTATCCTCACGATTGTTGCTCTCCATGGACTCGGTGTTTCAGTCACATGCCTGGTAGACTGCTGAGTAAATGGAATGGGGCCCATATCTGATCTCATTCTTTTTTAGTAGGGAGAAGCCAAGCCATTCCTTTCCCAGCATTCTCCTTCTTTGCTGGGTTTGATCATTCATTGCAATGGACACTGGGAACTCACCGACAATACTAATAATTATACGGGATATTGGGGAAGTTGACAAGAGCCCTCTTGACGGCGCAATTATGTATTGGGCTTCTAAATTTAAGGGAAAGAGTTCAAACCTATCAGCTACTCTGTAGGTGAAAGATGGAGCTTTCTATTCTCCTAAAGAGTTACAGCCTTGGAAATCCATAGCGGGAGTGCTACCCTGTTCTACCTGGTTGCCATGACTGGGCATAAACTCAGTGGAAGTGAGTGTTTTGAGCTTTTTAGGACAAGTCAGAATTATAAGACATTAAGGATACGGTCATTGGTCCACAGACACACCTCTCCTCACCCAGCAGCCATATTCCTCTCTCTGATCCTCAGCCTTTCAGGCACATGATCCCTTAGCCATTGCTTCCATGCTTAAGGAAGCGCACGGGCAGCTCCACATCACTGTCTTAAGGTTTCAGATGCACAACCCTTCTGCTCACTCTCAGCATTACTTCTTTGCTGTGTTTCGTGGTCTCCATAACAAGGTTTCTGGTGTCTCTGGTCTATCCCTTCAACGCTTTAGGTAGGGATCTAAAACATGTTCTGCTAGTGGTCCTTCATCCTTGACAGTCCCTGGATTCTCTCTCCCTCCTTCTGAAGTGACTTATATACAGAAGAATGGCCAAACGAGTCAGTTCTCAAGTCAGAGTCTTATAGACCTTATTTCTTAAGTCCTAATCAATGGCTTCACACATTTCTTTATACTAATATATTTTGTCTTTTTGAGCTGCTCTTTGAAGCTTTCTGTTCAGCTCTTGGTCATCATCATTTCTTCAATTCGCCCTAGTTATTCTATAGTGAAGAACAAATTTCAGAATCTCGTCTGACATCCACATCAATCTTTTCTTTCTTTCCTGTCTTTTAAATGATATTTTGCTTACTCCGTATATTATATTTTTGATGATATCCCCTAGCTTAGCAGGTCTTATGTCAATAGTATTCAGTGCATCAAATATGTTCTCGAAATTCAGCTGAGATATGCTCACGGCTATATTTTCATTTTTGGACTTGTTTTAATTTTCTTCAACTTCAACTTGAATTAACGTATGATTGTGTGCTGAGCAAATAATCAAAAAGCTGGATTATATGAAGAATTCAGCATCAGGATTGGAGGATAGCATATTAACAATTTGTATGACACAACTTTACTTGCTGAAAGTGAGGAGGACTTGAAGCACCTGCTGATGAAGATCAATGTTTGCAGCCTTCAGTATGAATTACAACTCAATGTAAACAAATACTTACAAGTGGACCCATACGTAATATCATGTTAAACAAAGAAAAGATTGACGTTATCAAGGATTTTATTTTGCTTGGATCTACAATTAGTACTCATGGAAGCAGTAGTCAAGAATTCAAATAACACATTTCAATGCATCAATCTGTGCAAAAGACTTGGTATAAAGTCAATGGAATACTTTAAATTATTGAAAAGCAAGGATGTAACCTTGAGAACTAACATGTGTCTGACCTTAATGTATGGTATTTTCCATGGCCTCCTATGCACGAGAAAGGTGGAGGTTGAATAAGGAAGAACAAAGAAAAATAGATGCACTTGAGTTATGGTACTGTTGAAGAATATTGAAAGTACCGTGGACTGCTGAAAGAAGAAATAAATCTGTCTTGAAAACAGTACAGCCAGAATGTTCCTTAGAGGCAATGATAGTGAGACTTCATCTTATGTACTGTGGACATGTTATCAGGAGAGACCAGTACCTGAAAAAAGGCATCTTGCTTAGTAAAGCGGATGGGGCAGTCAAAAAGAGGAAGCCCCAGACAAGATGGACTGCCACAGCAGCTGCAACAGGGGGCTCAAACATGAGAACAATAGTGAAGATGTTGCATGTTGAGGGGCTAGGTGCTGTTTCCTTCTGTTGTACATGATGTCACTCTAAGTCTGAACATACTTAATGACACCTAACAACGATGACAATCCAATCCTTGGTGGGAGTAACAGAAAAATGAGTATAAGAGCCATATTTAAAAATTTCACTTAACCATAAGTACCACCAATAGTCTAAATAAAATGAAAGGAAAGATCTTTCAGATAAAAGATGTCTTTTAATTTTAAAAGTTTATTGTTAACTGACTGAAAGTTTGCAGAGCAGATCATCAGTTTACATTCAAAATTCCAGGTGCCCATTTTGTTTCATCTCATTGGTTGCAATCTCTTTAACATAACATCACTCATCCTAAGTCCTCCCTGTGTTTTTTATTTTCATTACTTTCTACTCTTCTGAAAGTTGTCCTTGGGTGAATTTTGCCCTTTGATGTCAAATATTAGTTATTCTGAGGTATGCCTGCCTTCCTAGGGTTATTGTTTCCTTTATAAACTTGTTTACTGTTTGGCTGACATTTCTGTCATGGATTGAGTTCATTTCCAAGGGTTGGAAGGGTTCCACTATTTTCTACTGGGTCTCATCTATTTTGTGACTTTGTGTTTTTTCCCACTTTGTTCAGGACCTTCTAATGTGATCCCTTTCAGTAGACTTGATAGTGTTAGATAGGGTTCCATCTAGTTGTTGTTGCTTGGATTTTTGTTGTTGTTCTTGTTGTTGTTTGGTCTCAGGGCGATGGAGACTGATGTTCATTTGGTTCATTGGACTAGATGGACTAATTTTTTCCCATGTGTCATCAATTTTAAAGACTCTTCTTTCCTATCACCTGGGAGAGACCCAGAGTTGAATTTTAGATGACCACTCAGGAGTATTTAAAATCCCAGTCACTACTCTCCAAGGCAGGATATAGAACACTGTCTTCGTGGACTCTGTTATGCCAGTGACATTGATACCTCCTGATACTGTGGTTCTAATTCATTTCCTTAAGGTGTTCGGGCATGTCTAAGAAAATTTCAGAATCAACATGATGACAGTGAGTTTGAGTAAAAGTTCTGCTATACACATGGACACATTTTCAGTATAGATAAATACTTATGTAGATAAATCCTCCATCAAATGGATATATATTCATGAGCATAATATCATTCTCCTTCCCACATCTGTTTAACTTGTCTATTTACGTATCTTCTTGGAGATTATGTTAATGCAGGATTGTATATATAATAGTATTATCTCTGCTGCCTTTAACTGTTGTACTTCTCTCAACGTGTTCCTGTGACTTCATCATCTTTTGACTTTCCTTTATTGTGTATTGCTTTCCCATTCACTCAAATTTCCCATTCATCTAAGCTTCAAAAAGCTTGTTGGAAAATCCCATTACTTTTAATCCCATTTATACATGAATTTTTGAATGTCCTTTAATGAATCTACTCTTTATAGTTAGTAATTTGACCTGCCTTTCCCAGCCTACCTCTTGCAATAATCAATTCAGAAAGCCAAACTCATTGTCATCCAGTCGATTCTAGCTCATACAGGTCAGGGCAGAACATCACTAATGTTTTCTGAAGCTGTAAATCTGAGGCTATACATCCTGAGGCTGTAATGACAGAAATTGAAAGCCCAATCTGTTTCACCTCGAGCAGGGGCTAGGTTTAAACTGTTGACTTCGGAGTTAGCAGTCCAACACATAATCTATGACACAACCAAGGTTCTTAGCTATCATCAAAGAATGTTAGTTTTTGTGTGAAAACCTTTTCTTGACTTTTAAGAATAGTGGTCTTATACAATATTTGTCCTTTTGTAACTAATTTCACTCAGCACAATATCCTCCAGTTATATCCATATAATAGGGTGTCTTTGCAGATTTATCCTTTTTCTTCAATGTTGTATCATAATTTATAGAGAGTTTGCATCATACGTTGTTCACCCATTCTTCACATGATAGGCATTTAGTTGCTTCCTTCTTTCCCCTTTTATGAGATAACTTGAATGTGCAAATGCTTATCTATTTAAGCACGGCTCTTATTTCTCTAAGATACAAACTTTGTAGTGGGATTACTGAAACATATGATTTTTCTATTTTCAACTTTTTAAGGAAACATCACACCATTTCCCAGGGTGGTTATACCATTTGGCAGTCTCACTTTTGTTTATTTGGTAACACACTATGATCTTCTCTGGAATAAATCATCAAAACCTTTGAAATGATGTAGAGGTGCTGATTAGTTCAGAGAGTTACAATCACATAGCAAGCTTGAAATTAGAGAACAAACTGTTCTCCTATAAAAATCCTTTCATCCTAACTTTCTGCTTCCTAGTAAACAATAGATTCTTTGTGCTAGATTACAGCAGTTTTCAATTAGGATCAACAAGAGATATAATTAATTTCATATCTCTCATTAAGAGATGTAATTTAATTTTATGTAATAATCGTCCAATTTTGTAAAAAAAAGAAATTGCTCTTCAATTTATTCTAATCCCATACACACCACAGTTACCAGTGAACTTTTTAACAAGAACCAATTTGTTTGGCAAATTAGAAAAGTTAGATATGACATAAACATGACGTTAAGCTCTCTGAAAGATATCACAGGATTATTTGGACTCATAAATCTATACAGAGAATAGTTTGTTCCATATATTTACATTTTTTACTGACTCAACTTTACTAAAATGAGCAAGATATGGAGCTGTGAAAAAGGAACATCTTGCATCTAGTGCATTATCAGAGGTTTAAAGAGGAGTTGGGAGAATAATATGAGTTTGCTTTATTTTTCAGAAAAGCAAGACAGTTTGTAGAAACCTCAGCTGTAAGGCCAAAAGATGTGCTTTAAATCTGACTTTAATCACTTGCAGTAAGTTGTATGCTCCTTCATCATGGGGATGCTATAAAGATCACTCAAAAAGTCTAAAAAGCAACGTGTTTTACATCTGCATCTCAACAAATGTCCCTAAGGGCTACTTAAATATCCTTAGTCTTGTCTTTAATTTGAGGCTTATAAACCCGATAATTCTTGATACACACTTCCTGCTCCTATTAATGGATGAAAAGTGAATGGGAACTGCCCTTTGGGAAGTGCTTAGTTCAACCTTTACCAGCCTGCAGATGATGCTGCTGGCCTCATTCCCATCCACATCTTTGTTATTCTTGGGCCAGAGACCAAAAGAAGCATGCACTCACCTAACCAGGATCAATTAATCCCTATTAAGTGTCAGACAACATACAAGGCACTAGGTAGACAAAGATAAATAACACTTAATCTGGAAAGTGCCATGGTGACTCTAGGTGAATAGTGCAATGGAAACTAACTCTGACAGGAGAAGAGGAAGGAAGGGAAAGGGGAGATGACAATGCTGCAATTGACTCTTAAAGGATGGACGGGAGAGATTGACAGATTAACAAGGCAAGGAAGAGCATTCTGGGATGTAGTGGATGTTCAGAAGTATCTCTAACAATCGTGTAAAAGAATCAAGGAGCACAAGACAGGACAAAAGAACATAATTCACCGAAGCAAATCCCATGGCCTGTGTAGAGTCTGACTCTTGACAATTAGCCCCCTCGGCTACTTAATTCTCTTAACTTTGGGTTTCATTCTTTCTTTGTTCCATCCAAAGCACTTTGATTTCTGTATGCGTATGTCTATGAAGAGACTTCAAAAATTTGGGGGCTGAGCGTCGGTGGTGTAGTGGTTGAGTGCAGAACTGCAGCCCACTGGCTTGCCTGTTCAAATCCAGCAGCAGCTCTCCAGGAGCAAGACTGGACCTCCCACTCCCACCATAGGGCAGTAATGCCTCACCCCCCCAAAAAACACAAAAATTTTGAAGGACAGATTTCATTCTCATTTAATTCTTTTTTTTTCCTCAATAACTTTGTGAAGCCCCTGAGTGTGAGTGTTTTTATATTTGGCTTCTTGTAAAAATATGCTGCGTACTAGCTGTCTTTTGCAATTGATTGATTGATTTCATTCAACACAACGTCCTCCAAAATCATCCATGTTATGCTTCCATTTCTTCATTACTAGCTCTCGTGGTTAGTGCATAAATATGTTTTTTGTTTTGTGTTGTTGTTTTTGGACATCACTGCCTCTGGTGGTTGTGGAAGCTACCCAGCGCTGCTCCTGAGAGCCACCGCTAGATTTGAACTGCCAAGCCTGCGGGTCACAGTCCTGCACTCAACCACTTATGCCACCGGGGCTCAGCCAGTGCATAAATTTGAGTAACAGTTGCACTGATTGGATTTTCTTGAATGCAACTAGGTATAATCGTACCACAACTAGCACTGTAATTCAAGAAGTACAGTGCAGTGTGCCAGGGCTGGTTTCACTGTGCAGCTGGAATACCAACCAATCTCTAATGCAGCTGAGAAGGAAACTGCTCCAGCGACAGTGAGTGCGGACTCAGGAGCTGTGACTGAAATGCTGCACGCCGGGGTGTGGTAGCGGGGCCAAACACATGAGCCCAACTTAAGAAGCAGGCAACTAGTGCCCATGTCCACATTACCTGGTCTGGGAACAAGCGCAGATCAGGCTTGCGCAGAAGGAGAAAGGCAGTCAGGGAAGTAGAAGTTCCTCCAAAGCCATGCAGGACTCATGAACCAGGGCCTGAAATGCCCCCCAGGTTGTAAACATGGAAGACCATGAGAGTTCGATCTTTCATCCTTTCAGGAAGTTTTCCACTGGAGCCAGGAGTGCGAGAGTCAATGGACTTTGGAGAAAGTGCGGTCCCTTTCCAATGCCCCTGCCTAGCACCCTCTTCAAAAATGGCTTGGTGACCCCTGAGAGGGCAGAGAAGAAAGGCTTGTGAAAGGGTTCACTAACAGTCATTCCATTTGTAAGAAAGTCTAGATTGCTGACTGAAAAGATAGATAGATAGATAGATAGATAGATAGATAGATCGATAGATAGATAGATGATAGATAGATGATAGATAGATAGATAGATAGATAGATAGATAGATAGATAGAGAAAAGAAAGATTTTGCAACATTCTTTTTGACAAAGAATGCAATGCTATTTTTCTTGATTGTGTTGTTTATCCCCAGCATAGTAAACCATATATCGTAGTCCTCTTCAGTGCACTGATGGCTACCATATTCGTTTTTATGCAGTCCATTTGATTTTCGATGACTTCACCTTAGTGAGTTCCAAGCTCCAATGGTTAGTGGAGCTTTCAGTTGCATCCCATTAGCAAATTCCTCTGAAGGCTGTGCTCCCAGGAGCTGTACTCCTCTTTGAATTGTGGTGCTTTCCAAGAATATTGAACATATCATGGACCGCCAGTAGAACAAACAAAGCAAGATTGGGAAGACACCATCTTCCGGCCTTTGAATCTATTATCAAGAGAGGTCGGTCTCTGGAGAAGGGCATCAAGCTTGGGAAAGTGGAGACACAGGAGAGGAAGGTCCTGCAGGAGCTGGTTCGGCACAGAGGCTGCAACACAGGCTCAAGCATAGGAGCAAGTGTAAGGAAGACACAGGCCCGTCCAGTGTTTCCTTTTTCTGTGCAAATTGTGGCCATAAGATCACAGCTACCTCGAGAGCACCTAAACACAATGGGAAATGATCGAGAATACCTTTTCCATGTGCTTTTTGGGTGCTTGAATGTGTTTTTTTGGTTATGCCCCTTGTCTTTTTCTAATGAGTTGGTTTTTAAATTTTATTTTATCGATTTGTTGAAGGTTTTATATATTTTTGAGATTGGGTTTGCATCAAATGTTCCTGCAGATATTTTCCAACTCTGTGGGCTGTGCTTCTAAAATTTCAAACAAGCACTTAATTATTGTTTGTTTTTATACATTAAAAAAGTACAGGATTAGGTGAGAGTTTCACATTTCAGACTGATTTTGTATATTTACAACTACTTACCAAACCATGTTCCTTTACCCACCTTTTGATTTCTCTTCTCCTTTTCACTGAATACTTGTAAGTCTTTTAGCCAACTACTTTATCCTCTCTCCATTGTTCCACCCCCAACACTTGGTAAACTCAAATGTCAATTCCTTTTGGTATGAGCCTTTGTCAAGTTGTTATTTTTTTCCCCTTAAAATAGCCTCATATTGGCCCTTTCGTGATTGGCCTAATTTCACTGAGCATGAAGGAGCCTGGGTGATGTAGTGGCTACGTGTTGGGCTGTGATCAAAAGGTCAGCTGTGTGATAGTGTCAGGTGCCCCAAGAGAAAAAGATGGGGCTGTCTACTCCCACGAAGAGTTACCGTTTCAGAAACTCCCGGGGGGCAGTTCTATCCTGTCCTAGAATGTCATCACCTACTTGATGACAACGAATAAGAATATACTCCAGGTTGACTCATACCACGAGGTTCCTCGTGGCTTCAGCGTCATCATTAATTTTTTTTTTTTATTGTGTGTATGTACCAAAGTAACGTGTGATGTACATGGGTGGGCTTGTCTGTTCAGGCTATGATTCTTGCTTCTTTAGGGTGTATGCCCAGCTGAGGTATTGCTGGCTCACATGGAATTTCTATCCCTAGTTGTCTGAGGCAGCCTCGTCTCACTTTCCACAGTGGGTCGTCTGCATTCATGGTCCCACCAGCAGTGTGTGGGTGTTCCAATCTCTGGGCACCCTCTGCAGCCTTTGTTGTTTTTTGCATTGTATTTTTAAATTGTGGCATTGGTGCAAGTGGTTTCTCACCATTGCTTTGATTTGCATCTCCAAGATAGCTAGTGATCCTGAGCGTTCCCTCAAATGCTCAACTTACAGTGAAAGTTCACATAGCAAATGAATTTGCCCAGTAGTTCATCCACAACGATTGCATGGCATTGGTGGTACTCTTTACCAAGAGTCAGCGACTTCCTTGTTTCATACCAGTATTTCCTATTCCCATCCATCTTCTTCCCCTGTTTCTCCCTCTCCTCTCATCAGCAATATTTTGGACAAATATTGCCTGTTCATCACACAGAGTTAATTGTTCTCAGGAACACATTCTCTTTTAAAATCATTTTAGTGGTGGCTCACGCAACTCTAATTACAATCCATAAACACATCCATTGTGTCAAGCACATTGGTACATTCGTTGCCATCATCATTCTCAAAACATTTGATTTCTACTTGAGCCCTTCATATTATTTCCTCACTCTCTCCCCCACTCCCCACCTTCATAAACCCTTGATAGCTTATAAATTATTATGTCATGTCTACACTGTCTGATGTCTTCCTTCACCCACTTTTCTATTGCCCATCCCTGAGGGACGAAGTTATATATAGATTCTTGTAATTAGTTCCCCTTTCTGCCCCACCTTCCCTCCCCCCTCCCAGGATCACCACTCTCACCACTGGTCCTGAAGGGTTCATCTATCCTGGATTCCCTGTTTTTCCACTGCCTATCTGTACCAATGTACATTCTCTGGTATAGTTGGATTTCTAAGAATTGGGACCATGATAGTTGGGGGTAGGGGTGGAAGCATTTGAAAACTAGAAGAAAGTCGTAGGTTTCATTACTGCTAGATTGCACCCTCACTGACTTATCTCCTCCCTGTGTTCCTTTTGTAAGAGGATGTACAGTTGTCTACAGATGGATTTTGAGTCCTCACTCCGTACTGTCCCTAATTCATAATGATGTAATTTTTTTGTCTTTGATGCCTGCTACCTGATCCCTTTTGACACCTCCTGATCACACAGACTGGTGTCCTTCTTCCACATGGGCTTTGTTGCTTCTCAGTTAGATGGCCACTTATTTACCTTCAAGCCTTTAAGTCCCCAGATGTTATATTTTTTGATAGCCAGGCACCATCATCTTTCTTCACCACATTTGCTTATGCACTCATTTGTCTTCACCAATGGTATTGGGAAGGTGAGCCCATGGAATGCCAGTTTAATAGAACAAAGTGTTATTGAATTGAGGGAGTACTCGAGTGCAGGCCCAATGTCCATCGCTACCTTAATACTAAACCTATACATCTGTGCATAGAGTTCTATTTCCCCTAAATCATATGTACCTGCCTGTATTTGGATCTCTATAAATGCCCTTTGTCTCCTAGTTAAAAACACATTCTTCATGCTAGGTGCTACATAGTCCCAACCATTATTTGGAAGAAAGGTGACCTTTGGGAGCATAGATTTCAAGTTGGAAGATTCTCTTAATGAATCCAAGGTCAGTAGGTTAGGCTTGTGGCAGAAGAAGTGAGTTAACCCAAGGTTGCCAGGTACGAATGACTCCTGGAATTAGCAGACAATATGGTAGGCCAGTGTCTCAATTCCAAAGAACTGCACGTTATTGAGCTAGATCTAGGACCTAAAAAAGCAAGCACGTTTTTCCATAATGTTTTCTTATTTAAGAAGTAGGTCACACCTCTAAGAAAGTCTCTTTTTGATTATATCAGGGGTGTGACCTGGATAGAGGGATTGAACTTTACCTTCATCTTACAGCTGCTTGACGACTCACAACAGTCTCATCGTGGAGTTGATTACATTATGGTAGGTCACATCATGGAGCATTACAAGGTCTCAATTGCCAAACCACTGAGAATCCTGACCCAGCCAAGTAGATACAAAACCTTACTCTCACCCTTTCTGAGACCAGGGCTGGGCCTAAGCAAAGTTTATTGATTTTTTTTGGTACCTAGAGGGGGATAAAAACACTTTTTAATTCTATATTCATTTTTGTTAAATTTAGTTTAAAAATATTTTCTCCTGTCTTCCACTGATTATGAATTAAATATATATTAATTGTACAAAATTAAAGTAAGGAAGAAAAATATGAAAAATACTGATCACTTATAATTACCAGATAGAGATGATGTAACCTTTCTGTCTGATATTAATAGAATGGTATTTATCAGCTAGAAATCTGGAACATGCACAGTCAGTGTTTGTGCAGTCTCCAAGTCCCTTCCTGTCCTTGTCTTTCCATCTTTGGTACTATGACTTTCCTAACTTTGTTCTCTAAATTCAACTTTGGGTGATCTTCTGATTATTTTACATCGAGCTCCTCCAGTTACTCACTAAGCCCTGCACACCTGTTGCGATCCTGAGTGCTGACATTGTAGACCCTGTGACTGTGGTCATGATGCTTGGGATGCTTTTTTTTTTTTTTTTTAACAACCCAAGGGGTCATACATGTGTTGCTACTGCTTGGATATGTTAGGAAACTACGTAGCTTTCCACATGTACTTCTCGAAAGGGCAGATGCAGTATTGGGAGTAAGGCTAACTCATCCTCTATAATAGGCCGTTTGGCTGGAAATCATTCCACTAGTTTTCACTGGAGAATTTTTCTATTTCTACCATCAAGATCCCGTCTCATGTCAGAAGCATCATTGCAAGTCTACCTGGTGAAATGGGCCTCGGTAAAATGAACAGTAGATTCAATTGTCTGACCACATCACTCTCTTCTAAACTTCTGCAAAGATTTCAGCCCCCTGAGAATAGCATGCCATGACTTCTTCCCATTTTCACATTCTGCCTTTTTTCCAGGGAAGGAAAGGAAGACATGACTATAAGGACATTTCTTATTGCATTTGATAAGATTGACCTTTATTTTACCACATAAGTCATCACTACTATCTACCACAACCCCTTTCCTTCTTCCTCCCACTCATCTCCTGCCACTTCCCCAGAAGCATAAAATTTTCAACATCCTGTTGTCCATTAGCATAAATAAACTCATGCTTTTAGAATAAAAATAATTTTAATGCTATAATTGTCAAGGCTGCATTATCATCAGAAGATAAAAATATCCTGGAGGAACAACAGGTAGACTATGTCCTTTAGAGGCAATCACATACATTTCCCATGGTTTCCTGAAAGTCGGTTATTTTATAGCTTAAAACCTTACAACACAGAACACATTAATGTTCCACTTCAGAAATTCTTGAGCTATGCAGTGTCTCAGGATATGTACCTTCATATTTCAGTATACTTTCTGGTGTTCAAATGTTTTTGGCTGATCTATGAACAAAATAAGAAAAATATACAGTGCCATTTAAATTTAATCTTTTCTCTATGAACCAGTGAATAATGCTACTGTAGTTTGTCTTTGTTTTGTTTTTATATCTTGATTGTTCATTTAAATTTCATGTAACATTTATATGACAGATAAGAAAATACTGGGCTAAGAAAGAACAGAAGTGGCAAGAAATGGAAATGAGAGATATTCAGCGTCTGGAAGAACTGAAAAAATTAATGGCTGAGCAGTCAGTGAAAGACAGAGAAAGGTAAAAGAAAAATTTTTAATTGTCTGGCAATGGAGATGATGAACAGAATCCTCTGTTAGGAAACAGAATAGAGTCTTGTGCTAAGGTAATTAATATTAGTGGGAACATTTTCAAAATTAATATGCACTTATATTTATATTTGCAAATTAATAAAATATCTTTTAAACTGTGATAGTCACACACACACACCTCTTACTTCCCATTCTGTTGTTAAGATATATATCCAGTTTAAATTCCCACAGAGGATTTTATAGTACTTGATTGCTAACTGTGTGCATGAAATGATACTAGATGCTGCTGTCACTTAATGTTTTGAGCCATATAAACTATTATGCAGATATGAAGGGTTCCCCTTTATACTGATTATGATTGAGGGTAGGAAAAATGATACACAAGTATGAAAAGTTATATACTGTTCATGTTAATGGACGAGGGGGCTTCATGGAAAAGTTCATGGAAAATATATTGCAACAATCTTTTGGAAACCCCCATGTTTTAATGGTCTATCCTCTATGTGACAAATCTGTATTTCCTGTCATCACATTAACTTAAAAGCTGGGAAGGACAGTTGGGGTCAACTATTGCAGTCACTTCATTTTATGAGTGGGTACCCTGAGGAATTCAAATTCTTTTTCCCAAGATCAATGTATCAATCAGAGTCAATCAAGAAATAGAAATAACTCAGCAATTTGGACAGGAAAAGTTTAACGTCTAAACTGTAGCAGGAAATTCTGAAGAAATGTGAAGTAATAAAGAGGACTCTAAATATCCCAAAGTAGAGAGAGAGTTTCTAAGGGAGAAAGAAACTTGGAAGTTGAGCCCGCCCCTGCCCCCCCCCCCCCATGCTGAGAGGAGGTGTGATTGTAGCCCACTGGCTGTCAGAGAAGTTCGTCAGTGGCCAAAGCTGACCCATAGTTGCTGAGCAATCAGAGAGCACCTCTCTCAGGGGCTAGTTGACTTAGACTGGGAAACTGTCCATTGGGATGTGATGCATTCAACACTTGCTTGGCATCTGTCTATGAGAATGAATCTCCTTTTGATAGGCTGCTGTCTATGGGGATACTTCTGGGTCTCCATGGGTTCAAATACTACCAGGTTATGTGCAGCATGCTCCATCTTACAGACTAGATGATGAGAGGTAATAAATTGGCAACTCCCATTGGTTGTCTAATTTAGTGTACTCCTTAAGGATTTTCACAAAAATGAACCAGGAGAAGCTTTTGTTTTAGCCCACCACAATAAGAGTCCTTTACATAGTAAAATCCCTTCATTAATTTACTTAAGTTAATCATTGTAGTTTAAAAGCAGTGCCCCTCAGATGTATACATAACTTGGGGGAAGAGGGTAAAATCCTTTTACATAGGTTCAATGTGTTTGTGAAGATTCGTTCATGGTGTTTGAGGCATTATTTCAGGTTGCAGGCTGAATCTGGAGTTCTAAATCGTTGGCAGACACTTTCTAAGGCTTTTCTGGATAAGATTCAAATGCTTTTCTAGGTAGCTAAGGATTTTAGAGCTTGGTAAAATCTATTCTAGAGAGTATCAAGAATATAGCAAAGTCATGGGGCAAGTCTGAGAAGTGAAGCAGCCAATGAGAAACCAGAAACACAAACGTGACCAAAGTACAGGCAACCCCCAGGTTATCAGCATCTGAGTTATGTACAACTCATAGTTCCTAAACAACACCCGTAAAGCCTCTTATAAAAACTCAAAGTACACACAATGGGTTGTAATATCAAGAAAACACTAGATTTCAATATGCATGAATGTGTTATTATCACATTGATGGTATTATTATGTTAAAGATGTTTCTGTGTACATGGGAGAATTTCTTTTATGTTTTGTATGTGTAGAAAGGTACACTATATATCAAGAAACCATTTGACTAACTGACATCAGATACAAAGTCTTCCTGTTACAACTAACACCCCGCCCCCGCCCCCCCCCCC